>OX382283.1:348814-752353 GCA_947507595.1 Pyralis farinalis
AGGTGGCTCGTTGTTCATGGCGAATAAAGTGAAATACCAGCGTAGTTAATCTTCTCAATATTTAATCAGCCCATTACAATAATAATCGCAACAAAAGTTATACTCAGATCGCAGATTACAACGGATTCAAAATGCGGTGGACGCGACACGTGCGATTGGCTCCATTGCTCGATTCGTAATGCCGCTTCCAATGACGGTCTCTCATTTTGACGTTTTTGACAACTGACAACAATCGACATTTCGAGCAAACCATAACAAACACAACCGGTGTTGCCAATCCAACGATATCGATTCCACCCAAGCGCCGACTTGACATTTTGATCCGTTATTATTAAAACTAGCATCACGGGAATTGATTTCTTCCGGGCTTCTCAATATGGTGTTGCTACCTCTGCGACACGGCCATTCTGATGCATCACACGTCCTCGTGTGCGTAATCTGTAACCAAAAAATCTGAACAGAAACAGATCTTACTCCAGCTCGGCCAACCCTGACTAAGACTGGCTTTAGTCAACATTTATTTCAATTAAAATAAATTTCAATTAACCAGTAACATAATACAATTTACACTTAACTTTAAGTTATAATTCACAATCGAGACCATTGTGCAATTATCTGCCAACATTTAGTTTAAAGTTAATTCAACATTTTTACTGGATTCTGCTATCATGAAATCATCGCCTCCATCCGGCAGATACTCTCAAAATCATCGCCTCCATCCGGCGGATACTCTCAAAATCATCGCCTCCATCCGGCGGATACTCTAAAAATCATCGCCTCCATCCGGCGGATACTCTCAAAAAGCCATCGCCTCCATCCGGCGAATACTTTCAAAAAACCATCGCCTCCATCCGGCGGATACTCTCAAAAAAGCCATCGCCTCCATCCGGCGAATACTCTCAAGAAAGCCATCGCCTCCATCCGGCGGATACTCTCACAATTTGCATGAAAACCGAACTCTTACAATTCAAAACAACATTATTGTTCAATAGTTTTCGATCGATTATCATCCTCACCTAATTGAGGGCAATTATTAGGCATTTTTCACAAGCAATCATAAGCGTACTTGTAGGTACGGTCACCACTCATAGCCTCTAAACGTAACGATCTCCTTCAAGCACCTCAATGACGCTATAGAGGCCTTTGTACTTAGGACCAAGTTTCGTTTGGTTACGCACTTCATTTTTCAATAATACAAAGTCTTCAACTTTAAAGTTAATTTATTTAGCTTTTGTACTGTCAAAACGTGTTTTGTCATAGTCAGTATTTTTGTCAATATTCGGGCATTTGAATCATCACATGCGCAAACAACAGTTGTCCTAGTAAACTGTAACTTATCAGGAGTCATATGAACTGCTAGACATTGTTTTAATAGTTCGCAGCCTACTAGAATGTCATATCGTAAGTAAGAGTCGGGCAGTACGTGAAAGAGGATTTCTAACTGAATGTCATCTATTTCAACAGTAGTCAAAATTTGAATAGTGCTACGTATTAACTGACGTCTGTCCAATAACAGTCAAAGTTACAGTGTCATTACGTCTCCTTTACAAGCGAGCATTCGGCTCCAGAATCATAATAGAATAGGTACTGCTCACCAGAGTGTCGCATTATCCCAGCAGGGACGCTGATGCTGCACATATCCACTCGTTTCTCCGCCGTAGCTTGGGTGCCGTTGGTACCGCTGGCTCCATCCTGGTCACGTCGACTGGGGCCGCTGGATGCATAGTGGCCTGTACCCCGGCAGTGGAAGCAGGTAACTGCTTGATATGAAAAGGTCTTTGAAGTCACTCCAACACATGCCATGGAAATATACTTGAGATAGCTAAGCAGCAGCTTGTCCCTTCAGCGCACGGCTCAAAGCAAACATCAGCGGAACACCACTCAGTTGCTGATCCGGTACACTCATATCCGTGGTATTGATCCATGCACGCGCGTCCACATTTCCTTTGTCAAGATCGAATTTGGACAGCTGAATGTCAATGCTAGTCGATGGTCATTTTATGGCTTGAACCAATGATAAAAGATTCTGGTTTTGCTGCTCCAGTAAAAGACGCCATTTTTCTTCATCACTATTTCCATTTTTCCTTATCGGGGCGGTTGGGTTACATCCCACGTCTGATGTCAGAACGTGGATGTAATGGTCGTCAGGTGGCTCGTTGTTCATGGCGAATAAAGTGAAATACCAGCGTAGTTAATCTTCTCAATATTTAATCAGCCCATTACAATAATAATCGCAACAAAAGTTATACTCAGATCGCAGATTACAACGGATTCAAAATGCGGTGGACGCGACACGTGCGATTGGCTCCATTGCTCGATTCGTAATGCCGCTTCCAATGACGGTCTCTCATTTTGACGTTTTTGACAACTGACAACAATCGACATTTCGAGCAAACCATAACAAACACAACCGGTGTTGCCAATCCAACGATATCGATTCCACCCAAGCGCCGACTTGACATTTTGATCCGTTATTATTAAAACTAGCATCACGGGAATTGATTTCTTCCGGGCTTCTCAATATGGTGTTGCTACCTCTGCGACATATATAAATACTCACAACTTATGAAACTTATGAACAGTCTATATATGAGTGTGAAAATGGATTAATATAATTAAAACTAGCAGCGAAACTTAGCGAGGTTAAGTGCACACAAAGCCACCCATACCCATTCAAGACCCAGTCAAGCAAACCAGAGGACAATCACCACCAGAGCGACCAGAGTACGACGAAAAGCTATATCTAACCCAGCCTTTGTTCCTCCAAAAGCACTATTTTAACTCTATTTTTGAAGATATATCTTGAGGACACATTTCTTATTGGTGGAGGTATATTGTTCCAGCATTTGGTCGCCTGGTAGCGGAAACTGCCCCTGAAAGCAACAGTTTTATGCTTGTATACTGCTAAAGGTGCCCGCGCGGCTCTGGGTACACCTGATCCATACAGTTTGTGAAATTTTGAGAAATTTAGTTTAGCATGGAGATATGGTGGATTTTCGAATTTCACAAGGTCATAGATCAGGGTTGCCATATGCATTTTTCTGCGTGACTCCATATTAAGCATTGAAGCACTATTTATAAAAGGAGATATATGAGCACGCGGGGGAATATCAAAACAGAAACGGCAACAGGCGTTCTGTATACGCTGAATCAACCGCCGAGTTCTTGACAGTAGGCGCGGCCCATAAACTAAGTCACCGTAGTTAAGTATGGATAGTATTAGCGCCTCGCAGAGGGTTATACGTGTTTGTTCAGTGAGGTAATTACGAATTTTATACAGTAATTTTAGTCTATAAAAGCAACTCCTCACTAGACCCAAAACGTGGTTATCAAAACGCAGTTCAGTATCGAAAATAATACCCAAATTTCTAGCCTCACTGACTCGTTCTACGATCGTGCCAAGCACCGTTACAACAGGATGGCTATCTAAGATTAGCTTTGTTTGGTTTTTAGAGCCAAGGACCATGAATTTGGACTTAGATGGATTAAGCACGAGAGCGTTAGCATTAGCCCAGCACGCGATTCTATCCAGGTCTTCGTTCAAAGTCTGCACGGCTTCAGCTACATTACTGGGGTCTACGGGAACATATAGCTGAACATCGTCAGCGTAACAATGATACCTGCATCCTCTCACTACACTTAGAAGATCAGATAATAAAGAGAAGAGGCCCAATTATGGAACCCTGGGGTACCCCTTGTGTTACAGGTTTAGGAGTCGAGAGAACATAGGTACCATCCTCTTTCCGGAGTAATAATGTAAGCTAAATCAAATCATGCAAAATTTTCTCATTGAGTGTTATTGACCTTTATAATTTTATATTGTTTTATATTTATGTGGACCTGTAATTGGCTTTCTTTTGCTACATATGTTATATAGTATGTCAATACAGCTGTTGGTCTTCCAATAAATAAATAAACAAAAAAATAAAAAATCAAGATGCCCCAGACCACTGAATGGCAAGGTATACTGCGGTTTTCCGCGGGACCGGCAGACGGGGCCCTCCCCTCGGAGCACACCTCCAAATAGGAGGAGAAAGGGTAAGGGTGATTGCCCAGATGAGCTACCTGGGCTTCACCCTGGACGGACGATGGACCTTCGGCCCCCACATCGAGCGGTTGGGGCCGAGGGTCATCAGAGCTGCGGCGGCGCTGGGTCGCCTCCTGCCCAATGTCGGCGGGCCCAGCGCCGCGTGCAGGCGGCTGTACTCCGGCATCTGCCGGAGTATGGCCATGTACGGTGCCCCCATATGGGCGGACGCCCTCTGCGCTCGGAATAGGGCTCAGCTGCGCAGAGCGCAGTGGGTCATAGCGCAGAGGGCGATAAGGGGGTACCGGACGGTAGCGTGGACGGCCGCGACCGCCCTTGCTGGCGACCCGCCCTGGGAGTTGGAGGCGGAGGTGCTCGCCGAGGTATACGGGTTTGTCTCGGAAAGGAGGAGGCTCGGCGAGCGCCCCACGTCGGTGGAGGTGGGGCGGTACCGCCAGCGAGGGCATGTGGAGATGATGCGGAGGTGGGGGGGGGACCTGGCGCGGCCGCGGTACGGAGTCCGCGTTGCGGATGCGCTGCGCCCGGTCCTGGAGACGTGGATGCGCCGCCGGCGCAAACCCCTCACTTTCCGCATGGTGTACCTGCACCGGGTCGCGAGGCGGGAGGAGCGGCCAGGCTGCCACGATTGTGGCGCGGCCGAGGACACTGCTCAGCACACTCTGGAGCAGTGTCCCAGGTGGTCTCGGCAGCGCCACGATCTGGTGTCCGCGCTAGGAAGCGCGGACCTCTTGCTCCCGAGCGTGGTCCGCTCCATGCTCGGGAGTGACAGTGCCTGGCAGGCGATGGCCTCCTTCTGTGAGACCGTCATGTCCCAGAAGGAGGCCTCGGAGCGGGACAGGGAGGATGATCCTCAGGCTGTCCCGCTCCGGAGACGGCGGACGGGAGTGCGGCGTAGGCGCTACGCGCACCTACTGCCGCCTCCCTAACCTGTGGGACTAGGGGTCAGGATGGGAACCTGGCCCCATAACGGTCCCGCCGCCGGAGGGGCTGTCCCAATTTGCCGGGACGGCCCCTAGATTGAAGAAGTCCGGCCCCTTCTGAGGGGCTGGCCAGTCGCAGTGGTGCCCTGTTGCTGACAGATCCGGGGCACCACACCAACGCGGCCGATGGCATTTCGCGGGGTCGTTTAGTGGGTATACCGTCGGACAGCCGGCGGGGAGTCCCACACTACCACCGGAGGCCACCCAGGCACCGGTGGTGTGCGTAACGCATTTTTCCCCGCGTCACAAAAAAAAAAAAAAAATACTGCGGTTGCCGAGGAATGTGTTCTTGGCTGCCGATAGTTGAATTTTAAACCCATCTTCCGACGAACCTAGAGTTGTCAGCAGTGCCACTTTAATACAAAAGGTCGTGGGTTCGATACCACACAAAACAAAAAATTGTATATAACGGCGGCGCATTGGAATTCATTGCGAACAGCACGTGCAGATGAAGAATGTGGTCTCATCATGAGTCAGACATTGCAGGAAGAGGAGTATATTCAACATGCCACCTCCTCCTATTTTACTATAAAAGGCGCAGCGCACGATGCGAGCTGGAAGTCTCAGCACCACTGCCAGTATGCCGCCAGGCCCTCGAAAAAATACGTATAGTCTGCCTGCCTCCTGAATTCCAGGCCACTGTACGGTATTTGTAATTAAAGCTGCCTCTTCCGGTAAATGACAAATGTTCATTTGCTCATGAATGAGGTACAGCGGGTGTTTTGTATAATGTTTAAGTCGACTTATTCAGCAACGTTTCCGGCATACAAATATTAGATTTGTATCGAAATTGAGATGTCGTTATATATTGATAAATTAAATCCTATCGGGGCAGACAGAGACTGGGGAACGGCAGGTACACCAAACATACCTCTTCGTCTTCATGCATGCTCTTCGGTTTTAGATGCTTTCAATGTGGTTCTTTTTCAGCACATCATCAATTTGACAATATGTCAGTTGGACATTCTTTTAATTAAACGTTAAAGTTGATACATAGTTTAGTATTACGTGTGGTATCATATACTAGTTAATTCCTTGTATTTCTTTCATATCTTTTAGAGGCAGACATAATCAGATCGTATTGTAAGAATCGATAAACTCTCTCCCCTTAATGTCATCAGGCCAGGGATGTTTGTTAGCCACGTGCAGCGCTTTCGTCGACACAAATGTCACCTACGTGAACCTTCGAGATGACCAGCGATTACTTCCAGGGCTGCAGTAAGGATTGCAGTACGGGCACAGCTGGTCCAACCAGGGCCGAGATAATACACGTCAAGTTACATTCTCTCAATCTACTCAGTCGGCTCAATTGCTTCAGTGGTTTGGGACCAAATTGAACGCAAACTATGTTTAGGGACGTATTCAACATACACCCACGCACTTCTTAGATATTTCGAATAACATTCAAATAGTAAGTTAACTTCACAGGATTGCCCGTTGGCTTAATCTGAAGATCCCCTGAAAATTTCATCACAGTCGGTCCCGCCGCTTTGGAGCCCGTAGGAAACATATACACCGATATAATTTTATATTCACCAGAGGGAGACTTTGTACAATAGTCGTCTGCGTGGGTGCCTCTGTATCACCTATTTCTACCGCCAAGCAACTATATTCATATAGCTGTGTTCCGGTCTGAAGGGTGAGATATGGCAGAGAAATTACTGGGTTATAATGACGAAACAGCCTTAGGTCACAAGATTGACAGCGTACGAGTAACATCCCCGTGGTGTTGCGAGCGTCAATAGGCTGCGGTGACCGCTTACCATCTAATGCGGCCCGCATGGTTGTTTGCCAATCTAATTGTATAAAAATATATACTTAGTCTGGCCATAAATACTGTTACAATTAAAAATAAACAAAATATTACATTTGAATTTGGAATCTGTCATTTATATATGATTGTTCATTGAGTTTTCTCATTTAGGCGCCAATACATTGTACAATATTTTGCGATATTAAAATGGAGTGGGGTGATAAAGAGAATCGAATCGCTGTGATTGCATTACACAAAGTAGGTATGGAGCCAAATGCAATTTTTAAAACTCTCCATACGCTTGGTATTAGTAAAATGTTTGTGTACCGGGCTATTAATAGGTACAATGAGACCTCCTCTGTTTGTGACAGAAAAAGATCTGGCCATCCACGTAGTGCTCGTACGAAAAAGGTGGTCAAAGCAGTAAGGGAAAGAATTCGAAGAAATCCTGTCCGAAAGCAAAAGATTTTATCTCTGGAGATCAAGATAGCACCTAGTACCATATCGCGTATTTTAAAAGATGCAGCCTATAAGAGACGTACTGGTAATTTCTTAACTAATAATTTAAAAAAGAATAGGGTGGTAAAATCGAAACAACTACTGAAGCGGTACACAAAGGGAGGTCACAGAAAAATTTTGTTTACGGATGAGAAAATTTTTACAATTGAGTAACATTTTAACAAACAAAATTTATTTATTTATTTATGACATACCAACAGCTTACACATCACAATTACATATAAAAATGGATATACAGCTACATTCTCATGTGTACACCAATTATAGGTACGTACAATTTACACCATAGCACAATAGTTTATTGCTTAATATGAGTACTTAAATATCAAATTGAATATAATATTAAAATCACTACAATATAATATCAATTAACATAATGACATAATTATCAATGTCAACCAACCGTAATGAGCGACAATTTACAAAGCAATAAATCTGCATAGAATTACAAAAAAACAATAACAATTACAAATAACTTAAGAATTCGAATGGAACGTTTCAATTATTATGGAACGAAATTTGAGAATGGAATCAACATGAATATCAATATCGGGTGCTGAGTGACTAATCTTATTAAATTCATTAAAAATTCGTGTAATTGGTGAATTTTTGCCTATATTTTTATGTGAGTAAAGAGGGTAGAAGACCTTGGTAATAGGATATCGTGGTAATCTATTAGGAACTGTAATATTTATCTGTTGCAGAATCTCTGGACATTGACTGAGACCCCTGATAATTTTAAAAATAAACATTATATCATGAAGTATTCGACGATTTCGCAATGTAGTCATTTCAAAAAAGGCCAGGCGCTACTCGTAAGGAATCCTATGACAAATACCAGGAGATATAAAAGCAAGGTTCCTGGTGAATGCTCTCTGCAGACTTTCCACGCGTTGAGAGTGTACAGCGTAAAGTGGGTTCCATACTGTACTGGCATGTTCTAAACGACTACGTACCAGAGCATTGAACAGGGATATTTTCATCTTTTGCTTGAAGCCAATGGTGTTTCGCTTTATAAATCCCAATAACTGTGACGACTTTTTGACAGGACCATCAATGTGTGAAACAAAATTCAGTTTCTTGTCCATGATAACTCCTAAATCACGAACGTCATCGACCATGAATATGTTGGTATTGTTCAGTTTATACATAGAAGGATAAGGCCTTTTACGACGAGTAAATTTAATAAATTTACATTTCTTGACATTGAGCTCCATAGCATTATTAACTCACCATATCTCGATCCTACCCAAGTCATCCTGCACAAGTGAAACGTCATTCGGAGAATTTATGGCCCTGTATATCTTAAGGTCGTCAGCAAACATAGAATATTTACAGTTTTGAATTTGGCTAGTAATATCATTAATGAATATTGAAAACAATATGGGTCCCCGATGTGAGCCCTGGGGCACACCGGAAACTGAAAAATACCAATTCGATTCATATCCTGCTACTGTCTGACTTCTGTTGCTAAGGTATGAAGAAAACCACATTAATAATGAACCATGAATGCCATGTGCCTCAAGTTTACGTAAAAGAATATGATGATTGACTCTATCGAAAGCACTGCTAAAGTCGGTATATATTGTATCAACTTCACCACCCGAATCAAGCTGACCAATTACATTGGTAACAAAGGACACGAGATTAGTTTGCACAGATCGACTTTTACGAAAAACATGCTGACTAGAGCTAATATGTTGATCAATATGCCGAGCCAGAATAGGACACAGCAGGGATTCAAATATTTTAGAAATGTAAGACAAAATAGAAATTGGCCGGTAATTCTTCACATCATCTGTTACTCCCTTCTTATGAACAGGTATAATTCTGGCCTTTTTCCATTCAGATGGATAAACACCGCATTCTAAACTACGATTAAAAATAAGCTTAAGAGGCAGCGTTATAACTGAAATGCATCGCTTGAAAAATATAGGAGGAATACCATCAGGACCGCAACCCTTGGATATATCCAAACATTTAATTTTTTTAGCTATATCATGTTCAGTAAATTGTACTCTAGATAAAGTTAGATTATTAAATAGCGGCATTTCATACGATTTGTTTGAGGTTTCTCTGAAAATTGAGGAGAAATGTTGAGCAAAAAGGTTTGCGATTCCACACCCATTATTTTCAATCACATCATCATGGTACATGGTTGAAGGTAACAAGGAATTGTTCTTTCGTTTACTGTTAATAAATTGCCAGAAAAATTTGAGGTTTTTAGTCACGTTCTCTTCTACTTTATGTTTGTAGTCACGATAACAACTATCATATAATTTATGACAACGTTCTCTCAACAATAGATATTCATAATGATCTCTAGGGTTTCCAAATTTACGATATTTTATTATTATTCTTTCCTTTTCTGACAATAATCTTATGAGCGCATAACTAAACCAAGGTGGATATTTAGATTTAACCGGCCGACGCCTAGGTATGTGCGTTTCTATGACTTTGTGCAAAATATTATAAAACATTGAAACCATCTCATCAACATCGTGACTTTTTTCAACTAGACTCCAATCCTCAGATTTTAACTCATCAATAATTTTCCCATAATCCGCCTTGTAATAATTTAGATATGATCGTCTTAAAGAACCAGACTGATTATTTTTTTCGTTTGAAAGAATAATTACATACTGAGGGTGATAAGGATCCAGCTTACTTAGAATATTGTGAGGACGTACTACGTGAGCACTAGTGATATTAGTAAGCGCTATGTTAACGACGCGTGTACATAATTTAAATTTATATACTAAGTCTTAAGAGAGCGCGCGGCGTGCTGGCCGAATATTGGAGGGTATATTTTCTTACTAATTTTATGCATTAAAAACGCATCATGATCAGTCTAAAAGTGCGAGCCACGCACACCGCACGCTGCTCTCCGCTATTTTTCTGAGTTGTATACCCGCGACCAACAATAAAAGTTTAAAATTCTTTTCACGTTTTTACCATTTTACTTGCGGAACCTCAAAGTCGTCAACCCGTCAACAACAAATTGGTCTTCGAGCCTGGATCTGCAGAACCTCATAACGACACGTACTCCGCAACGTACAAAAATGGTGAATACCCGAGGGAGTCTTCGGAAGGAACTACTTACCAAACGAGAAACCGTTGATGAACCGGAAGATACCCAATTACCTCCAGAAATATCACCAGACCTGCCACCGTCTACCCGTGATGAACTTGTGGAAAATAAACCATCATCATGTATTTCTGGAACTGTCAAGTCGAAACCAAAATCAAAACCCCAATCCTGTTCTTCATCGATCACGGCGCGGAGAAAACAACTGGAGCTGGAAGCATCACAAGAAAAGGCTCGCATACAAATGGAACTTATAGACAAGAAATTAGCAGCAGATGTAGCTGCACTTGAGGATAAATACAGTTCACGATCGGAGTCTGTTCATTCGAAACAGTGCACTAGTAGAAGTGACATTGAAAGGTGGGTCGACCGCAGCCAAATGGACCTGAGAGATCAGCGTATCCACGAACCTGGAATCAATCAGGATTCGCTGTATCCGCCGGAGAAAGTATACTCCGGCCCCAGTGGCTCAGTTCAGCAATTGGCGACTGCAATACGGCAACTGGTTACTACCACCGTCACTAACAATCATAATAACAACCTCATTAGCCGCATGAGCACGCCGAGAGACCTCCCTGTCTACTCCGGCGAAACGATGGAGTGGTTACAATTTGTACAAGCGTACGAAGAATCTACCGAATTATGTAATTTCACTGACAAGGAAAACCTTTGGCGGTTGCGAAGATGCCTACGTGGACCTGCTCGAGAGGCCGTCGCGTCTTTGCTCATTACTCCTACAACCCCGGATAAAATTATGGATACCTTAAAATTGCAATTTGGTAACCCGGATATTATTTTATCAAAAATATTAAGTGATTTAAACAAGCTGACCCCGCTACCACCAGATTATTATAAAGAAATAACAAAGTTCTCCATAAAAATAACCAACTATGTAACTGCAGTTCGCTCGTTGGGGCGGCACGATTATTTGCAAGGTGTGAATGTGGCTACCCTTGTACTCAGTAAGCTGCCTACCATATTGATTTCAAAATGGAACGATTACAGTTACGAACAATTGAAGAAAGATAACAGATGCCGATTATCTATGTTATCGGATTTTTTACATGAAGAAGCGGTGAAGTTGTCTCATTCGGGTGCTAATTTACTGTACCTGCGACAGGATAAAAGACAGTTTAATAGTCACAGTGAAACATTGTTAATGCAAAATAAACAAAGTGTAGTGGCGAACTGTCGGTTTTGTAAGAAGTCAGTGCATGGACTAACCGAGTGTAGAAATTTTAAGAAGGCGCTACGTAAAGTACGCTGGGATCACGTTAAGCGCTTTAATTTGTGTTTTAAATGTTTAGTATCGCATCACGATAAAATTACGTGCCCCGCACCGGTATGCAACGTTGAGGGCTGTGCTAAAAATCATCATCGTTTATTACATTACGTGCCGCGTCGGCACGTCGAAAATACATTGTCGGTGCCGGAACTGTTATCTGAAAATCATGCCGAAAATGTAAACCATATAAATGGTAACAGTTGTGTAGTTATGTTAAAAGTCGTGCCTATATACATCCACGGTGCGAATGGTGTAATCAGTGCATCTGCGCTTCTCGATGACGGCTCGACAGTGTCATTGATAAGCGCGGAGCTGGCGGCGCGGGCCGGTCTGCGCGGCCGCCAGGAACGTTTACGTGTGCGCGGCGCATGGGACGACACCGAGCTTGTGTGCGACTCTCAGCTGGTTAAGGCGACACCTCGATCGTGAAGCTTTAAAATGGCTCCGCCCAATCACCCCGCGCCCCTCAATTGACACTCGACGCTCGATTTGTAAAATTTGAAATTAGCGCCTAATAGGTAACCTGGGGTCAACGTATAGTCAATGCAAACGAACAGAAAAGCTACAGAGTCGCGTCACACTTAAATAAAATTTATAATATCAATATTTAATAAAAATTATTGATTTAATTATTATTTAGCTTTATACATACTGAACCAAACATATTTATTTAAGCTAGACGGAAAACAATAGTAATAATAGTAATAAAAAACTACAGAAACGTATTCACTTTTAAAAGTTTATTGAAAGAGAAATCAATGACATCGTTTTATGTTTATATCTCTACAAGTTAACATGTCTTGGTATCTATGTTGTTCTTACTTAGGTCTCGTCCAGTGGCGCCCTCATTGAATAAACATTATGAAATCTTATGTTGCATTTATTACGAAGATAGTAAAGTATTTTTACGTCATTAAACCAACACTCAAAATATTCCACTATCGTTGTTATAAGCAAAAGTGCTAAAAGAGGCCGTTTTTTGGCAATTATGCATATAACAACGAAAGCAAAACATTTCAATTGTTGGTTTAATGACGTAAAAGTACGTTATTGTATTTGTAACACACGCAACACATGACTTTATAATGTTTATCTTCCACGCTAAGATACGATATTTTATTCCTTGAGGCGCCACTGGACGGCATGTATCCCCCTTAAGAAGAATGAAACACCAGCTACATAATACTACATTGTTTATCGAGAGGCTAAAGCGGGCCATTTGTTGATTCGGACACATATGTTTAGTTAGCAGATACACCATCTAAACTGCAAACACTGGTCACAGCGATGAAAGACGACTGTATGGAGAAAGGCTTACTACTGAATGCGAAGAAAACAAAGATAATGGTATTTGAAAGAGAAGAATCCAGAACTAATGTAAGGATTACGATTGATGATGAAGTGTTGGAACAAGTGGATGAATTTGTATATCTTGGATGCGCTTTCAGCAGGGATGGAAGGTACACCGCAGATGTGGAAAGAGGAGTGAGTGCTGGGAATAGTGTGAATGGAGCGTTGGGAAAACTTCTTGGCAGTAAAATCCTGAGCCAGAAGGCACAACTCGCTATACACAATGCAGTGTTGGTCCCAACGCTAACTTATGGAAGCGAGAGTTGGGTATGGCAGAAAGAGCATGAAAGTAGAATAAACGCGGTTGAAATGCGAGCGCTGCGCAAAATTTGTGGCGTAAGGCTTGTAGACCGTATTCGTAATGATGATGTTAGAAATAGAGTTGGTCTGAAAGAGAGCGTCGGTGTTAAAATAAGAAGAGGCATGCTCCGATGGTTCGGGCATGTAGAAAGAATGCAAGATGAAAGAATGACGAAGCAGATATACAATGCAAAAGTGGAAGGATGTAGGAGCCGGGGAAGGCCAAGACTTACCTACCATGACCAAATTGGTCATGTTCTATCAGAAGGTGATGTCAGGAGCCCTAGAAACCGGCGTGCGTGCATGAGAAGAGCAAAGAATGTTAAAGAAGCGAGTGAGATATGTAAGGATCGAGTCACGTGGCGCTCGGCTCTCTCTGCCTACCCCGCAAGGGATTTGGCTTGAAGTTATAGATGTTCGAGTGTCATAATGGCTGATAGCGCCGAGTAAACACAGGATTTTTTTATTTCGAATAAATAAGAGAAATAAAATTATCAGATTGAATTAGATTGAAATTGAAATAGAAAATTGGATTTTTTTTGCAACTCCCTCCTGGTGAAGATTCACAAGTTATTTTACACAGTTAGGTATAGCTCTGGTAGGGATCCTAGCTTTTTCCCTAAATATAATACACTCTCGAATGACTAGGTATGCGCTTTCACTAACAGTCAATTTAACTTCGCGAATTTTATAAAAAAGTACAGGAAGAACTTGACGGTTAGACGGTAATTTTGCGCCTATTATTTGATAATTTACGTCTCCAACTAAGAAAATACTTGATTTATTGCTTCTCAATTCCACTGCCATCTTATAAAAGTTAAAACATTACGTATTAATCACGAGAATAACTGACATTCAAAATTAATAGACGGTTAGGTAATTATGACGAAGTTAACGATGCTCTCTCTAAAGTTATTCATTGGTTTAGTGTTAATAATCTGCTTTTAAATGATAAAAAGACTAAAGTAATTAAGTTCTCAACACCTAATGTAAGGCAGGTGGCTACCAATGTACATGTTAATGGAACTAATTTAGCCTCTGTGGTGACAACTGTGTTCTTGGGTATAACAATTGACTCCAGACTACAAAGGGGCCCACAAATTGAAAAATTATCAGGAAAACTAAGTTCTGCAGCCTATGCAGTGAAAACTATTAGACGGCTCACTGATATTGATACGGCTAGAATAGTTTATTTCAGCTACTTTCATAGTATTATGTCATATGGAATTCTTCTTTGGGGTAACTCCGCGGATATTAACACCATCTTTTTATTGCAAAAGAGAGCCATAAGAGCTATCTACAAACTTGGTCCCCGGGAGAGCCTTAGAGAAAAATTCAAAGAAATAAATATTTTAACAGTCGCATCGCAATATATCTATGAAAATCTTTTGTATGTCCATAAAAACATAGACTCATTTTGTAAAAAGAGTGATACTCATGGCATAAATACTAGATATAAGCATAATCTTGTGTTATATGCAAGCCGTCTCCACAAAACAAGTAATTATTTTATGGGGCAATGTATACGGTTCTATAACAAACTTCCCAGCAATATAAGAGATTTGTCAATAAACAAATTTAAAACTACTATTAAAGCCAAATTGTGTAGCAGGGCATATTATAAAGTATCTGACTATATTAATGATAAAAATGCCTGGGAGTGAGTCGATCCAATTATAATGTAATTAACAAAATATGTAAATTTGTTTGGATACCAAAAGAGGGATGCCTGAGTTTTTTGGCAGTATTTTTATCAGTGCTCACCTAGTCATAAACTGCACGTAGGGAAAAAAAATGTGACGATTCCAAACAAATGTAGCCATTTTTACGGAATAAAAAGATTTTGACTTTGAATTTGAACAAATGAATACCGCGAGTACGTGCGGCACTACCGCGCAACTTGTATGAACATGTTTCGATGTAATTCGGCACGGATTATCGTAATCCAAATAAGTTAAAAATTAATTTCCGAGTGTTTTAAAAGCAAATGAACAAAACTAAGACATATGCGTTAGAAAATAAAAACTTTGAAAAATAAGGGACACCCTAATATACATATATACAAATAGATTTTATAATCTATTCATATTTAAAAAAAAACATGTGACAAATGATTTTCTTGCTGTTTCATAACTTTAACTTCAGTATAATGACATTTATTGTATTTTACTTATGTATACTCTGTGTTTTGTATTGTTGTACGTTTCCTTGTTATTTATTAAACTCTCAAGAAGAAAGAACCAGGACCATCTCTGATGTTGCAAAATAAATCTAATCCGTACAATAGTTCAATACTAACCACAATGTATAGAATAGATGATTTTTTTGTGTTTTCAGTGTTGGTTCATAGTAAATATTATTTGTTTTCACGAGTACCATGGGTATAAGTATACTATCTATCTATATCTTCACGCTAAATCCCTCGTGAGCGCCACATGACTCGGTACTTACACACCTCGCTCGCTTTTTTAACATGAAACATACCGAGTTTTTTTAAAAACTATCAAAATATACTATTTTACTAGTAATTATTTTAATACAAAAAAAAAAAAAACCTCCATTGGTTTTCTATCTTCTGATTGGATAAATTTCCAACGTAAACTAACCTTCACCTACGTACAATGTCTAAGTCGGAGTTCGGTGAGCTTATAATGGTTACTATGAGTTTGTCGTCCCGTATGACACTTACGTTAAAGTAGCATATAAATCGAGTAGTGATTCTTCTAGTGGAATATGTTTATTTAGTAAGTTTCTCCTAAAAAACAAAACAGCAAAAATATTCTATTTTATAAGTTTTTATTTTAATACAAAGAAATAAAGAGTCTCCACTGGTTGCTATGTGCTGAGAGCGAGAACCTTATTGGTATAAATTTCCAACGTAACCTGACCTCCACCGACGTACAACTTCTAAGTCGGAGTTCGGTCAGATTATAATGGACATAATAGGAGTTTGACGTCCTATATAGGTACGCGGTCAGCCTGTGGATAATGTATACCAATTATCAAATGTTACTGTTTATTCCTGCAAAAAATAACTCTTATTTAATTAATGCAGTTTTATATAGAGTTATTAAGTAAGCAAAATTAAAAAAAAGTTTGAAGAGGAATTAAATAGCTTGGGCCAACCATACCTAGGAACTGTTCTAAAAACTAGAAATATGTCTACACAATGTTATTATAATATGTTTAATGAATATAATAATTAAAAAAAATAAATACCTTGTCTTGTTCGCCTCCGCCATTCTACGAACATTTTCTTTGTATTTTTATTCTATATATTTTCTTTTTAGTGTTCCCCATTATTACAACAGTATAATAAATATATATAAACCTATAATATTATTTACTACTTATATCTAATAATAATACACTTACGCTAAATACTATAATATTGAATATTTACAACTATTAATTATAAAAACTTCGGTGTCGCGATGTAAATGGAGCGAGCTCGAGCAGACAGTCGACATAGGTCTCACCTCGAAGCGGGCTGCAGCCGGACTGGCTGGATGTAGTTAGTCAACGCGTTTATAATCCTCATTACCGCACAATAAGGTCGAAAACACGCAGCACCCAAGACGAATGTGATCGCTTAGAAATTGTCAGAAACTTAAAATATTTTTAAAAAATTTCATGTTTCACTTATCAAAATATGCAGCAACCATATTATAAACATAGATATTACTAATAGATTTAAGTAATTTTGAAGCGTATAAACAGAACAACTTCGTTGTAATTTCAAAAATAATGAATTTCAGGAGGTGTTTTCGAAAGTAATTATTATCGAATCAATTTTACACAATCGCGTATTTGAGCAAGCAAATTCAAGATAAAGAAATGAAGTTATTTATATTAAAATCTTAGATCCGTCAGTTTAGTCATTAGCCTATACTATTCGATGAAAGTTGGTCTAATTTTTCGATGTGTCGCCTTAATGTGCCTATTGCTAATAGACAAGGTATGTTGTTTAATATTACAGCGCGGAGTGTAAATCAATTAAATTTACCTACACAAGATCTAACTGTTGTTAACTGTAACATATATAGTCATTTGGAATCGATAAAATCGCAACTTTGTATTGGTAATTTAAAACCTGAAGTACTTATTGGTCAGGATAACTATCATTAGCTCTTACCTTTAGAATCTTTAGTAGGATCTCCAAATGAATTATGTGCTACTCGTTCTCCCCTGGGGTGGTCTGTGCATGGCCGTGCGAGTGTCACTCGACAACCGCAAGCTCATTCAACACTGTTTATAAGTGAAGGCGAACGTGGATTACGAGAACTTCATGATGAAGTTCGTATTTTTTTTTCCATAGAGGCTATGGGAATCTCTGGTACGCCGCGACAGAACGCGGAACATGTTCGAGCACTGGAAGTTCTGGAACAAACGTCTATATTAAAGGACGGCAAATGGCACGTTGGATTACCATGGAAGAATGAAGACTGTGTAATGCCAGACACCTATCCTATTGCAATATCTAGACTAAAAGGCGTTGAACAAAAAATGGAGCGAAATCATGAATACGCTCAACGTTACCGGGAACGCATACAGCATTTGCTGGACAATGGTTACGCCGAACAACTGCAAAATAATTTCATGACCTCTCCTGGAAGGAAAGTCTGGTACTTACCCCATTTTGGCGTAGATAATCCTAATAAAAGGAAACTTCGATTAGTTTTCGATGCTGCTTGTAAGTCTGCAGGTCTGTCACTCAACGATTACCTTCTGAAAGGACCTGATCTTCTCCAGTCGTTATTCGGTATCATGCTTAGATTTAGGGAGAACAGGGTGGCGTTGACTGCAGATATTCAGGATATGTTTTTGCGAGTTAAAATTAACACCGATGATCAAAACGCTTTTCGTTTCCTGTTTCGAGACGACAAGGGAGATATAAAAACATACATAATGTCATCTTTAATATTTGGAGCCAATTGTTCACCGTTTGTTGCTCAATACATTAAGAACAAAAATGCGGAACGTTTTAGGCAAACGTTGCCGCGCGCCTGTGATGCCATAGTTAAGTCACATTATATGGATGACTACATTGACAGCGTACCAGACGAACAAACTGCCATAGAGCTCGTAAATGACGTCACTCACATACACAGTCAGGGTAATTTCTACATAAGAAACTGGATTACAAATAATGAGATTGTACTGAACTCCATTCCAAAAGAATCATTAAATGAGGTAGCCGTAAAGTTTAAGGCGACACCTCGATCGTGAAGCTTTAAAATGGCTCCGCCCAATCACCCCGCGCCCCTCAAGTGACACTCTACGCTCGATTTGTAAAATTTGAAATTAGCGCCTAATATGTAACCTGGGGTCAACGTATAGTCAATGCAAACGAACAGAAAAGCTACGGAGTCGCGTCACACCTAAAAAAAATTATAATATCAATATTTAATAAAAAATATTGATTTAATTATTATTTAGCTTTATACATACTGAACCAAACATATTTATTTAAGCTAGACGGAAAACAATAGTAATAATAGTAATAAAAAACTACAGAAACGTATTCACTTTTAAAAGTTCATTGAAAGAGAAATCAATGACATCGTTTTATGTTTATATCTCTACAAGTTAACATGTCTCGGTATCTATGTTGTTCTTACTTAGGTCTCGTTCAGTGGCGCCCTCATTGAATAAAAAATCATATCATAGCATAGAAGATAAACATTATGAAATCCTATGTTCCATTTATTACGAAGATAGTAAAGTATTTTTACGTCATTAAACCAACACTCAAAATATTCCACTATCGTTGTTATAAGCAAAAGTGCTAAAAGAGGCCGTTTTTGCCAATTATGCCTATAACAACGAAAGCAAAACATTTCAATTGTTGGTTTAATGACGTAAAAGTACGTTATTGTATTTGTAACACACGCAACACAGGACTTTATAATGTTTATCTTCCACGCTATGATACGATATTTTATTCCTTGAGGCGCCACTGGATGGCATGTATCCCCCTTAAGAAGAATGAAACACCAGCTACATAATACAACATTGTTTATCGAGAGGCTAAAGCGGTAAAAAGGTAACAATTTCCCATTCCAGTAAACGGTCACCATTTTAGACATATTATTTTGAAAATCTGATTTTATAGATTCCGCTCTATCTGTTCTACTCTGAGTGCTAATGCGTTGATAGACGATTTGTTTATCGGTAAATCATCACAGCTAAAATCTAGTGCTTCTACTACAGCCCGGTGTATATAGACAGAATCCCTTATGCTTAATTGAGATCTATCTAAATCTGCAACTAACATAGGCGTGATAAAGTCTTCCTTCCTCGTAACACATTTGGTCATGTCTTTTTTTCTCTTCTTTTAATTTTCTCTGTTTGGTCCTTTCTTCTTTTTCGGCTAACTTTTTTTTTGTGCGCCTGCTAAACATCCTGAATTATTTATATAAATATTTTGTCTTCTTCTATTGTAATCCGTTCTAAAGCATCAGCGTGTGCTATATCGAATAAACTATCTAAATTATTTTGAAAGTCCTCACGGCGCTTGTAAACATCTTGTATTTTTTTGGAAATTTTTTGCAACTCCCTCCTGGTGAAGATTCACAAGTTATTTTACACAGTTAGGTATATCTCTGGTAGGGATCCTAGCTTTTTCCCTAAATATAATACACTCTCGAATGACTAGGTATGCGCTTTCACTAACAGTCAATTTAACTTCGCGAATTTTATAAAAAAGTACAGGAAGAACATGACGGTTAGACTGTAATTTTGCGCCTATTATTTGATAATTTACGTCTCCAACTAAGAAAATACTTGATTTATTGCTTCTCAATTCCAGTGCCATCTTATAAAAGTTGAAACATTACGCATTAATCACGAGAATAACTGACATTCAAAATTAATAGACGGTTAGGTAATTATGACGAAGTTAACGATGCTCGCACTAAAGTTATTCTTTGGTTTAGTGTTAATAATCTACTTTTAAATGATAAAAAGACTAAAGTAATTAAGTTCTCAACACCTAATGTAAGACAGGTGGCTACCAATGTACATGTTAATGGAACTAATTTAGCCTCTGTGGAGACAACTGTGTTCTTGGGTATAACAATTGACTCCAGACTACAAAGGGGCCCACAAATTGAAAAATTATCAGGAAAACTAAGTTCTGCAGCTTATGCAGTGAAAACTATTAGACGGCTCACTGATATTGATACGGCTAGAATAGTTTATTTCAGCTACTTTCATAGTATTATGTCATATGGAATTCTTCTTTGGGGTAACTCCGCGGATATTAACACCATCTTTTTATTGCAAAAGAGAGCCATAAGAGCTATCTACAAACTTGGTCCCCGGGAGAGCCTTAGAGAAAAATTCAAAGAAATAAATATTTTAACAGTCGCATCGCAATATATCTATGAAAATCTTTTGTATGTCCATAAAAACATAGACTCATTTTGTAAAAAGAGTGATACTCATAGCATAAATACTAGATATAAGCATAATCTTGTGTTATATGCAAGCCGTCTCCACAAAACAAGTAATTATTTTATGGGGCAATGTATACGGTTCTATAACAAACTTCCCAGCAATATAAGAGATTTGTCAATAAACAAATTTAAAACTACTATTAAAGCCAAATTGTGTAGCAGGGCATATTATAAAGTATCTGACTATATTAATGATAAAAATGCCTGGGAGTGAGTCGATCTAATTATAATGTAATTAACAAAATATGTAAATTTGTTTGGATACCAAAAGAGGGATGCCTGAGTTTTTTGGCAGTATTTTTATCAGTGCTCACCTAGTCATAAACTGCACGGTAGGGGAAAAAAATGTGACGATTCCAAACAAATGTAGCCATTTTTACGGAATAAAAAGATTTTGACTTTGAATTTGAACAAATGAATACCGCGAGTACGTGCGGCACTGCCGCGCAACTTGTATGAACATGTTTCGATGTAATTCGGCACGGATTATCGTAATCCAAATAAGTTAAAAAATAATTTCCGAGTGTTTTAAAAGCAAATGAACAAAACTAAGACATATGCGTTAGAAAATAAAAACTTTGAAAAATAAGGGACACCCTAATATACATATATACAAATAGATTTTATAATCTATTCATATTTAAAAAAAACATGTGACAAATGATTTTCTTGCTGTTTCATAACTTTAACTTCAGTATAATGACATTTATTGTATTTTACTTATGTATACTCTGTGTTTTGTATTGTTGTACGTTTCCTTGTTATTTATTAAACTCTCAAGAAGAAAGAACCAGGACCATCTCTGATGTTGCAAAATAAATCTAATCCATACAATAGTTCAATACTAACCACAATGTATAGAATAGATGATTTTTTTGTGTTTTCAGTGTTGGTTCATAGTAAATATTATTTGTTTTCACGAGTACCATGGGTATAAGTATACTATCTATCAATATCTTCACGCTAAATCCCTCGTGAGCGCCACATGACTCGGTACTTACACACCTCGCTCGCTTTTTTAACATGAAACATACCGAGTTTTTTTAAAAACTATCAAAATATACTATTTTACTAGTAATTATTTTAATACAAAAAAAAAAAACCTCCACTGGTTTTCTATCTTCTGATTGGATAAATTTCCAACGTAAACTAACCTTCACCTACGTACAATGTCTAAGTCGGAGTTCGGTGAGCTTATAATGGTTACTATGAGTTTGTCGTCCCGTATGACACTTACGTTAAAGTAGCATATAAATCGAGTAGTGATTCTTCTAGTGGAATATGTTTATTTAGTTTCTCCTAAAAAACAAAACAGCAAAAATATTCTATTTTATAAGTTTTTATTTTAATACAAAGAAATAAAGAGTCTCCACTGGTTGCTATGTGCTGAGAGCGCGAACCTTATTGGTATAAATTTCCAACGTAACCTGACCTCCACCGACGTACAACTTCTAAGTCGGAGTTCGGTCAGATTATAATGGACATTATAGGAGTTTGACGTCCTTTAAAGGTACGCGGTCAGCCCGTGGATAATGTATACCAATTATCAAATGTTACTGTTTATTCCTGCAAAAAATAACTCTTATTTAATTAATGCAGTTTTATATAGAGTTATTAAGTAAGCAAAATTAAAAAAAGTTTGAAGAGGAATTAAATAGCTTGGGCCAACCATACCTAGGAACTGTTCTAAAAACTAGAAATATGTCTACACAATGTTATTATAATATGTTCAATGAATATAATAATTAAAAAAAAAAAATACCTTGTCTTGTTCGCCTCCGCCATTCTACGAACATTTTCTTTGTATTTTTATTCTATATATTTTCTTTTTAGTGTTCCCCATTATTACAACAGTATAATAAATATATATAAACCTATAATATTATTTACTACTTATATCTAATAATAATACACTTACGCTAAATACTATAATATTGAATATTTACAACTATTAATTATAAAAACTTCGGTGTCGCTATGTAAATGGAGCGAGCTCGAGCAGACAGTCGACATAGGTCTCACCTCGAAGCGGGCTGCAGCCGGACTGGCTGGATGTAGTTAGTCAACGCGTTTATAATCCTCATTACCGCACAATAAGGTCGAAAACACGTAGCACCCAAGACGAATGTGATCGCTTAGAAATTGTCAGAAACTTAAAATATTTTTTAAAAATTTCATGTTTCACTTATCAAAATATGCAGCAACCATATTATAAACATAGATATTACTAATAGATTTAAGTAATTTTGAAGCGTATAAACAGAACAACTTCGTTGTAAATTCAAAAATAATGAATTTCAGGAGGTGTTTTCGAAAGTAATTATTATCGAATAAATTTTACACAATCGCGTATTTGAGCAAGCAAATTCAAGATAAAGAAATGAAGTTATTTATATTAAAATCTTAGATCCGTCAGTTTAGTCATTAGCCTATACTATTCGATGAAAGTTGGTCTAATTTTTCGATGTGTCGCCTTAAATTCGGACAACCACATGAATTTGACGGCGAACGGACGCTTGGTTTAATTTGGGATCCGCATTTAGATTTATTAAAATTAGATATATCACTAAAACGCATCCCCGAGAACTTGGTCAATGGAACACAAAAGCCCACCAAAAGGCAGATTTTAAAAATTATCATGTCAATATTTGATATCTATGGGATTTTCGCTCCTATTACCATAACCGGAAAAATTATATTGCAGGCATGTTGGCAAACAAGTATAGGTTGGGACGAATATATACCTTCCGATTTGCAAAGTAAATGGTACAAATGGGTTTCGTCGCTTAATTTGTTACGCAATATCAGCCTACCTAGACACTATATGGCGGCCTGCGCTAGTGCGAGTGAGAACCCGAAACATCGCCCGAGAACTGTCGACGCCGACCGAAGCTGTGGCGCGCGCGCGCTGCCGCCGGCTATACACACTTACTCGGATCTAACATTACATATATTTTGCGACAGCTCGACTAAAGCAATGAGCGCTGTATGTTACTGGCGGTGGACCGGTAACAATAATAAAGTATTTGTAACTTTCGTGGCTAGCAAGTGCCGCGTAGCGCCGGTAAAGGCTACGACCGTGCCCCGCTTGGAGTTGCAAGCGGCGGTGATGGCCGCGCGTTTAGCAGACTCTGTAGTACGCGAACATAGAATAAAACCACAACAAAGATATTTCTGGTGCGACTCCTCTAACGTTCTGTACTGGATAAAAAATAATGCCAGAAATTACAAGACGTTCGTAGCGCACAGACTAGGTGAAATCGACGAATTAACAAAACCAACCGAATGGAGATATGTCCCTACAAAATTAGATGTTGCCGATATAGCTACGCGAGAGAATTGTGAGGTTTCTTCGTTGCAACACGAGTGGTTATATGGGCCTATGTTTTATTTGTAACCCGGAGTATGAATGGCCTACGGATATTGTAACACAATCTGACATACCAATAGATACATTGGAATGTACTTCTCTTTTGCTGTATTTTAAGAACGAACATTTTAGTGTACCCGATCCTACAAGATTTTCTTCATGGTTAAAATTAGTTCGCACGATGTTTATTGTATTGAAGTTCATTGATAGAACGCAGAAATTACTAACTGATGATTTAACATTGATGCGGAAGGCTGAGCAGATTTTATTGTGCTATTCTCAAGCTAAAACATTTGGCGAAGAAATACATAAAATAAGAAACGGAGAATACTTACCTAAAGCTAGTAAATTACTTGCAGCACATATTGTTTCGGTGTCCCGCATTCTCCAAACAGAGGTACGATTTGGAGCAGGATTTGGGAATGCGGGTCACCGAAAACACAGTCTCCGAAGTGGTAACGGGGAGAAATAGATCGAAATTTTTAAAATACTGCGTCGGTCTAGCCACGGCCGTCACAGATCGTAATAAGCAGAGCAGCTCCACCTAGGACTAATGTTGTATACCTCGGCTATACTCTGTATAGCCGATGAGATCGCGGTGGCTAGGTGGAGCTGTGAAGCTCACTGTCGCCCGTGTCTGGACTGACGCAGTATAGGGAGGGAAATTTGGAAACAGTTATAATCGTTTTACCGGCGTTCTAAAATGGGCCAAATCAAAATTTTTTTTTGGAAATATAACTGAAAGATGATGAATGAAAGATGAATTGCGGAATGAAAGAGAATGAGATGTATGAATGTGTTTATTATATGTAAATTGTGACAAATTAGCGAATGTTAAAAAAATAGCCTTGCCCACGGCAGGGGTGCTAGTATTAATAAAAAAAAAAAAAAAAAAAAAAAAAAAAAAAAAAAAAAAAAAAGTAAATTACTTACGTTAACACCGTTTCTTGACTCCTGCGGGATCCTGCGTGTCGGTGGACGTATTAATGCTGCCAGTGACATCACATCTGAAATAAAAAATCCTATAATTTTAGATGGATCTGATTACATTACAAGATTAATTGTAAGAGCTTATCACGTCAGAGCCGCTCATGGAAGTCGCGAGATGGTGGTGAACGAGCTGAAACAAGTATACTGGATTATACGATTGAGACCTACCGTGCGTGCTGTGGTCTCCAAATGTATGATTTGTCGACTAAAACGTTGCAAACCTGAAATACCAAGACTGGGAGACTTACCAAAAGCCAGAATGGCACATCACCAGCGTGCTTTTTAGGGTTCCGTACCCAAAGGGTAAAACGGAACCCTATTACTGAGGCTCCGCTGTCCGTCCGTCCGTCCGTCCGTCCGTCTGTCACCAGGCTGTATCTCATGAACCGTTATAGTTAGACAGTTGAAATTTTCACAGGTGATGTATTTCTATTGCCGCTATAACAACAAATACTAAAAAATAGAATAAAATAAATATTTAAGGGGGCTCCCATACAACAAACGTAATTTTTTTTGCCGTTTTTATAGATAATGGTACGGAACCCTTCGTGCGCGAGTCCGACTCGCACTTGGCCGATTTTTCTTTCTGCGGAGTAGACCTATTTGGCCCGTTAGATATAACGGTGGGAAGACATCGTGAAAAACGATATGGAGTCTTGTTCACCTGCTTGACGGTCAGAGCAATTCATGTGGAGTTGGTCTCGTCGCTCTCTACTGACTCGTTTGTGATGGCATTGCGACGTATGGCGGCGCGACGTGGTTGGCCTCACCAACTATTCTCAGACAATGGAACTAATTTGCGAGGCGCAGACACAGAGTTAAAAAAATCTATGGCAGAGCTGGACGAAGAAACTCTGAAAACCGAAGCTTTGAATAGAGGAATAAAATGGACGTTCATACCTCCCGCGAGCCCTCACTGGGGTGGGGCCTGGGAGAGATTAATTCGGAGTGTGAAGACGGCACTTAAAACTATTCTAAGAGAGCGTGCTCCGCGAGAGGAGACACTTATCACCTTACTAGCCGAAGTTGAGAATATGGTAAACAGCAGACCTTTGGTGCACGTTTCAGTGGAGCCAAATAGCACCGAATCGCTAACTCCTAACCATTTCCTTATAGGATCTTCATCGAACCTACCACGTGTTGGAGTATTTGATGACTCAGACACTTACCTTCGTAAACAATGGCGCATATCACAGCGTCTCGCAGATATGTTTTGGCACCGATGGGTACGAGAGGTGCTGCCCGGGATGTTACCCAGGACGAAATGGCTTTCGGACAACAGATCACTACAAGCAGGCGATCTCGTGTTGATTGCGGACCCTAATAGCCCAAGAAATGTTTGGCCTCGCGGTTTAATTGAGGAAGTATTCCCTGGGAGGGATGGACGAGTACGCATGGTTAGGGTTAAGACGCAATCAGGCACATTAACTAGATCGGTCACACGCGTCATACGAATCCCGGTTGGTACTGAGTGCTGTTAGAGCAGCACTAGGGGTGGGAATTGTTAACGATGCGTGTACATAATTTAAATTTATATACTAAGTCTTAAGAGAGCGCGCGGCGTGCTGGCCGAATATTGGAGGGTATATTTTCTTACTAATTTTATGCATTAAAAACGCATCATGATCAGTCTAAAAGTGCGAGCCACGCACACCGCACGCTGCTCTCCGCTATTTTTCTGAGTTGTATACCCGCGACCAACAATAAAAGTTTAAAATTCTTTTCACGTTTTTACCATTTTACTTGCGGAACCTCAAAGTCGTCAACCCGTCAACAACACGCTAGGTCCAGGGTTTTACCATCTCTATTGCAATTATCATTAATTTCATGTAAATCATTAAGAGACACGAAATCAATGAGACAATTACCCAACGACGTGGGATAATTTAAGGGAATAGAAAAGGCATTTTCCTTTTTCCAGGACCACTTAATAAAACCAAGATTGAAGTCACCTATTAATACCACATCATTTGTACGATTCATTACATCATCATCAATTTTATCAAGCAACTTTCTAAGTGTGTTAGGATAAACAGGGGGAGGTAAGTATATGGAACCAATTACATTTTTTTTACTTACAGTCCTGCCAGTACCAACATATATCGATACCTAAAGATCTTCAAATTTTGTATCTTTGTTTTCCCAGTTAATAATGCGAGATGAATTAATATCTCGCATTATTAACTGGGAATCTATAATCCTCAGAAACGGCAATCAACACACCTCCACCATCTTTTTTTAAAGTTTTATCAGTATTACCTCTTCCCGAGCACACCCTATCTTTACGATAAACAATATGCCTAGAATCTATAAATTCTTCATTTGCAATATTCGGATTTAGCCAAGTCTCCGTAAAAACAATGACATCATAATAACATAGTAAAACATTCTTGAATACGTAGTTAGGTCGCCCAGACCCGAGCTTTTGATAGAGTCAGCGGGACTGGACTCTAACGGATGTAGATAAGGAATAGCTAGTAAGCAGTTTAGTTATTAGGTGCACAATGTAACTCTCTTTTTAATTCATTATACGATTGGCATCCAATTCTGTCAGACGTTAATCATTTTCTTTTAATTTTTTATTTTTTAGTTTTTAAAAAGTTCTTTAAACGTTCCCAAAACTTAACTGGCGCAGCCGTGTAGGATCGCTCGCTAAAGGCAACGCCGTTTTTCGCTCCTTTCCTGTGTTTACACCTGACTATCAAATTTTGGTCAGAAGACGAGTACGCGGCGTGGGCTACGAGTGATCTTTCGAACAAATAAATAAGTGACGTTACGGGCTACGAAGACAAGACTATGGCGATTGGTCTGATTGGTTGGTGAGTAAAACTCTTCGCTTTCCTTTCATTTCCACTCCCTTGTTATTGCGAAATAAAACTCTTTTGTAATAACGTTATCTGGTTAAGTTGTGAAATTTAAATACATATAGTACATAAGAATAAAAAGAAATAAATATTAATAAGCGAATAAAAGAAAATACCTTATTTTCGTTCCATGTTACGTAAGAATATTGTAATTAAAACTATTTAATCGAAATTCATTTCATTTTAATTTTTACTTATTTACATTGTTTTATATTGTGTGTTTTATATTTTATTGTGCTTTACATTTTATTGTGTCTTTTCACATAAGTTTTCATACTGTTGTTTACTTTATTGTGTGTGATCAATCCATTCCAAAATGTCTAAATCCGAGAACTCGAACATAAATGTATGTGATAATGAATTAATAATTAAAGCCAGTGACGCATTATCATTAATTCCACAATTTTCGGGAGATTCGCGACTTTTAAATTTATACATACGAAAATGTGAATACGCGATTTTAAAATACCAAGGAGACCAAAACCGTAATGAATATTTAATGCAATGCTTCACTAGCAAATTGACCGGGAATGCAGCCGCGCTTATCAGTGAACGTAACGATATAACTACATGGAATGAATTGAAGAACTTGTTAGATCAGCATTTTGGCGATCCGCGTAGTGAGGAATGTGTGGCCATAGAATTAGAGAGTTTAAAGCTAAAAAATAATGAATCTTTTTCAGATTTTTGTCATAGAATACAGAGCGTTCGATCAATATTATTGGCTAAGGTGAATAGGTTAACGAATTCGAGTTTACGCGAGGCGAAACATATTATATACAATAATACTTGTTTAAATGTCTTTCTTTATAATTTACCGGAAAACATGATTAGAATGGTACGAATTAAAAATCCCACCACCTTAGAAGAAGCCCACAAATACTTTTTGGAGGAAATTAATTTTCAGGAACAATACAACCGGCGAAATCGTTTCTTCGATAATAAACCAAAAATACCGGCACAGCCAACTATGCAACAAAAATTTAATTTTCCTTTTACGGCACAACCCCCTATGGCGAAAAATATACCGTTCCAAGCTTCTGGGTTCCCACAAAATCCCCAGTTCAAATTCGGAATACCTCAAAATAATAACCAGTTCAGATTTGGCATTCCGCCAGGCATGGGCCGTCCCATGCAATCGTCTGGTTTCATGGCCCAACCAGGTGGTTATCGGCCGCAACAACAGTTCGGTTATCATCCACCGCAACAATTCGGTTACCGACCACCACAATTCGGCAACTCCTTACCACAACAACAATTAAATAACACACGTCCTTTCGATAAAAAACCAATCCCAAGTAATGATGTGTCCATGAGGACAGCCCCCGCTAAGCCTCAGTTTTATTTAAATGAGCCTTATGTTGAAGACTATAATAATTGCATATACCCAAATAATTTGCCGTATTATTACGAACAAGACGACATGACACCCGAGACTGATTATGAAGAACCATACTTTGAACAATATCCCGTTTCCCAAATTGATAACTTACTAGTAGATTCTGTTAATAACATTGACCTTGACATTGGAGCACCTGCACAAAATCGTGATAATAGTGAAAATTTTCAAGTAAAAGCCTCCGAATTCCCCCAGAAGTGATAAAAATTAATTTCGATTCAAATTTAAAATTACCTTATATTTATATTCCCGAAATAGATGGTAAATTTATGTTAGATACCGGCAGTACGAGATCTTTCATAAGCCCTTGGAAGGCTGATGAATACTTCGCGCATGAAAAATCCCATGAGCCCTTTCAAGTGATTAGTACCCATGCTACTAGTTGTCATGACGAAGTTTTATCAATTCCCCTATTTCCGACATTTAAAAGCAACGAGTTCCACAAATTTTATGTTTTTAACGTAGATAATAACTATGACGGTTTAATTGGATTAGATCTGATGTTGCAGTTAGAAGCCGACATTCGACTAAAGGAAAAATCCCTAGTCACAAAAAATACTCGCATACCGATCGAGTGTCCCCAACATATAGTTCGTTTAGCCCCGCGGTCTGAACAGCGTGTCAAACTTCCCGCTAAATTATTTGATGGACAGGGCGTACTACATAGCATACAGTTTTGCGATGGAGTACGAATGCCTTCTGCAATAGTTACTTGTAAAAATGGAGTCGCTACCACTATAATTCAAAACGCTCTCGAGGAAGAAGTAGCACTCACTATTAGTACCCCATTGGAAATTTCAAGGCTGGAAGTAGATCAGGTTTATAAATTAAAAGAACCTGATAGTAAACTAACCCGCTGGCGCTTGCGTCTCCAGGAGTATGATTTCGATGTTATCCATAAAAATGGAAAGCAAAATTTGAATGCAGATGCACTATCTCGTATTCAAATCAATGCATTAGGTAATCAGGACGACACTTCATCTCTACAAGTTAACATAGACGAAAAAGAACAGCGATTACAGGAGTACCTCAATGACGTTACTGAGGAACTGACTAGAATAGCTCAAAGACGCGTTACTGACGAGACTATAACGATCTCTGACGAATCCAAAACTATTACGATTTCAGATGACTATATCGCAGAACCCAAATATCCCATTAGATCAGTTAGTAGCAATAGCCCAACACATAGCGTAACTGCTCATTCTGCCCCTGACATGGAAGGTAAGGGCATGCCTATATTAGACGAGGCTATAGATACAAAGCCTAGACAGATATTAGTATTTACATGGTTAAAGGATAGCATGCAAGCAAAAGATATTTCCAATAAGACACAGAAAATCATAGAGGTATTCTTACCAATAAATAATGAACAGTTAGTAACACAGTTTTTAAAAGAGTATATTAAAGACAAAACTAAATACTTCATCTACTTTGAAGATGAACAGCATCGTCGAGACTTCTCTAACGTCGTTATCAGATTATTTAAGGAAGGCCAAGTCTCCTTCTATGAATGCACCAAGCGTGTTGTATTCATAGAGGACAAGAATGAACAAAAGGCTATCATTCTTAAACTTCACGAAGGTAAGACATGCCATCGTGGTATTAAAGAAACTATGTCCAGAATACGTAGGAATTATTTTTGGCCCAATATGCAGGAAACCATAGCAGCCCAACTAAATATATGTGAAGCCTGTAAAACTATGAAATATGACCGTAACCCCATTAAACCTATATTACAAATTACACAAACTCAATCAGCCCCCATGCAGGAAATATTCATAGATCTGTTTACTATAGAAGGGAAAACCTATCTTACCTTAGTAGATGCCTTTAGCAAACACGGTCAAGCTATAGAGATAAGCAATAGATCAACCCCAGAAGTTACAAGAGCCTTAATAAAATACTTCTCTCTTTATGGAGTCCCTAAGAAAATTACCAGTGACCCTGGATCCGAATTCAACAATGACCTTATGAGACAACTCATGGCTCTCTATAAAATTCAATTGCACATAAGCACTCCACATAATCCTAACGCTACTGGTATAGTGGAACGTTTTCATTCCACTATCATTGAAATATATAGGTTAGCTAGGTACGAACAGAAATGTACAGATGCGGCATCTGTAATGGTGTATTCTATTATGGCTTACAATAGTACTATACACTCATCAACAGGACTCACTCCGTTTGAAGTGCTCTTTGGACACACTGAATCAAATGATGCTTTTAATGTAGATTTTGAAAGATCATATACACAGCAATTACTTACAGATCACTGTAAAAGAACAAAAGTTTTATATAAAAATATAGCAGATAAGTTAATAGCAAACAAAGAGAAAGCTAGGAACATTAAAGGAGGAGAAGAGGTAAAAGAATTTGATATTTCCGATACAATTTACGTAAAAGATATAAATGTAAGAAAAAGTAAGGACAAACCACGATATAGAAAGGCGACAGTAACAAACAAACAACAACGTAATATTATCCCTATTCAAATAGGAAATAGGACAACTACTGCTCATATTAAAGATGTTAAACGCCCTTCACAGGTGGTGTCTACTCCTGCTGACCCACAAGAACCAGGCTCTTCAAGTAGACCGAATTAATGAAAATCCGGGAATCTTACCTGTAAAAGAAGGTCGCGCGTATATCCAAATGGACAAATGGCTTATTGTTAAAATTATTAGTTTAGACGGTATTAGTAAAGATTTAAATTTTAACATGCAAAAATATTCCGATTTTAGTAAAATATTAGAAGGCGAATTTGAGTATAAACATGAAGTTAAAGAAATGAAAGCTCACGTAGACTATCTTCAGGATATCACCTTAGGAAAAATACAGGAACTAGTACCAACGAATAGATTTAAACGAGGACTTCTAGATTCTGCTGGTTCAATTATAAAACTAATAACTGGTAATCTTGACCATACCGATGCAGTCAAATATGATAAAATAATTTCTGAAATTAAAACCAATGAGCAGGCAATTGGTAAAAAGATAACTCTCATCTCTGAAATGCTGGATCACTTTATGAACTCATCTGAAATTATGAAAGAAAACACCGCCATTGTAGATATGAGATTAGATCGCCTTGAAAGAATTGTTTTAGAATTAGATAACGTAAAGGAAGACACTATGTATTTAGTTTATGTGTTAAGCTTATTTAATCAATTTAGTATGAACTTTCGCACTATATACATTAAACTAAGTGAACTAGAAACCGCTCTAGCTTTAAGCAAAACATCTGTATTACATAAATCAATTATCAATTCCACTGAATTATTATGTACATTAAAAATGATAGAGAAACAAAGTAATCTTATGTACACCGTATCAGAACAGAATTTGATTATGATAGAAGAAATACTTACTGTAAAAACATATGTAAAATCTAACCAGATAACGTTTCTAATTGAGGTTCCTCTCACCGACAATTATACATATAATTATTTTAAATTGTACTCCCTCCCTGTCCTAGATGATTCCACAAATAAAACCTTTATAGTCATCCCAAAATATCCTTACCTCATAGTGAATGGGATGAAATACCAACCAGTCCTGCGACCATGTAGAGACATCGCGAGAGATCAGTTTCTTTGCACGGAAGATGATGTGATGGAGTTTCACAGAATAACATGTATAGAACAGCTGATGGAGTTCTACCCAAATCCTACACAATGTAGCCAACATCTAGTTGATATAGAAAATATTAGGATACAGCGAATATCCTCACATAGTTGGATATTATATAGCAGATATCATACTTTATTATCTTCGCAATGTGGCAGTGACATTACTAAACAACTGGTACATGGCACATATATAATTACTATAGAGGAAAATTGCACTGTCGTCATCAGTAATATAACATTAGAGAGAAAATATGTATATTACAGTATGGAGAGTGAACGGACGCCGGTCATTCAGCTGCCAAACCTGCATAAGAGGAATAACATATCCTCTACAAAAATGAATCTAAAGGAAATTCACCTCGATGACGTCAAGTTCCTAAATTACGCGTTAAGAAGAAATAGTGAAAGTGTAAGTGAAGTGAGAAACAATATTAGTGAAGTTCGCGGTATACAAACCCGTAGTATCAGCTTAGCTACTCTAGTGTTATATATCGCACTCATTATGTGTATTGTAATTTTGATTGTCTATTATAATTTTAAATATAGATGTTGGGAAATATGTATGAAGCGAAATCACCGGATTCAAGTAAAACCACGTGAACCCGATAATTTCGCTCTTGAGGGGGGGGGGGGAAGTTAGGTCGCCCAGACCCGAGCTTTTGATAGAGTCAGCGGGACTGGACTCTAACGGATGTAGATAAGGAATAGCTAGTAAGCAGTTTAGTTATTAGGTGCACAATGTAACTCTCTTTTTAATTCATTATACGATTGGCATCCAATTCTGTCAGACGTTAATCATTTTCTTTTAATTTTTTATTTTTTAGTTTTTAAAAAGTTCTTTAAACGTTCCCAAAACTTAACTACGTCGTTTTGCCCTTAATACTTCGTACATTTTGATAATATATTTCAAGCATTTTTGTATAAAAACTATAACTAATATTTCAAAACAGATAAAATTTAATCTAAAAACCTTAGTCCCTCAATGTTACGTACAACAAACACTTGACTTATTTCATCCTTTCTAACAAAGATTTTTCCGTTACGTACCCAGACAAACTTCTGTCCACATTCTTTAGCCTTTGCACGTGTAGCAGCATAAAGTTGATTATTTCCAGGAGTGAGGTGTTCAGACACATAAACAGGCCATCGTTGGCCTCCGATACCAAGATGATGTGATGACAGTTTATCGTCAGGATTCTTCTTATTAAAAAATGCAACCGCCGCCAAGATAGCATCTCGTTGGCGGGTACTACTGAACTTTGCAACGATAGATCGAGGACGCTCATTGTTCTTATTAAATTGAGCAACTCTAGTCACATGAAGAATATCTTTACTTTCGATAGGGCTATTGACAGTCTTCGCAAGTTTCGCTCTCTAGCAACACTGAAATTAGTTCTTGAAATTTACCACTCCCTATAAATTAATTTAATTTTAATATTTATTTGCCCATTTTATCTATTTCATTTATTTAATTGACTTCGTAAATAGTGATAAAATAGTGTACAATTGTTTTTGTAAAGAATAATCAGTATTTGAACATAATTTATCGAAATTGTGCGATCCAACTGTCAAAACTCAAAGTTCATATCGTAACGTTTACTTTCGATTTTAGTTTTCTTGGGAAAGATTGTTTTTTTACTGTTAATTGATGCGCATTGGTAAGTTCAATTGATTTATTATTTCCTTCTTCTATATAGACAACAAAACGAACTACCGCAATTGCTTATATTATACAAACCTGTTACGTACTTAAGTCGTTCATAGCTCTCAATAAAATTATACCCTATAAAACAGAATATTATTATTTGTTTGAATGTTAAGTATTAGTATAGAGAAAATACCTTAGAATAGTTCATACATTATAACTTAGTGCTTAAATTTTGATACAATAACAGCTGATCGGTGTGATAAGAGGTCAATGCTCACGAACAATATAAACAACATCAAACCTGAGGGTTGTTACTATAGCTTTGAGAACATATTTACACAGCCCAACATTACACTAGCTCACTGATTTAGTGAGCGACGTCCATACACACACAGGCCCTGCTTTTGTCTCTTTTCACTTAACAATTAGTTGAAGTGGAATTGTATGACAGGCATACACATTGGCCACAGACAGTAAACTCAACAATTTACACATTTAACTGTTTAATTGAATTAGTTCCTGAGCAACTTCTAACCGGGGCTATAGTATAAATAGTATATTAAATAGTTAAGCACTCATTGTAAATAATTACTCACTACTGCATAAAATACATTCGTTTATATAGTTGCCATTAGTGAATTAGCCATAAAATATAGTATACAATAACTTAATCTGTATCATTCAAATTAGGTACACCTACCTTATTTATTTATTTATTTTTTAACTAAACGGTTTGAGGTGAAATGATGCTGACCAGAAAGGCAATGGCTGAGGCACGCTATGAAGAGTTAAATGACAGGTATTTAAATGCATTAAAAGATGTTAAAAATTCAGAGCTACGATACAAAGAATTAAATAATAAATTTTTATTAACTTTAAAAGATTTAAAGAAATATAAGGAATTATCGGAAAAATTGCAAAATGAACGAGATGACAATGAGTTGGAAGCACTGTCAATTATTAAAAGTAATACTATACTTAAGGAAAAGATAGTGAAAATTAATTTAGAGTTAGATAATGCTTTGGAAGACAATAATACATTGCAGTCTTTGGTAGGTAGTTTTGATAAATGTAGGGTTGAGTTTGAGACCACTCTAGAACGCAATATTCAGCTAGAAACTAAATTGAAACAGGCACTAAGTACAATTGATCAGCTGGAATGTTCCCATCAGGAGTCAACAGTTGTTCATTCCCAGCCGTTATTCGATGAATTGCTAGATAGCGCTCCAAACTTAGTTACTGCTTCTACCATCTCAAATACAAATGATCCACCGTCACTGACAATTGACTTAACCTGTGATGGGTCTGTAGTATCGAACACACAGGATAAACATGCTAGTGTATGTAGTGTATGTACAATAAAATTTAATACTAATAATAGGGAATATAAAAACAGCATTCAAGACCTACAATCTGAGATCCAAACACTTAATAGTTCTTTAGATTTAATGACTAAAAAATATGAGGATGCTCAAAGAGATATTGAAGAATACAGTGTAGGCATGGATAGATTACTAGCTGACTTGAGAGAAAATGAACAAAAATTATCGTCTCTTAGTAACTTGTACAATAGGAATGAATTAACCCGAACTCCGATGAAATGTTCACAGGTAACTCGATCCTCGAAACTATCTCAAGTACATAGCCATAATGTGAATGAGGCCATTAATAGTAGTGCTTTTAAACAGATGTCATCATCATTAAATAATAATAGTGAAGATAATAACTCCAAAATAATAATGTATAGTGATGAAATAGGTAAAAATATGGGCCAATTATTATTACAAAAATCAGGAAAACTGGTTACCAATTATTGTTTGCCTGGAGCCAGTTTCACTCAAATAGTTGATAAAATAGTTAAGAGGGATTATCACCCCAACACAACTTTAATTGTTTTTATTGGGAGGAGAGGAAATTTAAACAAACATATAATGATTAAATATTTTAATATGTTACAGCAGTTAAATGTGGGAAAAGTGTTTTTATTTACTTTTCCATACAGTACTTTGTTGCCCGAGGCGGAAAATGCATCTAGGTATAGATTAAATGATAAAATGCATACATTGACATTATATGATGACAAATTTCATATACTTGACATAAATATATTTAATAATAAACATTATAATTTGACAGAAGATAAATTTTATCTTAGCAATTTTTATAAAAGACAAATAGCAGATTCGCTATCATATTGTTTTAAGAAACCAGCCAAAAGTTTGGCTAACAACCCTGCTTCTTTTGAGCAGTTAGATAATTTGACATTATGTAATGGTACCTTGGAAGGTATTCCAAATTCTTTAAATTAGGTTACAAGACAATAGAGTTATACTCTGGCAATGTAAATAGTAATAATAACAATATTCAAAATGAAACTAAAAGTAATAATAATACAATATCCCCATCAATTGTAAATTGTCAAGAATATAGAAAGAATAATAATTGTATCAACCTGGTGCAACAAAACATTCAGGGGATGATAGGAAAGGAGTTAGAATTGGAGTTGTTTATGAATTGTAGCAATATTGATATTTTATGTCTAACTGAGCACTGGCTAAAACCCCATCAATTCATTTTCAGCTTCAATAACCACCAGGTTGCAAGCTCATTCATCAGAGATAACTGTATACATGGTGGCTCCTTAATATTATTAAATAAGTTGCTTAAATTTAAAGAAAGGTGTGACATTGTGAGCCTCTCTGTTGAGCGAGTTGTAGAGATTTCATGCATTGAATTGGAACGATTCATTGTTATGAACCTGTATAAACCTCCTAGCACGCCCTTTGAAACATTTTCAAATATCATGGAGGATGCCTTAAATAAATTATCTAATAGCCATAAAACTGTTATAATTTGTGGAGACTTTAATATAAATATCTTGGAGAAAAATACTGTTACCTACAACTTTTTAAATTTATTTAAATCAAACAATTTGCATCATATTTTTACAGAGCCAACAAGAGTAACTGCTACAAGTGCTACATGTATTGACAATATATTTAGCAATGTAAAACCTTCATATCAATCTATAATTAATAAAGTTCAGTCAGACCATTCAGGTCAATTGGTTTCATTTCCAAATTCTTTAAAAATACAAAGAAAGCAAATAAATTATATACCATTTAGTAAAAGCCGCTTAGAAAGATTTAAGTCTAATATAGCAGAAAAAATTGTATTGTTGCCCTATCACGGTACTCCGGACCACTTGTACAGTTCATTATTTAGCTTAATCACTAGTGAATTTAATGCAATCTTTACTCCAAAACAACTGTCTGTAAGTGACCGTATGACATTCAGTGATTGGGCAACTCCTGGTATTTACAAAAGTCGGAATAAATTGTATGAACTTTATGAAGAAAGGACCTGTAATCACAATCCGACTTTTCAAGAACTTGTAAAAAATTATGGCAAAATATTTAAACGAGCCTGTTCCAATGCTAAGTCTATATATTTAAGAAATAAAATTAATGGTTCAACAAATATTATTAAATCTGTTTGGGATATGATAAATAATGAGACGGGTAGAGCGAAAGTACGTAGTCGAGACTTTCGGTTAAAGATAAATGATATAGATATCAAAAATGATGAAGAAATTGCGACTGAGTTTGAAAAATATTTTTCTAACATTCCTCTTATTACTACGAGAAATCTTATGTCTTCTTCTATATCTGCTGAACTGGTTCTCAAACAGAGCGTGGTAGAATGCGACACAATATTTGAATTTTCAACTGTAAGCCCAAAAGATGTTTTGAACGCTTTTAAATCAATAAATATGAACAACACTAAAGATCTGTGGGGTCTATCTGTCAAAACCATATCTTCTATTATTATTTCAATCGCTCCACATTTAGCTACAATTTTCAATTGATGTGTGGCATCTGGTGTATTTCCTGACTTGATGAAACATAGTAAAATCATTCCATTATTTAAATCTGGTGATAGTTCGGACCCTTCGAATTTTCGACCTGTTTCCATACTGCCCATTCTCAGTAAAATTTTTGAAAAACTAATGCTTAGCCAGTTGCTCTGACATTTTAATACACATAATTTGCTTCATAGGAGACAGTTCGGATTTACGAGAGGTTGTTTAACTATAGACGCAGGGATTCATTTGCTTAAAAGTATATTCGCGGCATGGGAAGGTTCGCAAGATGCCTTGGGAATTTTCTGTGATCTGTCTAAAGCGTTTGACTGCGTGCACCATGACACTCTTGTCAGAAAATTACACCACTACGGTATCAGGAACAAGGCTCTCGAACTTCTGTCTTCTTATCTGGGCAATAGGATACAGAAGGTCGATGTTAATGGTAAAATATCTTCGGGGTCCCCTGTAGTCATGGGAGTCCCACAGGGGTCAATTCTAGGTCCATTCTTATTTTTAGTATATATAAATGACTTACCTTATTATGTAAAGGATAAACATGAGATTGTATTGTTTGCGGATGATACCTCTTTGACATTCAAAATTAATAGACGGTTAGGTAATTATGACGAAGTTAACGATGCTCTCTCTAAAGTTATGCATTGGTTTAATGTTAATAATCTGCTTTTAAATGATAAAAAGACTAAAGTAATTAAGTTCTCAACACCTAATGTAAGACAGGTGACTACCAATGTACATGTTAATGGAACTAATTTAGCCCCTGTGGAGACAACTGTGTTCTTGGGTATAACAATTGACTCCAAACTACAATGGGGCCCACAAATTGAAAAATTATCAGGAAAACTAAGTTCTGCAGCCTATGCAGTGAAAACTATTAGACGGCTCACTGATGTTGATACGGCTAGAATAGTTTATTTCAGCTACTTTCATAGTATTATGTCATACGGAATTCTTCTTTGGGGTAACTCCGCGGACATTAACACCATCTTTTTATTGCAAAAGAGAGCCATAAGAGCTATCTACAAACTTGGTCCCCGTGAGAGCCTTAGAGAAAAATTCAAAGAAATAAATATTCTAACAGTCGCATCGCAATATATCTATGAAAATCTTTTGTATGTCCATAAAAACATAGACTCATTTTGTAAAAAGAGCGATACTCATAACATAAATACTAGATATAAGCATAATCTTGTGTTACATGCAAGCCGTCTCCACAAAATAAGTAATTCTTTTATGGGGCAATGTATACGGTTCTATAACAAACTTCCCAGCAATATAAGAGAATTGTCAATAAACAAGTTTAAAAGTACTATTAAAGCCAAATTGTGTAGCAGGGCATATTATAAAGTATCTGACTATATTAATGATAAAAATGCCTGGGATTGAGTCGATCCAATTATAATGTAATTAATAAATTATGTAAATTTGTTTGGATACCAAAAGAGGGATGCCTGAGTTTTTTGGCAGTTCCAAACAAATGTAGCCATTTTTACGGAATAAAAAGATTTTGACTTTGACTTTGACTGTAGAAGTGTGTTACTTAGAATTTCTGACTTATTTTCTGGAACTCCGTTTATTACAATATTACTTTCCCGCATCTGTTGCTCAACGAGATGAATTCTTATTCCTTGGTCACGTACAGTAGATTTTAAGCTCTCATTCTCAGTCTCGAGACTATCAACCAAGGTATTTCTTTCATCGACGCAAGATTTAAGGGTTTCAAACTTATCATTCAGAAATGTTATTGATTCCATAAAAGAAGAAATCTGCTGTTCTATGGTTTTAAATTGTTCAGTGACTAGTTTTCTTATGAAGGAAGGATTTCTCCAACTCATCTCGCAATATGTCATATGTCGAAGAATATTAACTGTGATATACTCATTTCCGCATGCTTCGTAGTCACTATTAGTTCGATAACCACTCTTAGGTCGCATAGTAATGTTAGCGTCCATGGAAGCCTGTTCAGTAACTGGAGCTGCTTTACTTGGGGATTCAGTCCCAATATTAGTCGGTCGAATGGGAGTATTAGTATTATCAACCCTGGGCTGCTAACTGATACATTCTTGACACTTCCACTTATTTTTGACCGCATTAAATGACCGCATTTATGCTCAAAGCTCTAAGGAAGCTTCCCAGTTAGTCGACAGAGTGCAACGTGGGCACTATCCGACTTCAGTGATGGTTTGGTGGGGTATTAGCTATGAAGGAGTGACTAAGCCATACTTTTGTGAAAAAGATATGAAAACATCGGCACAAGTGTATCATGATACCATTCTTGAGAAGGTAGTGAAGCCCCTATGTTCAATAACCAAGAATGGTCCTTCCAGCAAGACTCGGCGCCGGCTCATAAAGTTCGGTCTACGTAGTCTTGGTTGCAAAACGAACGTTTCGGACTTCATCAGAGCTGAAGACTGGCCGTCGTCTAGTCCCGATCTTGCTCTAAACGCCTTGATAATTTGGAGTCCCTAAAACAATCCGTACGATTGGCAGTCAAGAATTTTCCCACGGAAAGAGTGCGTGCTTCTATTGATAACTGGCCTCAACGTTTAAAGTACTGTATGGCAGCCAATGAGACCACTTCGAATAAAATTTTTATATTTTTAATTGTGTTACAAACTACTGGCAACACCAGTTCGCTCTCAACCGGATATAGCACACATAAAATATAATCAATTATGATAATCACACAGTGAATGTAGGCAATATCAGTGATTTAATATTGTATTAATTACATCAGTATTTTTGGTGTACAAATAATTTATGGTATAACCTATTTATGTAAATTAGTATCATGACTGCAGGCTTAGAATGTTCGCGCCCTTTTAATAGTTGTGAAATGGTGTAAAAGGGAGGGAACAGAGTTGCAATGGCGGGAATTGTTCTAGCCGAGTCATTCACGCTGTTATTCTGGCTGAGTAAAGACGACGTACAAAAGTAAGCGTTTTCTTAAATTAGTATCCGGCGGTCCTGACCACTATCGGTAATAATTGTTTTATATTTATGTATTAAACTAACACACTGTAAAAGTAATAAACGTTATTTGGAATAGATTTTTTTTTTTCTTTGTTTCAGTATTAACGGCAAGACTAGGTATAAGATAATAAGAGAAGATTACTAAGAAATTATTTAGAAACGTATTTCCCTGAAATGAGACAGAAAACAGCTGTATCCGCCAATTATTATCTATAATAAGACTGGAACATATATTTATCGGAAAATTTTGGTATCAATGTGGGGGAGCAACAGCGCCGTATTGTATTTACAACTTGATTGTTTATTAATTTCATTTTAGAAACATCTTGCGTTTCAGAGAGAGGCCGCGTGCTTGTATGTCAGCACACCACTAGTCTACATCTCGTGCGTCGAATTCTCATCTGTAATGTAATCTGCTGCCTTACACCCTTGACAATTATTATATATAATCGATAAGCAGCCATTCAGTAAATAATTTAGAGTGTGCTGTAAACAAGCAAACATCTGGGGATTTAGAGTGGGGGAGTGTCGGGATTTTTTCATTAGTCGTGACACGGTAGCCGGCCGGACGGCCCCGTGTCACAGGTTGCCTGTTTATACCCATTTACTTTAAACGACCAACTTACATATTATATAATATAAATACATCTCGTGTATATCGAAGATGACTCTCTCTCTACGGATCAAATTTTGTATTTGGATAGGGTTTTGCATTTTAATTTAACGCTGAGCGTAACTCGGCCGCGCAGGTACTGTCTCATCAGTTGTGATTTTTTTATACAACTTTTTTATAGCGTTTATTCAAAGCATAGGTACCTATTTAAAATGTTTACAAATGCCGCGTCACGAAAACCCACGGGGTTTATCTGTGTACAGCGAGTCGTTCATCAAACGAAATTATTTATGTAGTAGTTTTTGAACTTCCCTTTAACTTTACATAAGTTATATTTTGCAATTTTGTAAATATACATTCTGCAACTGATCTGGCAAATCATTTAGATATGTTGCAGTAAGATAATTTTACGATCTAGCGCCATATACAGTATTTATATTTGTTAGAAGATATTTATGTTTATGAGATATGTTTCGCAGATGGCTCGGCCTCGTTTTTAATTTATTATGAATGTATTATCTTCGGTTAATATTTAAAATTTAATGTTGTTTCTCATTGACATTCCACTACAATATTTAAACAGTTCATTTTCATCTTCTTTGAATTGAATTTCGATTATTATTAAAAGTTTTAATTGTAATTTACAAAATATCTTCATGTACGTTTTGTAAGTTCTACCATAGCTGTTAATTCCATATTTCATTAGATTGACAATATAGTCAATTGGCAAACAATCATGCGGCCCGCATCAAATGGTAAGCGATCACCGCAGCCTATTGACGCTTGCAACACCACGGGGATGTTAATCGCGCGCTACCAATCTTGTGACCTAAGTTTCGTCACAGTACCCAGTAATTTCTCTGTCATACCTCACCCTTGAAACCGGAACACATCTATATAAATAGAGCTTCTTGGCGGCAGAAATAGCTGAGACAGAGACCTATGGCCTTCCTGATGGTAAGCAGTTACCATAACTTATGGATATTTGCAACACCAGGTGTCACTCTTGCGTTGCCGACTCAGTAAGAACCTCCTCACGCCTTTCTTCTTGAGAACCATGCTGTAGTCCCTAGAAAAACCGTGGGTTACGTCACCAGTAAGCTCTTAAGAATTTGCTTCGTTAGTAGCAGGAGAACAACGCGTGAGCGAAGCCTCTTGTATTATGAGAGTTCAGGCTTCCATAACTACTGTCAAAATCAGGTAGGCCGTCTTTTTATACTACGTCGGGAGGCATACAAACATACGGCCCGCCTGATGTAAAGCGGGTACCGTAGCCTATTAATGCTTGCGATATATTAAGTATCACTCGCGCGATATCTCCTCTGCTGCTTACACAGCAACACCTTGACAGCGTACTGGTGACCTCACTCACACGCAGGAACACAACAACCCTCTAGGGAGTTGTTATTTGGCTGCGGTTTATACCTAATATACCTTCACCAAGGGAAACTTTGTACAAAAGTCGTCTGCGTGGGTACCTCTGTCTCACCTATTTCTACCGCCAAGCAGCTATATTTATATAGCTGTGTTCCCGTTTGAAGGGCGAGATATAACAGATAAATTACCGGGTACTGTGAGGAAACAGACTTAGGTCACAAGATTGGCAGCGCGCGAGTAACATCCCGTGGAGTTGCGAGGGTCAATAGGCTGCGGTGATCGCTTGCCATCTAATGCGGACCGCATGCTTGTTTGCCAATCTAGTTGTATAAAAAAAAACAAATTATTACTAACATATCGTATAACGAGCCTCTCAGGGTTTGTGTCAGTCTGGTCTGATGGTTAATTGACAGGACGACCGGTACACCCTGTTACTCTAAATGAGCAATTCTTATAAATATATTTGGTGTATCTCTAATAGCTCTAACTATTTGAATCAAATTTTGTATTTAGACAGGGTGTTCAACTTTATAAGTTCAATTATATAGATGTCATTCCCAAAAAATAAGCTCATTTTATAAATAATGCTGATAACCACAACATAGGAGCTGTTGTTGATGAATATGATCCGAGACTGGCTGAACTACATTTCATTATCACAGAAGACAACGTTCAAGACACTGTTAGTAGTGTGAATGTAGATCAAAGACGAATAATTGAAATTAAATCAAATCAGACCAATGCGAGTGTTCCTTTAAAGTTGTTTGTGACGTGAGGACCTGGATGTGGAAAATCGTTTGTGCACTAATCATATTCGTCGATGCTACACTCCGGCACAGACCTGTTATTACGAGTATATAAGTTTAAAAAAAAAAGATAGAATGGCTCCAAAAGCTCACCTATGAGAAGACTGAAAAGATTTTGCTCGGTATTTACGAAAAGATAATATAATAATTGTCTTTGCGAATGTAGGGTTTATGTGGGAATTTTAGTGATATTATTACAAAATTATGTTAATGTGTTTTATTATTTATACGTATTTTATTTACATTAGCTTTGTTAATTTTCTTAGTTGCGTAGTTTTTTCTTGTAGTTTATAACACTTTCGCAACTTTTGTTATTGTTACCCAGGAAGGCAAGTGTCATCTGAGATACAGTATTTTTACAAATACTAGTTCAGATGTCACACACCCCTGTGCTACTACATGATGTTTTTTCTTCTATTTTGTATAAGAAAATTTGTGTACATACTTATTTATTTATTTATTTTATTTATTTATTTATTAGTTAGTTATGCGATCAGTTCACATGCATATCGCTGATCCAGCACCTCATTGCACACGGCACCATTGCACACGGCACCATTGCACACGGCACTATTGCTTAGTAACAACATGGCCGATTCGCGCAACCCAAGTAAACTGCTGATGCAGCTCCTCGCGCGGCCAGCAAAGCAGAAGCAAAGTGCGGTCGCGTCGTCATCACGTAGACCCGTGATGACGACGCGACCGCACTTTGCTTCTACACATCGGGCGGGTCACATCTATATATTAGGCTAGCATTAAAATCAATGTAATATAAAGTTAGTTAATAAAGTATTAATTATAATTTTGGTTTTTTTTCGGTTTCTTTATTGCCGAAAATATAAGTAGTTACATCAACAAAGCGAACACTAACACTTACAATTAAAAATTATACATTTTTATAATAGATACATTATAAAGTGCCACCTCAATTATAGATGCAAACAACATGTCAGAAATGCACAGTAGAAATGAATAAAATTAACAATAACACAACATATGGTAGCTAAGATAAATATTGCAATTCTTTGGGATATATATAGTTGATAAAATAGACATAAAATTAAATTACAATATTTGAAAAGAGAATGGAATTACATGATTGAATGTCAACTTGAGAATATTTTATTTACCTACGCATAAATAATAAGCTTAAGATTTCTTTTAAAACGACAAGTGCCGCGCGAGAAAACATCGATCTCACGTTGCTCCCTCGCACCGCGCTCGCCGACCACTTCCACCTTAACATCATGAACAACATTGTAATTTTTAGACATTCTGTTTAGAGGGGAGTACTGGCCTAGGTTTGTTCTGGCACCATTTGTTATAAAGGGATTATACCTTTTACACTGTCTAGGCCGACTTCTCGGGACGCTTATGTTTAATTGTGATAAAAGATAAGGAGCATCAGACACACCATTCAACAATTTAAAAAGAAACAGGCTGTCCAGCAACTCTCGCCTATTCTGAAGCGAATCCAAACGAAAATGTCGAAGACGATCGGTATAAGACGGTAGCTTTTTTGCTAAGTTACAGCTGTAAGATAAGTGCCAGAGAAATCGTTTTTGAACACTTTCTAAGCGCTTTTTGTAAATATCATAAAACGGATTCCACACGACGCTGCAGTATTCCAAGGAGCTGCGAACGAGAGCGTTGTAAATTGCGATCTTAGTATTAGGGTTCTTGAAATCTTTGCAGTTGCGCAACACGAAACCCAAAGTCTTGAAGCTTTTCTTAGCGATATGATCAATGTGCAAGTTGAATCGCAATTTGCTGTCAACGATAACCCCCAGATCGCGGATGTGGTATACTTCGGCTAAAGGCACTGAATTTATTCGATAGGACCTAGTGAGTGTTAACTTTTTTCTTGTGAAACGAATCACGTGACATTTTTCCGAATTAAGTATCATGCCATTGAGTTGACACCATGACACCAAGTTATCCAAGTCGTTTTGAAGCAAGCAAGTATCATCGTCTGAATCAACTTTTCTGAAAAACTTTAAATCGTCTGCGAACATATAAAACTTAGAATTAGCAAAACATTTGCCTATGTCGTTAATGAAAAGGTTGAAGAATAAAGGCCCCAGATGAGATCCCTGAGGGACTCCAGAAAGAGTAGTAAAAGGATTGGAGGAATGGCCGCCTAATACTACGGTAGATTTTCTATTTGTCAAGTAAGACCTGCACCAGCTCAAGAATGCACCATCTATACCAGACAGTTGAAGTTTGTGGATAAGTAATTTATGGTGAACCCTGTCGAAGGCCTTGCTGAAGTCTGTATATATTGCGTCTAATGCATGTCCATGATCCACTTCCTCAGCAAGATCTCCGACAAAGGACACCAAATTGGTGGCAGATGATCTCGCTTTGACAAAACCGTGTTGTTCAAGTAAAATAGTTTGTTTTAGGTGCCACGACAAAATAGGACAAATCAACATCTCGAAAACCTTAGCGAAGACAGGTAACAGTGAAATTGGCCTATAGTTAGTGACGATGCTGGCGTCTCCACTCTTGAACAGAGGCAAGACCAGAGACATCTTCCAAATATCCGGAAAAATTCCAGAATGCAATGATTTGTTAAAAATCAGGGATAAGGGCACTGCCAGACCACTGGCACAATTAACAACAAAGACGGCCGGAATCCCATCTGAGCCGGCTCCCTTAGAATAGTCAAGTCTCTTTAAAACCCTATAAACTTCAGTAGTTGTTACAGAGATCGATGATAAAACATTTGTAGCTGTGGGCTCTTGAGACACATTGAGAATAGACATATTTTCGGTGTTGTATACAGAAGAAAACTGGGCAGCGAATAACTCGCAAATATCAGGTCCACTAGTGGCAACTTTGTCAACGGATGACATGTGGGCAGGGTAATTGCAGCTACTTCCCCGCTTTTGTTTTACATATGACCACAAAAGTTTAGGATTAGTCTTTAAAGACGCCTCCAAAGATACTAAGTATTTACGATAATTAATATCTCGAAGGAGTGCACAACGATCTCTAAGAGTTTCAAACGTGATTTGGTCGCGAGTGTTTCTATATTTCTGGATTTTTTTTCTGTATTTAAATTTTTCTCTAAGAGCTTTAATTAGGGCTGACGAAAACCACACAGGGTATTTCTTTTTGTTATTAGAATTATATTTGGGTACATACTCAGCAATTAACGACTTCAAAATGTCATAAAAAGCTAATATCATTTCATCAACAGCCTGACAAGCTGAAAACACATTACTCCATTGTACTTTACCTAATGCGCGTGTAATTTTCTCATAATCCGCTTTAAAGAAGTGAAATCTAGCAAGATTAGATGATTTTAATTTGGGATGTTCTGTTTCGAGAGCCATGAGCAATTCCAGAGGAGGATGAAGGGGATCGATTGTGCTAAGGGGAGTTGAACAAGTGGAAATCAGCGAGATAGGAGATGTGCAGAGTACAAGATCTAGGATCCTTTTTTTTGAATTCACATAACAATTGTATTGAGCCATGTTATTAAGTGACATAAAGTCAATCAACATACTATGCAACAAACTATATGACGTGATGGGTGAGAGTTTCAGACTTAGTGTTTTTTCCCAGATTAAGCTGCTCAAATTAAAATCGCCAAGAATAATGGTCCTGCCACTGTGGTTTTCCAGAACACTATTAGAATTATTGATATAGTGCTCAAGAACGTGCAGTTGAACAGGAGGGGGCAAATAAACACCGCAAACGTATAAGTATTCAACCTTGTTCATCATGTCACGCAACTCCAGCCTAACCCAGAGGTCTTCGCAATCTGAATCTTGACCATAAAGACGACACGAATTAGCTGATACAAGAATGACACGATGCACTGGTCACTATTGCGAACACTGTTGAACCTCGCGACCAAAATGTTCTAAGCGCCGTAGATTGCGAAGCGGTTACGCGTTATCTTCAACGACACCCACGCAAAGCGAATGATTGTTCGTTTTATAAATTTCGTATTTTATTATCACTTTTATTATTATGAATGCACTGAGTAATCACTTCAATTGATATTGTGATAAGAACATAGAAGAGTTTTACACTGATTTACACTATTTTTATGCCGTAAAATTAATTTTGTTATGAATTATTTAAATAAAAACTGGGAGCAAACGTTATATGCTGTTGCTTATACCGATCCGTCATTGACACTTAAGATTGTGATTGCTAGAATAAATAAAAAAATATAATAAAAATAAAAAATTTTAGAAGTAACAACACCAACAGGAGTAGCTGCACGCCTTATCAACGGAAAAACCAACCACAGTGCACTGTGTTTAGGAATTTAAAAAGATAAAGCAACGGTCTACGAATAAATAATTATTTATTCGTAGGCAACTGTCTACAGACAGATGACAGGACAACGGTTGGAGGATATGAGAAGAAAATGGCGACACATTCGGCTTGGCTTATAATAGAAGTAATGTTACTAGTATCGTATAAAGTTTTAAGGTCTATTTATCTTCGATTGTAAGAAATAGATAACTGCAATAATACTCGTATATTTGGTAGAGTAAATATTATTCTCTTCGGAGATACTATGTTGTCGCCTGTCAAAGCCAGTTGATGTTTTCCAAGGAGAACCGCATCCATGGCGTTATTTTGAGCTATGCGAGTGGAAAACTAACGAGTGACAACAAATCGATTGCCGATTTATTGATATTGTAAATCACCTTCGAGTAGGTGAGTTGTGGATCAATATGAAATATTGCTTGAAAGAAGTCATGTGCCTTTGATTGGTGATTTTGGTGACGGGGACGCCATGCGTATTTTTCCTACGATCAAACTCGTTAATGGTTATAATGAGAAATTGATGAAACCTGAACTGTTAAAATTTATAAGTTACATGCTCACGATGAATCAAGAGAACCCGGTAATGGTCAGAAGACAAATCTTTCTTCTTCTTGGAAGTACGGCCATAATTGAGAAAATGGAATGGAATGGACTTCGAAGAGACCAATTGCAAGAGGCCGAACTCACGAAACTTACATTTATCGAGTTTGATGATGAGTCGATTATTGGAAGGTTTAAAGATTAAAATGGATGGGTTCTAACACAGCCACAGAGATTTACTTTTCAATTGGCGCTGATACCGTTCACAACACGTTCGTACAGGAAACAACAGTGGAAAAGGCTTTTATATAATTAGGCAAAAAATCTTTTGCACAAAGCCAGGCTTATGTGGCTTTGAGTCGAGTGAAAAGTTTAGAAGGAGTTGCAATTTGTGAATTGGATCAATGACAAATCAGCATTGGAAGAATTGTAAAGAACAATATCAAAATGAAGTTTTATCTCAATAATATTTCGTTTTACAGTTAGTCATCATGTTCAGGGTATATATGTCAAACTTAACGCAAATTTAACGCAATTTAACAATATATAAATAGGCTTTTTATTTAATTTAACCATAATCATAATCATTTATTTGCAATGAGTACATCAATACATATAATGATCTTAATAATGTAATTAATGTATTCAGCCTGCTCGCAGGTGTACAAATATTAATTGGATTTTAAGCACGACTTGACAAGATTAAAATAATATAATTAAAATAATATAACATTTCAAGCATGTAAACAGTCTAAAATTTAGTCAATAAAGTATTATGTTATAGTCACTGTAATTTTATAGTATGTCAAAATTATTATTGTTCGTTTTATTTTCTATATAGTTAGTTGAAAATAGGGAAATAATGATATAAAAAATTGTAATATATAATAGTATAAATTCCGTTAAATTTTAATTATGCAGTAAATATATCATTCATGTTTAGTGTCCATGAATTCTTTGACGCTGTAGAAACATTTATCATGTAACCAATTCGTTAGAGTAGTTTTGAATTTGTTTTTATTTAAACACTTTATATTATTCGGCAGTTTGTTAAATATATGTATACACATGATGTACGCATTTTTCCTATATACATCTTTACACCCTTTTGGTTGATATATTTTATGTACATAATTAGCCCTAACATGTCCCTTAGTTACTTGCGTAAATAATTTAAAATATTTAGGTTTTTGTTTTACAAAGCAACACAAATCTCTTATATACGCACAGGGTACCGGTAAAATTTTGAACTGTTTAAATAAGGGCTTACAGCTATCTAAATACCATGCGTTAGATATTGCGTGTATACATTTCTTTTGTAGCCGAAAAACTCTATCAGCGTTTACAGAATTACCCCATAATATAAGTCCGTAGTTAAGTACTGAGGACACATATCCGTAATATGCTTGTAATGCAGCTTCTATGGATACTGTTTGTCTAATTCTCCGCAGAGCATAAACGAAGCGATCTAATTTTTTACATATATGATTTGTATGCTCTTTCCAATTTAAATGTTTGTCAATAAAGAAACCTAAGAATTTTGTATTATTTACTTGTTCAATTTTTTTATCGTCAAAATGTATGTCAAGATTTAGTGTATTTGAGTTATAACATTGAAATGTCATGAATTTGGTTTTGTCAATGTTTATTTTAAGCCCGTTTAATATTAACCAGTCAATTATTTCTTTTAAAACGTCATTTACGTTATGTTCCAAGTTATCATTGTCATTACATTTTACTATTAGTGTTGTGTCATCTGCAAATTGAATAGTTTTATGCGTTAATTTATTTGGAATGTCATTTATGTATAATAAAAATAAAATAGGGGCAAGGACTCCGCCCTGTGGGACCCCAACATTATTTGATTTGAACGCAGATTGAAAGATTTCTTTGATATATTTGCCATTTTTACTTCTCATTTTTGTTACTTCTGTGCATTGCTTTCTATTTGTAAGAAAGCTTTTCAACCATTCATGAGCTTTTCCTCTTATTCCATACATGTCTAGCTTTCCAAGAAGCTTTTCATGGTCGACAAAGTCAAAAGCTTTGCTCATGTCTAAAAAGGCTGCCACGACTGATTTACCGCTGTTAATGGTTTCTGTCACGGTTTTTATCAACTCAAAGCATGCTAATGTTGTAGAGCTTCCCTTGCGAAAGCCGAACTGATCCGGATGTAAAATATTACATTCAGTTATAAAGTTGTTAAGTCTAGTACACATTACTTTTTCCATAATTTTTGATATAATTGAGACTAAAGTTATGGGCCTAAAGTTGGAAGGGTTCATTTTGTCTCCTTTTTTATGCAATGGTTTTATTCAGGAGTGTATGTACTAGAGTAGTGGATATTCTGGCTGCAGAATTAGCTCATCGTCTTGCAACCATTGCGTTGTATGTAGAATCAAAAAGAATCCAAATACGATATATTTGATATAATTTTTTCAAGAAATATTTTTTTATATTATTTGTTTCAGGCTCGCCTATACATAAGTATTATTGAAATCCGCAGCTTTATCAAGCCTTTTTTTTTTTTTTTTGTGACGCGGGGAAAAATGCGTTACGCACACCACCGGTGCCTGGGTGGCCTCCGGTGGTAGTGTGGGACTCCCCGTCGGCTGCCCGAGAGTATACCCACTAAACAACCCCGCGAATTGCCATCGGCCGCGTTGGTGTGGTGCCCCGGATCTGTCAGCAACAGGGCACAGCTTTATCAAGCCTACAATTGACTGGTTATTGAATCAACGTTTTCCAAGTGGCAATTTTCCATCGTCAATGGGTAGCGGTTCTGGCGACAGATTGGTGCAATGGTGTCATGGAGCACCTGGTTTTGTACTCTTGTGTACCCTTCAACAGCCAAGTCACACAACATTAACTATAATAATAAAGAAATCGCAGTAAGGAACCTTAGACTTGGCACGACTTTGTCTAGATTTCATTACTTTTTAGAGATAAACAAGCAGCTCCATCGAGACTTGGCTAGTTTTTTACAGAATGTTTTTGGTGGGATAACACCTTTCTTTTTATGTCGCTGGAATACGGCTGTATAAATATAGCTGGTTGGCGGTAGAAGTAGGTGAGACAGAGGTACCCACGCAGACGACGACTGTACAAAGTCTCCCTCTGGTGAATATAATACTTACATGAGACTGGTCCAGCACTAAGTCGCTCTGACGGGTTTAATTCAATGTGCTCTTCGAAGGTAATTGGATGTGCCTGGTAAGCTGCTCGACGAGATGAAGCTTTGTTGGAAATTGCATATGTACTTAGATAGTGATTCATTATGGACCGTAATATTGTCTGTTTTGTAATATTTCTTTGAGACGCCGTGCACTAGTCACGGACGGACGGACGCTTGTAATACAGGAAATTTCGCTCGCACTCACTAACTTGTCTGTATGTGTAAGACGGACAACAAAGTGATCCTATAAGAGTTTCATTTTTCCTTTTGAGGTACGGAACCCTAAAAATGTTCATGTTGGTATGTATATCAGTTGTACTGGTACCCATAATACAACTGATAATTTGGGACTAGATGGCGCTGGGTGTTAAAGAGTAAATATTTATTTTAATATTGTTTATTATTTGTATTCGGTGACCGCAGAAGCCGGCAGCGCGAATGACAAGAGTTATAAAAGTTCGAAAGCGAGTGAGGTGTATGAGGACCGAGTCACGCGGCGCTCTGTACTCTCTGCCTACCTCGCAAGGGATTTATTGTGAAGTTGTAGATAGATCGATTTCCATTCGACTGAACAAACAGTATTACAGGAAGTTAGGAAACGGGATTGGAAGTACAATGTTAAATTATAAAGGCATTTTTTTTATTATTATTGTCTAAAGATAAAGATAAAAATTATTTATTCAGCACTTAGATACGTCTTACGTTCATAAAACCAAATATTATTTTGTTAATAGATTCAGGCGTTATTTTGCGAAAGTCAAATTTACATGTAATTTGATCTAACCTGCTTTGTGTGCTTCCGCCAACAATTACCAATATTATTTTATTTTATTAATTTCTCATACTTTTCGTTTTTCTTTCTTGAATATGACATTCGAAATGCCGGTGATTCAAGAAAGAAATTGGTGAAGAAGAAATGGTGAAAGTGAGTTGTAGGTCTTTTTAAATTTATTTATATGTCATATGGTTGTGATATTAGGTATACTGTTGTGGGGAAGAGCGGCTGATATTGAAACTATTTTCATATTACAAAAGAGAGCCATCCGCACTATTTATAACATGGGCTCCAGGGAATCACTTAGAGAACTATTCAAAGGAATAAATATCCTCACGGTTACCTCTCAGTATATTTATGAGAACATAATGTACGCTCGTAAAAATATAAATTCGTTTTCAAAATGTACTGAAAATCTTAGGAGCAGGAATAGATTGCCAGTACATCGGCTTGCTAAGACTAATAGATCTTTAGTTGTAAATTGTATTCGATTCTATAATAAATTACCTGAAACAGTTCTGTCCTTGCCTGACAATATGTTCAGAAGACACATCAAAAATACTCTATGTAAGAAGGGTTATTATAGAATCGATGAATATCTAACTGACAGAGATGTATGGAAATGATTCAGCACATGAATTAATATAACTTTAATTGTACCACTTGATATCACTCATATCATTATATTTATTGTAATATGTATAAGACGATTTGGAAAAAAAAATACTTATATTGGCAAGTTTCTTTTGGCATTTCTTCTTCGCTAATGGCCATTTGAAATGCTGGTAGATTAAAAAAGAGAAAAACTTAAAAATAATAAGATATAATATTGAAAATGTAGGACGTGTCTAAGGGTCTAAAGGCAAATAAAGAATTTTTATCTTTTATCTTATGTTACAATAAAATATGTATACATCATTTATTTTGAGCTCAAGTGCAAACAGTTTGATCATGTTGAATTAAACCATTTTTAACGGAAGTATCGCGTGTTTTATTTATTTTGTTGAACCTGACGTTCTTCTGAAGTTTTCCTGCGACCACGGACGCTGCAAAGCGTTCCAAACGTCAGGTTCAACAAAATAAATAAAACACGCGATACTTCCGTTAAAAATTGTTTAATTCAATGTGTAACAATCGCAAAAACCTAAGACAATACCAGTTTGATCATGATTTAAAATGTCATTGCTTTGACGCGCCATTTCTCGTTTAACAAATGAAGTTGGCTTCGACTCTTAAGATGATAGTGAGCCTCGACATACGTTCTATATGCGTCTCGCCTCCCTTACAATCATACACCACAGCAAACAAACAGTATTTTGTATATTAATGTTCCGCCGCGACATCCTCCGGGCGCACCTCGCTGACCCGTGTACGTGTGTTAATAAAAGTACTCGCCTAAATAAAACTCAAACACCTTTCAAAATTAAAAAGTTTGAAAGGTGATTGCAAAAATATATACAACTTACATGTTCAAGGCTATTTTTAGCTGTAATCAAATATTACCGATAGTGGTCAGGACCGCCGGATATTAATTTAATAAAACGCTCACTTTTGTACGTCGTCTTTACTCAGCCAGAATAACAGCGTGAATGACTCGGCTAGAACAATTCCCGCCATTGCAACTCTGTTCCCTCCCTTTTACACCATTTCACAACTATTAAAAGGGCGCGAACATTCTAAGCCTGCAGTCATGATACTAATTTACATAAATAGGTTATACTATAAATTATTTGTACACCAAAAATACTGATGTAATTAATACAATATTAAATCACTCTTATTGCCTACATCCACTGTGTGATTATCTTAATTAATTATATTTTATGTGTGCTATATCCGGTTGAGAGCGAGCTGGTGTTGCCAGTAGTTTGTAACACTCGGCCATCCTGCATGAGGCGTGTCCCACGGCGCTCTGCCTTTTCTTCAGTTACAATACCAGAGCTCTGAAACAGAAATAAATAAAAAGCAGTAAATTGTTATAACTTAAGTATTTAGTATCCTCAAAAATTGACAAGATTACTGATATATTTTCTTGCACGTGATGTGCTTCATACACATTATAATACACAGCTACCCAATCTCTGTAAATCACATAGTTATATATTTAATTTCTTTTTCCCATTTTGTTATCACACAGTTATGGGTTGCTTTTCATCACACAGTAATTTATCTATCTTCACACAGTTATCTGCAGAACTTTTCCACACAGCCGTCGTTTTAAACCACACAGTTAATATCTTTTCCGCAACTTTGTTACCTCTTATCACACAGTTTCTGTCATTTTCAAACACATAGCCAAATCTTAAGTTTCATCACACAGTTATTTCTCCATTTTCATATACACATCCGTCGAACTTTGTCACACAGTCGTCATTCCATATCACACAACTTATAAAGGCAATAGTTAAACTATAATGCTTTTCGATTACTCGTTGTTGATGTATTTACCACAAACTACAAGTATGTAAAAGGAATGCTAATTATATACTATATCACTATATCAATGCAACATTTAGGGATGATACTAATATCTGAATAATTCTTAACGTGAAATTGATTTAATATTATGATCATCTTATCATAAATAAATAATCGATACTATTAATTACACACGGTTCTTAATGCGAATGTACATAATAAATAATAATAAGAGCTATTCATTGCTAACAAACATTCCTATTGATATGTATTAACTCTCTAAAAGATCTATTAAATCATCCCGGTCTATTTCCCGATCGCTCTCAGAGCTATCATTATCAGACATAGTTGGTTTATACAGCCGGAGAGATTCCCCACGTACTACTGCACTAAACCTCCGATATCCTTTCATACCTTTAATACTTGATATTGTATAACGATCTATAGCTGGTTCAGCTTTACAAATTCTGTATGGTCCCGTATATAACCCATTGAGTTTCTTTGTGACACCAGTTGTTGCAAGTCTAGATACACCGCCCTTCCATAAAACTAATTGACCAATATTGTATTTAGGACACTTCTTACGCTTTTTATCGAACTGAGATTTCATAACAGTCATATTTCTATCTATACGAAGCTTTACTGAAGTTCTATTGCTTTGCAGCTCATCTTGTTGTGATTGAGATGTTGACGGCGTATCAGTTGGGAAAGCAGGATAACGAGAGTTCTTGTGGCCAAACATGAGATTGAAAGGTGAAAACCCTGTAGTGGCGTTTCGTGTATTGTTAATGCCCCAGACAACATCATCTAATTTAGTATCCCAAGTGCATTCGCTTTCGGACATAGTATTTAATCCATTCAATAATGTGCGATTCACGCGTTCTACCTGGCCATTTGACCGTGGACTTGCTATTGCGTTTAAAACATGTTTGAATTGGTGTTCTTGAGAAAACTGTTTAAAATATCTACTAGTGAAAGCCTTTCCCCTATCAGTGATTATTCTTACTGGATGACCAAACTGCATAATAATTTCTTTTAAAAGATTAATAGTTTCTAATGATGAACAGTTTTTGGCAGGCCGAGCAAAAACGAATTTGGTAAATGCGTCAATGACGACAAGGATATATGTTTTTCCTTTACGAGTCTTTACAAAGGGCCCTAAGTGATCGGCATGTAACGTATGCATAGGGATAGCTGGTTTACTAATGGGATAAAGTTCTCCTTTCGGCCTACCATATGCACCTTTATTATATGTACATTGTAAACAAGAATTTATGTATTTTCGTATCAATCTGGTCATACCTTCGAACCAAAACTGAGCTTTTATGGCCTGTTCACATTTTTCATGGCCTGGATGCCCTATTTGGTCGTGAAGTTTTTGAAGTAAACCATATTTAGCTAATTTAGGGATTACGAAACGGTCACCACCTACCGTTTTTCTATACAAAATACCATCCTTGATAATGTAACTAGTAGATAAATTTGTACTGGTATTTTCACGAAGTTGAGTAATGATATTTTGTATATTATCATCTTGAATTTGTAGGGTGATCAACCAATCTGAATTTTCAATAATAAGGACCGAATTAGTAGCTGGATTCCTACTCAATGCATCTACATGTTTCATGCGTTCACCTGGTCTATACTCGATTTCTAAGTCGAAGTCTTGGATCGTGAGCCACCATCGGGCTATACGAGGAATCAAGTCTCTTTTAACTAGCGTAGTTCGCAACGCGGCACAATCAGTTACAACTTTCACCTTAATACCCGTTTAAATAAATACGAAATCGTTCGAGAGATTCAACAACAGCTAATGTTTCGAGTTCGTAGCTATGATAATGTTTTTCTTCGTTACTTGTGACCCTTTTTTTTTTTTTTTTTTTGTATATGTATATGTATATATATCTTCACGCCAAGTCCCTTGCGGGGTAGGCAGAGAGAACCGAGCGCCATAAGACGCGGTCCTTGCATACTTCACTCGCTTCTGTGACATTCATAGCTCTTTTCATGCACGCTCGCCGGTTCCTGGGGCTTCTGACATCACCTTCTGATAAAACACGACCAATTTGGTCATGGTAGGTTAGTCTCGGCCTTCCTCGGCTCCTACATCCTTCCACTTTTGCATTGTATATCTGTTTCGTCATTCTTTCGTCCCGCATTCTTTCTACATGTCCGAACCAACGGAGCATGCCCTTTCTTATCTTAACACCGACACTCTCTTTTAGACCAACTCTTTCTCTCACGTCTTCATTACGAACGCGGTCAGCAAGCGTTATGCCACAAATTTTGCGCAATGCTCGCATCTCGACCGCATTTATTCTACTTTCATGCTCTCTCTGCCATACCCAGCTCTCACTTCCATAAGTTAGCGTTGGAATTAGCACCGCGTTGTGTACAGCGAGCTGTGCCTTCTGGCTTAGATTTCGGCTGCCTAGAAGTTTACCCAACGCTCCATTCACCCTATTCCCGGCACTCACTCGTCTCTCCATATCAGCGGTGTACCTTCCATTGCTGCTAAAAGCACTTCCAAGATATACAATCTCATTCACTTGCTCCAACACTACATCATCAACCATAATCCTAGTGTTCGTTCTGGTTGTCTCTCTTTCAAATACCATTATCTTGGTTTTCTTCGCATTCAATTGTAAGCCTTTCTTCATACAATCATCTTTCATTGTTGTAACTAGTGTTTGCAGTTCGGATGGTGATTCTGCTATTAATGCCGCATCGTCTGCATAAAGCAGGCAGTTGACCACTGAGTCACCCATTCGCATTCCCACATTCATATTTCTTATTCCCTGAAGACAACTGTCCAGATACAGGATGAACAGCCGAGCCGACAGCACGCATCCCTGTCTGACACCAATGTTGACATCAAACCAGGGCGACAAGCTGCCGTCCACCCGCACACATGCTGTACAATCCTCATAAGTGGATTGCACAGCACGGAGTAGGTCACCGTCAATCCCATATCCGGGCAAAATGTTCCAGAGATTCTTTCGCACGACTCTATCAAATGCTTTCTCAAAGTCCACAAAACCGCAGAAAACCTTCTGGTCCAACGCCAGATGCTTCTCTACGATGTTGCGGAGTGAAAAAACTTGATCCGTACATCCTCTGCCGCTTCGAAATCCACCCTGTGCTTCCCAAAGCATTCCATCGGATTTCACCCTCATTCTCCTTTCAATGATTTTTCCATACACTTTAGCTGCTAAGCTGATCAAACTGATGGCCCTATAGTTGGCGCAGTCCATACGTGAGCCCTTGCCTTTATACAAGGGCACGATGACTGCGCGTCTCCAATCGCTCGGGACCCTTTTTTTTTTTTGTGACGCGGGGAAAAATGCATTACGCACACCACCGGTGCCTGGGTGGCCTCCGGTGGTAGTGTGGGACACCAGATCATGGCGCTGCCGAGACCATCTGGGACACTGCTCCAGCGTGTGTTGGGCAGTGTCCTCGGCCGCGCCACAATCGTGGCAGCCCGGCTGTTCCTCCCGCCTCGCGACCCGGTGCAGGTACTCACCGAAGCACCCATGCCCGGTGAGCACCTGCACCATACGGAAGGTGAGGGGTTTGCGCCTACGGCGCATCCACGCCTCCAGGACCGGGCGCAGCGCATCCGCAACGCGGACTCCATACTGCGGCTGCGCCAGGTCCTCCCCCCACCTCCGCATCATCTCTGAATGCCCTCGCTGGCGACACCGCCCCACTTCCTCCAACGTGGGGCGCTCGCCGACTGCCCTCCTCCTAGCGACGAAGCTATGCACTTCGGCGAGCACTTCCGCCACCAACTCCCAGGGCGGGTCGCCAGCAAGGGCGGTCGCGGCCGTCCACGCTACCGTCCGGTACCCCCTTATCGCCCTCTGCGCTATGACCCGCTGCGCTCTGCGCAGCTGAGCCCTGTTCCGAGCGCAGAGAGCGTCCGCCCATATAGGGGCACCGTACGTGGCCATACTCCAGCAGATGCCGGAGTACAGCCGCCTGCACGCGGCGCTGGGTCCGCCCAAATTGGGCAGGAGGCGACCCAGCGCCGCCGCAGCTCTGATGACCTTCGGTCCCAACCGCTCGAAGTGGGGACCGAAGGTCCATCTTCCGTCAAGGGTGAGGCCCAGGTACCTCATCTGGGCACTCACCCTTATACTCTCTCCTCCTATTTGGAGGTGCGCTCCCGAGGGGGGGCCCCGCCTACCGGTCCCGCGGAAGAGGAGGGCCTCGGTTTTCTCCAATCGGACCCGAAGCCCAAGTCTCTCTATGCGGCTGACCACCAGTCCTACTCCGACTTCGGCCAGCCGCGCCGCCTCCACAAAGGTCTTACCCCGGGACGTAAGTTACTTGTGACCCTACTAAAATATGCAATCGGTTTTAAGCTACCATCTACTTGATATTGCATAAGAATCCCGCCCAATCCTATCTTACTTGCGTCTGTATGTAACTCAGTCCTAGCATCTTTGTTGTAAATACCTAATATTGGTTTCGCAATCAAACGTTGCTTTAAATTTTGAAATGCCACTTCCTGCTCTGAACACCAACGCCATTCGACGTCCTTTTTTGTGAGTTCAGTTAGAGGTCGCGAAATTTGTGCAAAATTTTGAATGAATTTCCTAAAATAAGAGGTCAAACCTATAAATTGTCTGATTTCGTGTACATTGCGTGGTCGCTTATACTCAGCTACGCACTTTATCTTTGCCTGTCCCGGTTGTATTGTTCCCGCAGATATTTCATGACCTAAATATGTAGTGGATTTTTTAAAAAAATGAACATTTACTTAGCTTTAATTTTAAACCAGCTTCTGTTAATAAATGCAAAACCTTTTCGAGTAACACTAATCCGTCATGCACAGTGACTGTTGGAATCATTATATCGTCCAGATAAAGCGCAATATCTTGACCAGCTCTACCTAAAGTTATCTGGATTAAACGGGAAAATATTGAAGGTGCATTAGCCAAAACGAATGGCATTTTCAAAAATTCATATTGACCTGACGGCGTCACAAAAGCAGTTTTCGGAATGGATTCTTCGTCTAATGGTACCTGATAATATCCTTGGGCTAGATCAAGCGTTGTAAAGAAAGACTTACCAGACAGTCAAGAAACTTGATCTTCAATGTGGGGCAATGGATAACGATCTTTAATAGTGTTTGCATTTAATGCCCTATAATCAATGCAGAGCCTATAGTCACCGTTCTTTTTTCTAACCAGTACCACAGGGCTAGCGTATTCAGACATAGATTCTCTAACTATACCTGCTTTTAAATGGTCTTTGACTTTATCATTAACAATTTCATTTTCTTTATACGACAGCCTGTATGGTTTACAATAGACAGGTTGATTGTTCTTAGTACGTATACTCATTTTAATTAAATTTGTACATCCTAAATCTGCGGTATCACTAGCAAACGCGTGAAAGTATCTATTCAAAAGTTCAATTAATTGTCTATTTTCATCATTATCGAGTTGACCTTTATTAATGTCACTAAGTTTGATTTCCACCGTATTAGTCCGATTTATAGCATATACGTTTATTTGACTTTTTTTCCCCGGATTCAATATTAATTCCGCCCTAGCAATCAATCTACCTGCAGGCCACAAAATGTCCTCGCTTCCCAGGTTAATTATCTTCATAACGCAATGACTTGGATTAATAATAGCCGAAGGTAATAAATATATTAAGCTCCCTAATTGCACCCAAACTGTATTTGTCAAAAATGCATGTTCTTTATTACTGTTCTGCTGCCAATCTACATATACTTCGGCATATACACAACTCTGTTTAGGTATAGTGCTGTTATTCTTTAAATAAACTGAATATCTTAAAATATAATTCAACTGTGTTAAATGTAGGTCTGAAAATAAAGCTTGTATAGCATCGCTGGGCACAAAATACGCGGAAGAAGATGTGGTTACCAAACTAACGCCTTCACTATTTATCATAGTTTGCCCTATAAGTATATCTATATTTGACATCATATTATTTGTTAATTCGGCTACTCCTTTTAATAGCATATTATCAATCGATACAGAAATATTACAAGCTCCATGTGAGGTTATACACGATCCACCAAATCCTTTCATGACAGTAGCACTAGGTTGAATTACTAACTGTAAATCCTGAGCCCTTTGCAACGTAAGTATATTTAATTTACTACCAGTATCAATATATGCTACCAACGTATGCCCATTTAAAATAGCGTTCTTCTTATAAATATCTAAATAAATTTCATAAGTGATATGCATTACATCACTAACCTTCTGTTCCGGCTGTCGCGAAGTGCCGGCCGCAAACCAGCACGTAGAACTCGTGTGTCCTAGGCGGCGACACACCTCACAATGTCGTTGCAGTCTGCAGTCCCGAGCTTCATGTCCCGGACGTCGGCACATGTAGCAAATTTTGGGTAGCAACTATTGTGTTACCCGATTTGATGAACTGTTGCCACCTCTTCTCCATGTTGTCTTTCTGGCGGTAGAAACAGCTTCGACACGTTTGAAATTTTCTAGTGACGATAAATATCCGTAATACAATTGTTCTGGGTTATGACAGCTGTATGCTTTGGCATTGGCACGCAATTCAACTGGCAACCCCCGAATTATGCAAGAAATGGCGTTTTCCCCCTCAATATTACATTTTTTGAGGAGAGATAGCTTTTCATGATAATATCTAGTCATCGTCTCAGAGTCTCGTTTTGTTCTGGCAAGCATCATTTCCAATCTGTCTGCGTAATCAGTCGATCGTGGAAAAGCAATGTGAAGGGCCCGCTTCCATTCTTCCCAAGTAAGATTGTAATTATCAAGGTCATCATACCATTCTCGAGCAGCACCTCGTAGTCGTAGTTGCATGATAAACTGACGATCCGTATTGTTCCATCCATAAATGTCACCGAGTTGGTCGATTTTGTGAACCCATCCCATGACATTACTACTGCTGTCTTCTGGTCGAAATTTTGGAATAACTTCAGCATCAGTAGGTGAATACGTCGCCTCTTACTGGAACTAGTGCGCTGATTATCCGAAGAAAAAAAATCACTGTTTTTTTCTTCTGAACTTGAAGAATCGTATTCATTGGCATTACGTTTACCTAAGCCATTAGTATATGGGCCTGATATCTTTTTTTCTGTCCTATACCCACTTGTGAAGTATTACCGATAGTGGTCAGGACCGCCGGATATAAATTTAATAAAACGCTCACTTTTGTACGTCGTCTTTACTCAGCCAGAATAACAGCGTGAATGACTCGGCTAGAACAATTCCCGCCATTGCAACTCTGTTCTCTCCCTTTTACACCATTTCACAACTATTAAAAGGGCGCGAACATTCTAAGCCTGCAGTCATGATACTAATTTACATAAATAGGTTATACCATAAATTATTTGTACACCAAAAATACTGATGTAATTAATACAATATTAAATCACTCTTATTGCCTACATCCACTGTGTGATTATCTTAATTAATTATATTTTATGTGTGGTATATCCGGTTGAGAGCGAGCTGGTGTTGCCAGTAGTTTGTAACACAAATCACTTTATATTCTATATTTCTTTGTTAATGTTTATAAAACTTTATTGTATCACAATGAACATTAAAGTAGTAATATGAAAAAATATACTAAATTATACAATGGCCATCTCTATCGGGATCTCATTCAAACAACACAATCAAATGACTGAAAAGGAAACAACAACCCTACAAAAAAATATTTGGCTGCGGTTTAAAACACCAAACAGGCGTAACAAAGAATACGTAAAAAATACAATGGGAGATCTATCGTGTCCATTATCAGCCAACGATTTGTTTGTTTGTCACGAACAAAGAATGTTCTACGCTACAGTAAGTAAGTTGGTGGCTCGCTGAGGAATTCCAAATCAATGTGGATATGGAATCGATACTTACAGACATACATCTTGTAATGCTGTTCTATATCATGTAAGGGGACTAAGGACGCAAGCAGCTACAACACAATGATTAATAATCCCTCAATGAAGACTAGCTGTGCCCCGCGACTGCGTACGCGTGGAATTTAGGAAAAAAGTTATTGTTCAGTTCGCAGAGTTTAGGATAACTTATTAATAAGCAGAGTAAAATAGCGAAGAGCAAAATAATAATACGAGTAGATATGTATTATGTACTTCGTCAGCGCGGAATAGTTATTTTTTATTATTTATTTACATGTCGTCAGAACGGCCAGAGCCAAGCCCTGTTTCTTCCGGCCCAGGCATACGTTACCAACAATAGGCAGTAAGGTAGGTACGAATAATTAACATTGACTAGATCAGTAATTTGATCACACTTTATTCGAAATACAATCATTTCGATTAAAACAATACTAGGCAAATAATCAAACTGAAACGTAAATTGACTAAGGCCGACCGAGACACAACGATCCGTTGAAGTCCCGCGGTGTCCGCTCGACGAATGCCGACCCAATCGTCTCGCATCGTCGCTCCAACGTTTCGTCAGCGCACCCCTCCATTTCGCGCGCTTGTGACTCGAGTCAGTTGAGTTTCTATTAAAATTTTGCGCCGACATACATTTAAAAAATAAATAAAATTTCTAAAATAAAAGTAGCCTAAGCTACTCTTTATTACGTCAGCTATCTGCCAGTGAAAGTCCCGTCAAAATCGGTCCAGCCGTTTCAGAGATAAACATTTCGCGTTAAGGCATCGAAAAATTAGACCAACTTTCATCGAATAATATAGGCTAATGACTAAACTGACGGATCTAAGATTTTAATATAAATAACTTCATTTCTTTATCTTGAATTTGCTTGCTCAAATACGCGATTGTGTAAAATGGATTCGATAATAATTACTTTCGAAAACACCTCCTGAAATTCATTATTTTTGAAATTACAACGAAGTTGTTCTGTTTATACGCTTCAAAATTACTTAAATCTATTAGTAATATCTATGTTAACAATATGGTTGCTGCATATTTTGATAACTGAAACATGAAATTTTTTAAAAATATTTTAAGTTTCTGACAATTTCTAAGCGATCACATTCGTCTTGGGTGCTACGTGTTTTCGACCTTATTGTGCGGTAATGAGGATTATAAACGCGTTGACTAACTACATGGGCCAGTCCGGCTGCAGCCTGCTTCGAGGTAAGACCTGTGTCGACTGTCTGCTCGAGCTCGCTCCATTAACATCGCGACACCGAAGTTTTTATAATTAATAGTTGTAAATATTCAATATTATAGTATTTAGCGTAAGTGTATTATTATTAGATATAAGTAGTAAATAATATTATATATTTATTATACTGTTGTAATAATGGGGAACACTAAAAAGAAAATATAAAAATACAAAGAAAATGTTCGTAGAATGGCGGAGGCGAAAAAGACAAGGTATTTATATTTTTTAATTATTATATTCATTAAACATATTATAGTAACATTGTGTAGACATATTTCTAGTTTTTAGAACATTTCCTAGGTATGGTTGGCCCAAGCTATGTAATTCCTCTTCAAACTTTTTTTTAATTTTGCTTACTTAATAACTCTATATAAAACTGCATTAAATAAGAGTTATTTTTTGCAGGAATAAACAGTAACATTTGATAATTGGTATACATTATCCACAGGCTGACCGTGTACCTATATAGGACGTCAAACTCCTATTATATCCATTATAATCTGACCGAACTCCGACTTAGAAGTTGTACGTCGGTGGAGGTCAGGTTACGTTGGAAATTTATACCAATACGGTTCGCGCTCTCAGCACATAGCAACCAGTGGAGACTCTTTATTTCTTTGTATTAAAATAAAAACTTATAAAATAGAATATTTTTGCTGTTTTGTTTTTTAGGAGAAACTTACTAAATAAACATATTCCACCAGAAGAATCACTACTCGATTTATATGCTACTTTAACGTAAGTGTCATACGAGACGACAAACTCATACTCGTAGTAACCATTATAATAAGCTCACCGAACTCCGACTTAGACATTGTACGTAGGTGAAGGTTAGTTTACGTTGGAAATTTATTCAATGCGGTTCGCGCTATCAGAAGATAGAAAACCAGTGGAGGTTTTTTTTTTTTTTGTATTAAAATAATTACTAGTAAAATAGTGTATTTTGATAGTTTTTAAAGAAAACTCGGTATGTTTCATGTTAAAGAAAAGAGCGAGGTGTGTAAGTACCAAGTCATGTGGCGCTCAGTTCTCTCTGCCTACCCCGCGAGGGATTTAGCGTGAAGATATAGATAGATAGTATACGTATACTCATGGTACTCGTGAAAACAAATAATATTTACTATGAACCAACACTAAAATCACAAAAAGCTCATCTATTCTATACATTTTGGTTAGTATTGAACTATTGTACTATGTAACTATGGTCCTGGTTCTTTCTTCTTGAGAGTTTAATAAATAACAACGAAACGTACAACAATACAAAACACAGAGTATACATAAGTAAAATACAATAAATGTCAGTATACTAAAGTTAAAGTTATGAAACAGCAAGAAAATCATTTGTCACATGTTTTTTTTTAATATGAATAGGTTATAGAATCTTTAAGTATATATGTATATTAGGGTGTCCCTTATTTTTCAAAGTTTTTATTTTCTAACGCATAGATCTTAGTTTTGTTCATTTGCTTTTAAAACACTCGGAAATTAATTTTTAACTTATTTGGATTACGATAATCCGTGCCGAATTACATCGAAACATGTTCATACAAGTTGCGCGGCAGTGCCGCGCGTACTCGCGGTATTCATTTGTTCAAAGTCAAAGTCAAAATCTTTTTATTCGGTAAAAATGGTTACATTTGTTTGGAATCGCCACAATTTTTTTCCCTACCGTGCAGTTTATGACTAGGTGAGCACTGATAAAAATACTGCCAAAAAACTCAGGCATCCCTCTTTTGGTATCCAAACAAATTTACATATTTTGTTAATTACATTATAATTGGATCGACTCACTCCCAGGTATTTTTGCAACCGTATACATTGCCCCATAAAAGAATTACTTGTTTTGTGGAGACGGCTTGCATATAACACAAGATTATGCTTATATCTAGTATTTATGCTATGAGTATCACTCTTTTTACAAAATGAGTCTATGTTTTTATGGACATACAAAAGATTTTCATAGATATATTGCGATTCGACTGTTAAAATATTTATTTCTTTGAATTTTTCTCTAAGACTCTCCCGGGGACCAAGTTTGTAGATAGCTCTTATGGCTCTCTTTTGCAATAAAAAGATGGTGTTAATATCCGCGGAGTTACCCCAAAGAAGAATTCTATATGACATAATACTATGAAAGTAGCTGAAATAAACTATTCTAGCCGTATCAATATCAGTGAGCCGTCTAATAGTTTTCACTGCATAGGCTGCAGAACTTAGTTTTCCTGATAATTTTTCAATATGTGGGCCCCTTTGTAGTCTGGAGTCAATTGTTATACCCAAGAACACAGTTGTCTCCACAGAGGCTAAATTAGTTCCATTAACATGTACATTGGTAGCCACCTGTCTTACATTAGGTGTTGAGAACTTAATTACTTTAGTCTTTTTATCATTTAAAAGCAGATTATTAACACTAAACCAATGAATAACTTCAGAGAGAGCATCGTTAACTTCGTCATAATTACCTAACCGTCTATTAATTTTGAATGTCAGTTATTCTCGTGATTAATACGTAATGTTTTAACTTTTATAAGATGGCAGTGGAATTGAGAAGCAATAAATCAAGTATTTTCTTAGTTGGAGACGTAAATTATCAAATAATAGGCGCAAAATTACCGTCTAACCGTCAAGTTCTTCCTGTACTTTTTTATAAAATTCGCGAAGTTAAATTGGCTGTTAGTGAAAGCGCATACCTAGTCATTCAAGAGTGTATTATATTTAGGGAAAAAGCTAGGATCCCTACCAGAGCTATACCTAACTGTGTAAAATAACTTGTGAATCTTCACCAGGAGGGAGTTGCAAAAAAATTCCAAAAAAATACAAGATGTTTACAAGCGCCGTGAGGACTTTCAAAATAATTTATGATAGTTTATTCGATATGGCATACGCTGATGCTTTAGAACGGATTAAAATAGAAGAAGACAAAATATTTATATAAATAATCCAGGATGTTTAGCAGGCGTAGACAAAAAAGTTAGCCGAAAAAGAAGAAAGGACCAAACAGACAAAATTAAAAGAAGAGAAAAAAGACATGAACAAATGTGTTACGAGGAAGGAAGACTTTATCACGCCTATGTTAGTTGCAGATATAAATAGATCTCAATTAAGCATAAGGGATTCTGTCTATATACTTCAGGCTGTAGTAGAAGCACTAGATTTTAGCTGTGATGATTTACCGATAAACAAATCGTCTATCAACGCATTCGCATTCAGAGTAGAAAAGATAGAGCGGAATCTATAAAATCAGATTTTCAAAATAATATGCCTAAAATGATGACCGTTTACTGGAATGGGAAATTGTTACCTGGTCTGGACGTGAGAAGCCCTAAAGAAGAACGCCTGCCAATTTTAATTTCATTTAGAGAAAATGAACAACTTCTGGCTGTACCCAAGCTAGAGAGCTCTTCCGGCCAGGATCAAGGTAAAGCTGTGTCAAATGGAATCAAAAATCCACCAAGTCACAAGCAGCCCTAATATCCCAATGTTCAAAAAATTTAGAGACGACTGGAAAACTATTAATCCTGCTGCTATTCAATCGTACACCGATATCGTCACACAACATTTTGGTAATACAATAATAAAAGAATTGTTGATATTTTATAATCAAGAATTACAAAAAAACATTGTACGTGACGATTATCGGGAAGTAATTGAACTATCCATTATATTCCTAGGAGGAGATAATGAGAAAAAAATTAAAATCAGACCTCCTGGATCCTGGCGATGCATCAAGCAAGATGGATGGCTAGAGCTATTTACTCTTTAAAAATATGTTTGTTGCAATCCCAATCCAAAATTAGCGCCAAGGATAAACGAGTACTTCAAGACGTTTGTTTATTCATAGCGGTTATATATATTACGTGAAATAGCTTACGTGAATGTAGTCTGGTGGTGAAGGCACCAAATCAAGATTTGTGCTTATTAAAGAGGCTCAAGGAATAAAAATTAATTTTATAAATTATAATTTTATCAATTTATTTAGCTACATAACGGTTAGGGTCAAAAACAGCAATTTTTAAAATCTTAGTGATAATTGAATGTTAAATCTAAATATTTTCCATAAATTTAAAAAACTATATCATTAGATGAAATTAATCATTATAATTTATTCTTTCGAAGGATACCCTAAAATATTGGTTGTGTTTTTTTCACATTTCGCTGATTGGATTCCAAGTGCTTGATAAATTTTTGGTAAATGTTAAATTTACATTTAATGATCAAAATATACAATTTCTTTATCATTTAGGTACGCAATCTTTCAGTAGATACCTGAATGATATATTCGTCGATGTTAGGTATGACGCGTGAAAGTTGTGTAGATGCCGTATACCATTTTATGCACTAAAAGTTGCTAAAAACTTGTAATAAAATGTTTACTCTTCGTGCTCTAAAAAATAGCATTAAAGGTATAACGTAGAGGGGCTAAAGTGTCTGTTATAAGTTATAACCTTTAACTTCTTTGGAAAGAAAAAAATCCTGGACGTCACATTATGTTAATGTGTTGCGAAAATTATATAAAAACGAGTAGTAATAGCGGGAATACTTTCTCTAATTCAATCTGATCATTTTATTTCTCTTATTTATTCGAAATAAAAAATCCTGTGTTTACTCGGCGCTATCAGCCATTATGACACTCGAACATATGTGCCCGAATCAACAAATGGCCCGCTTTAGCCTCTCGATAAACAATGTTGTATTATGTAGCTGGTGTTTCATTCTTCTTAAGGGGGATACATGCCGTCCAGTGGCGCCTCAAGGAATAAAATATCGTATCATAGCGTGGAAGATAAACATTATAAAGTCCTGTGTTGCGTGTGTTACAAATACAATAACGTACTTTTACGTCATTAAACCAACAATTGAAATGTGTTGCTTTCGTTCTTATAGGCATAATTGCCAAAAACGGCCTCTTTTAGCACTTTTGCTTATAACAACGATAGTGGAATATTTTGAGTGTTGGTTTAATGACGTAAAAATACTTTACTATCTTCGTAATAAATGCAACATAGGATTTCATAATGTTTATCTTCTATGCTATGATATGATTTTTTATTCAATGAGGGCGCCACTGGACGAGACCTAAGTAAGAACAACATAGATACCGAGACATGTTAACTTGTAGAGATATAAACATAAAACGATGTCATTGATTTCTCTTTCAATAAACTTTTAAAAGTGAATACGTTTCTGTAGTTTTTAGGGTTCCGTACCCAAAGGGTAAAACGGAACCCTATTACTGAGGCTCCGCTGCCGTCCGTCCGTCCGTCCGTCCGTCCGTCCGTCCGTCTGTCACCAGGCTGTATCTCATGAACGGTGATAGTTAGACAGTTGAAATTTTCACACATGATGTATTTCTGTTGCCGCTATAACAACAAATACTAAAAAATAGAATAAAATAAATATTTAAGGGGGCTCCCATACAATAGACGTGATTTTTTTGCTCATTTTGCTCGATATTGATAACGGCAACAGATTGAGACGCTTGAAATATTCACAGAATATTTATTTATATATTCACTTTAAGAATAAATAATTAAATTAAAATAAAACAAATATTTAAGGGGGGCTCCCTACAACAAACGTGATTTTTTTGCCATTTTTATTGATAATGGTACGGAACCCTTCGTGTGCGAGTCCGACTCGCACTTGGCCGATTTTTTATTACTATTATTACTATTGTTTTCCGTCTAGCTTAAATAAATATGTTTGGTTCAGTATGTATAAGCTAAATAATAATTAAATCAATATTTTTTATTAAATATTGATATTATACATTTTTTTAAGTGTGACGCGACTCCGTAGCTTTTCTGTTCGTTTGCATTGACTATACGTTGACCCTAGGCTACCTATTAGACGCTAATTTCAAATTTTAGAAATCGAGCGTAGAGTGTCACTTGAGGGGCGCGGGGTGATTGGGCGGAGCCATTTTAAAGCTTCACGATCGAGGTGTCGCCTTAAATCGAGTCGACAAATCATTATTCTTAGGCTTGCACCTTGACAAATATTTAATAATAAAGGATATAATAATAATGTTTATTTCAGGCAAATACAAAGCTCCCATATGATGTTAGTAATAATGCAAACTTATTATCTAAGTTAGTAAGTTGAGTACAGTTATAAAATGAAAATAAAATAAAATACATGTTAAAAAACAGTTCACTGTGTCACCACTTAGCTACAATGCTGGTGTTCATGACACATAAGCAAATGCAATTTTTCACGATTGGTGAATCGTACCGCCAGGCTATCGTTTTCAGGATGGAGTTGTCACTGGCTCGCAGTCTGCTTAGAAGTGAGGCAGTTCTATGCCGCATTATGGCGTAAAAGTCATCGGTGTGTGACAGCGCGAACATACCTGATGCACTGCAAAAGCGGGCCAGTCCCATCAGCATCCTGAAACCGTTATTATATTGAATACGCAGGGCGCCAATTGCCCGCTGCGTATAGCTGGCCCATAGGTTACTCGAGTAGAAGACTCGACAATACGCTTTAAACAGTGAAATCTTAACTTGCCGGCTACAACGTGAAAACCTACGTGCCAGCATGGTACAACGCACAGCTAGCGCCCTGCATTCCCTCTCAATGTCAGCTTGGTCTCTAAGGTCATCGGTGACAATATGCCCTAGGTATTTAAATTGGTAGACTCGGTTAAGTTCAAAACCATCAATTTTAATGGGTGGCACTGAATTAGGACATTTACCACCGGTGGTCTTAAAGACCATGAATTCGCTCTTTTTTACATTGTAGAGCAGTCCGTGCCTATGAACGTAGCTCTCACAGATTTTCAGAAGCTCTCTAAGTGCCCTGACCGTTGGACTCAACAAAACTGTGTCATCAGCGTAACTGATGTTATTAAAACTGACATCATCTATACGACATCCTATTGTTTTATTGCTAAGTTCAACGATCAGGTCATTAATGTACAGGTTAAACAGTTTTGGTGATGTCTTCCCGCCCTGCCTAACACCACACTCCAACCTGTACGATGCTGAGAGTTTATCAGCCCATCTCACGCTATTTGTCTGATTCAAGTACCAATATTGAAAAATACGTAGCATCTCCGCTGGCACCTTTCTCCCTCTGAGTTTCTCCCAAAGTAGGTCATATGATACAAGGTCGAAGGCCTTCGAGAGATCAAGGAAACAAGCAAAGATAGGAGTCCGACGCCGCGTATAGTATTGAACCGTATGTTTCAAAGCAAGTATAGCACTTCCAGTAGACAGACCTTGCCGAAAACCAAACTGAGCATCATGTAGAAGTAAATAATGATCGAGTTTGGCATCTAACAAGCAGTCAAAAACCTTAGCTATTATGGTGCCCAGAGAGATGGGCCGATAATTATTTTTGTCAGCTACATCTCCCGTTTTATTTTTAATAATGGGGACTACAATAGTCTTCATTAGATCGTGGGGGAGGTAGGAGTGACATAAACACAATGAGAAAAACATAGCCAATACTCGCGATAAGTGAAACCCAGCATACTGCAAATGCTCGATGCTGAGACCGTCGCAACCCGGAGATTTTCCTGCGCTCATTTTCTTAATGACATTTGCAACTTGAGTTGCGGAGAACCTGACTAAATCCGAATCACGACAATTCCCATCATCGACCACCCGACATGCCGGTCCCAACGGTGACTCAACTTTAAAATGCTTCACAAACATGTTAGCGATGGAAGTGGGCTCACTTACATCCCCGACGGTTACGGGAAGGCCAGGCTTAATATCAAGCTTTTTGGTTGCTTTCCAAAATTTCTTAAAATGTTTGTTTTTACGGTGTTCAGCAATAATGTTCAGTTTAATTTGTTCCTGATGGTTTTGACACCATTTTAATTTACTTTTAAACTCCTTGCGCGATGAGCACATTTCATTATAAATTATACCAGATCCAGGTTTGTTATGCAATAACCACAATTGGTATTTAAGCCTAGCCTTCCCATGAGCAGATTGTACATATTTATTCCATCCTACTACACGGGAAACATGTTTATTGTAACCAGCTTTAACATGGCATTGAACGGCCGACTCCGATAAAATTTGTACAATATTAGAATATAAATTATCTATAATAGGCCTGTGGTTAACATCATTACAGTGCCCATTACTACAGAGACCGAGCTCCTGAGGGTACTCAATACATTTTAATTTTCTATTACACACATCGTGATAACGCCGTACCTGATCACTGTCTCGCTCACCCCAGATTACTTTATTATTTACTGGTAAATCGCTTTTGTGTTTGCGTCTAACCATATCTAATTGGCATTCTATTATCATAGGAAAATGATCCGACCAAAACACATCATGTATTACATCTATACCAATAATTGTTCGATATGCCGACTGTGTAACAACACAATGATCAAGCCAACGTCTACACCCGTGTGCTTCGCTTATATATGTATAACTATTAGAGTCCAATGTAAGTCTGTCAACGTCTGCACATATCCACTGTTGTTCATTACAAAAGTCTAGGAGTTCAGTAAAGAAAGACTCACCGGGGTGGGCATTAAAGTCTCCCAACATGAATACGGTTTCCACATCACAGGTGTCGACTATAACACTCATTTCACTGAGACACTCCGTATATTCCGGTAGATTCTCACTTACATCCGTTGGCATATACACACTGAACACCAAGATATATCTATTACCGACTGCTACTTTAATTGCTGCCAGACGTGGGCTAACACAATCAATAACAGAGACTGATTCAAACGCCCCCTTACGGTAAAGAATCGCCACCCCACCATAAGGCCGCCCTCTGTTTATTTTTTCAGAAATATCCACTGCAGAGTTACCAATGTAGTCAAAATCTTCGTGTATTTTACCGAGAAACGGGATATCGAAAGGTAGCAGCCAAGTTTTCTGCAATGCCAGAATGTCAGCTGAACCACAGAGTAACCTTATACCGTCCACTGATCGTTTCACGGACCTGCAGTTAAAGCTAACAATTTTACACGATAACTGTTTATCCATAACTGTCTATATTATTTCTGCTTTATTTCGCCTTTCTCAGTAGTATGCTTACCCTGTACAAAACGCCGAAAAGAGATTCCGTTCGGCCAAAAGTCGCTTTTTAAAAACAATTCTATTTTATTCTGTGAAATATACAATTTATAAGAATTGTAACTTTTTTCTGTTTGTCTATTTATCTTAAACAATCTCACATCTTCTTGCGTTTTACATTTTATGTACGAAATTATTTCGCTTTCGCTGGTATCCTTGCTTACGTTGGATATATACAATGGCAATTTAATAATTGCAGCTTTAAATTTACTGTCCGGCCCAAATTCAGCTATTCCTAATCTCCCGTAAGGAGTTGATTGTTTACGTTTTTTGTACGTAACCTGCTTCCATTTGTCCTCTACTATTTGTTTCCGAACTTTATTCGAAGAATCGCCTGGTAACTCAGAAGCCGACGACTGCATAATCGACTGAATATGATCACTGCTACTCGAAGCGTCCGAGTTTGTTAGAGTCGAACACATAGTAGGGATCTCGCATTGACCATTCAGCGGCCGATTATCGTCTCGCTCAGATATACGACGGTTAGCGGCGGATGCTTGCGCGGCAACACCGCCAGCCGACCGGTCATCCGAACTAGCTCTCACGTCTTGCTTCACGGCTGTATCTTTTTCCTGGCGAACAAGCGAGGCAGAACTCACAGTATAGTCATCTGTTCGAATAGCCGTTGATATCGGCTTTCTGTGACTACCTACAGTTTTAGTAGGAGATTCACCCACATTTTTGTTAATTGAAAAATGTTGAGGAGAAATATTCTTGTTTGATGATTCATGTGACTGCTGTTGTAAGGCCATAGGTCCACTATCATAGTAACTATCATTACTAGCTAGGTAACCGCCCCGCCGTCTATTCACAAAGTCAAAATTGTTGCACACTATGGAGGCTTGTTTGATGTTGTCAAACTCGGTTCTAAGTTCCAACAACTGGTCGACAGAAGCACATGTACTCCTTAAGTATGCAACTTCCTTCTGTAACACGAGCATATCTTTCATAAACTTCGTTACATCGATGTGATCGAACGTAATGGGTGGAAGTTTTTGAAGGTCACGAGCTACAAAAATTGGAGCAATTTCAGGGTCCGTGAGCTTCATTAAACAAATTATATCATCAATGTCGCGGGCACTTTTTCCTTTATTCCTGCGAACTTTTCTTTTTTAATCCGGAACAGATTCAAATAACAGTTTTTTGGCCGCCACTAAATCACTCTCCGAGAACGAATCACTGCACATCCTGGAGAGCGAGTCCTCGTCCATTACATCCGCGTTATTTTGTATAAACGCTAGTAACTCGCTTATGACAATATTGCAATTAGCACATTTAACAATATTCGGATCCATTGTACCGATTATGCACAAGCGTCACGAACGGGCGCACGCGCAGCACTGAATTTAAGGTAACACCTGTAATTTAAGGCGACACCTCGATCGTGAAGCTTTAAAATGGCTCCGCCCAATCACCCCGCGCCCCTCAAGTGACACTCTACGCTCGATTTGTAAAATTTGAAATTAGCGCCTAATAGGTAACCTGGGGTCAACGTATCGTCAATGCAAACGAACAGAAAAGCTACGGAGTCGCGTCACACTTAAAAAAATTTATAATATCAATATTTAATAAAAATTATTGATTTAATTACTAGTAAATAACAGCAAGCTGGGTAGGCAGAGCTGATATTTTTTAAATTTAAAAAATATTTAAATATTTTATTTTTAATTATTTAAATTTTTAAAAATATATGGAACCCTGTACGACATCTAGCGACGAGTGCTGTTACTTTTTCTGTTGATGGGAGTGCAGTGCAGACTCTGCACTGCAGAGTGGCCGGCCATACGTTTTCCCATATGTTTTTTTTTCTAATTGGAACGATTTTGGACCGTTCTTCCTCACCAACGAACATTTAAATTTCATATTAAAGGATACAAAACTACAATATGTTAGCTATTAGTGTGTCGATTTTGGAGTTTCTCACTATTACCGTCTAAACGCTAGCTGGATGACATCAGTCTACCCCAAACGACAATTTTGAGGGTAATGTGGCTCCGCTGGCTATCGCAGCTCTGCCAATTATTTAGCTTTATACATACTGAACCAAACATATTTATTTAAGCTAGACGGAAAACAATAGTAATAATAGTAATAAAAAACTACAGAAACGTATTCACTTTTAAAAGTTTATTGAAAGAGAAATCGATGACATCGTTTTATGTTTATATCTCTACAAGTTAACATGTCTCGGTATCTATGTTATTCTTACTTAGGTCTCGTCCAATGGCGCCCTCATTGAATAAAAAATCATATCATAGCATAGAAGATAAACATTATGAAATCCTATGTTGCGTTTATTACGAAGATAGTAAAGTATTTTTACGTCATTAAACCAACACTCAAAATATTCCACTATCGTTGTTATAAGCAAAAGTGCTAAAAGAGGCCGTTTTTGGCAATTATGCCTATAAGAACGAAAGCAAAACATTTCAATTGTTGGTTTAATGACGTAAAAGTACGTTATTGTATTTGTAACACACGCAACACAGGACTTTATAATGTTTATCTTCCACGCTATGATACGATCTTTTATTCCTTGAGCCACTGGACGGCATGTATCCCCCTTAAGAAGAATGAAACACCAACTACATAATACAACATTGTTTATCGAGAGGCTAAAGCGGGCCATTTGTTGATTCGGGCACATATGTTCGAGTGTCATAATGGCTGATAGCGCCGAGTAAACACAGGATTTTTTATTTCGAATAAATAAGAGAAATAAAATTATCAGATTGAATTAGAGAAAGTATTCCCGCTATTATTACTAGTTTTTATATAATTTTCGCAACACATTAACATAATGTGACCTCCAGGATTTTTTTCTTTACAAAGAAGTTAAGGGTTATAACTTATAACACACACTTTAGCCCCTCTACGTTATACCTTTAATGCTATTTTTTAGAGCACGAAGAGTAAACATTTTATTACAAGCTTTTAGCAACTTTTAGTGCATAAAATGGTATACGGCATCTACACAACTTTCACGCGTCATACCTAACATCGACGAATATATCATTCAGGTATCTACTGAAAGATTGCGTACCTAAATGATAAAGAAATTGTATATTTTGATCATTAAATGTAAATTTAACATTTACCAAAAATTTATCAAGCACTTGGAATCCAATCAGCGAAATGTGAAAAAAACACAACCAATATTTTAGGGTATCCTTCGAAAGAATAAATTATAATGATTAATTTCATCTAATGATATAGATTTATAAATTTATGGAAAATATTTAGATTTAACATTCAATTATCACTAAGATTTAAAAAATTGCTGTTTTTGACCCTAACCGTTATGTAGCTAAATATATTGATAAAATTATAATTTATATAATTAATTTTCATTCCTTGAGCCACTTTAATAAGCACAAATCTTGATTTGGTGCCTTCACCACCAGACTACATTCACGCAAGCTATTTCACGTAATATATATAACCGCTATGAATAAACAAACGTCTTGAAGTACTCGTTTATCCTTGGCGCTAATTTTGGATTGGGATTGCAACAAACATATTTTTAAAGAGTAAATAGCTCTAGCCAACCACCTTGCTTGATGCATCGCCAGGATCCAGGAGGTCTGATTTTAATTTTTTTCTCATTATCTCCTCCTAGGAATATAATGGATAGTTCAATTACTTCCCGATAATCGTCACGTACAATGTTTTTTTGTAATTCTTGATTATAAAATATCAACAATTCTTTTATTATTGTATTACCAAAATATTCAATCAAAACAGAATCCCTTATGCTTAATTGAGATCTATCTAAATCTGCAACTAACATAGGCGTGATAAAGTCTTACTTCCTCGTAACACATTTGTTCATGTCTTTTTTCTCTTCTTTTAATTTTCTCTGTTTGGTCCTTTCTTCTTTTTCGGCTAACTTTTTTGTCTACGCCTGCTAAACATCCTGGATTATTTTGTAAATCAAACTCCGGTATCCTTGTAACAAACTTATATTTCCAACAGATGTTCTCTACACAACCACACAGTATGCCGTTCCAGATCCGACTCTCACGATTCTTCATTTTCCCCCTATACTGGGGCCGGTGTTGCCATTCGCATAAATCGAAAAGATACCGATTTTTAACCGGATAGATTAAAAATCGGTAAATATTATTATCGAATAATTATGAACCTTACACTCGTCCATCCTGACAGCGTGCATGTCCTCATACACGCACACGCTCTCAGCACAGACGCATACTACTAATTTACCCTCTAAATATTATTTCTAATATATTACAATTAGCTTTAAATTATGTATAGTTAGTTACATAAAATTAACAACCATTAGCTAGCACCGTCCCCAGAACTGTAATAACATATACCTTACACTCGTCAAATTATTAATTATATAAGCATTAATGACAATTTTATAATAACGATAACCTTAAACCAAGGTTTTTATTCTAACAAAAACAAAACGTTTTTATTCTAGCAAATACAAAATAACACAAATCTTTCCACTCCTGTGGATAGACCGATCATTATTCTCAACATACAAAAGTCAATTAAAAGGTGTGAATCTCTCTATTCTCATAACCTGTAAATTATATTTCCAGTATTCATCGGATCTGCAAACCAATCCATTCTTGCAGGCGAGTTCCAACATAGCACAAGCGAACCCATCATATACTCGCTGGGCAATCCTGAAACCCGCAACACAAGTGTGAACCAATCCATTCTCACTCTTGTATTACCTCAAACACTGGAAACAAATTCAAATTTCATTTTTATTTTCATTCAATTGCAAACCCTTCATTCTTGCAATTTTAATCTATTCAAAATTTCCTCTTTGGCAAATTATATTTCCAGTATTCATCGGATCTGCAAACCAATCCATTCTTGCAGGCGAGTTCCAACATAGCACAAGCGAACCCATCATATACTCGCTGGGCAATCCTGAAACCCGCAACACAAGTGTGAACCAATCCATTCTCACTCTTGTATTACCTCAAACACTGGAAACAAATTCAAATTTCATTTTTATTTTCATTCAATTGCAAACCCTTCATTCTTGCAATTTTAATCTATTCAAAATTTCCTCTTTGGCAAATTATATTTCCAGTACATATTGACACCGCAAACCCATCCATTCTTGCGGGCGGAGAACAACATAGCACAGGCGAACCCATTCCATTCTCGCAAGGCTATCCTGAACTCCACAATACAGGTGTGAACCAATCCATTCTCACACCTGATGCCACAAGTACTAGAAACAAATTGCTTTTTCTTCAATACATTCACAACTCTATCCATAATGCATAACATCGTGTGATTACTTTTATAACTAAACATAATTAGACGTAATAAACATAATAGTATCGAAACACCGTTTCCAATAGAATTGTAAATTCCTAAATTAATTTAACATAATGTATTATACAACTTAACCACAATAAAATACTTAATACCTAGTAATTTGAGACTAAACTAACACTTTAATATATTCATTTTATAATTGGTAATATCTTTATAAACCAATGTGAAAGATAATCTTATGTTAATGTAATAGTTTTCTCTTAATACATATCAACGATTTAATGCTAGAAATTAGAGGCGTGTAAATTCGGCAAATAACAACACATATAATTAATATCATTGAGTTTACATGCCACTTTCATCAAATTAATCGTTGTTATCATGATCATTGTCGTCACTCTCACTAGGAGACTTATTACCAACATCTAATGCGGCTACGTTCACCCAGGGCAACATTCGATCTGCGGCGACTGTCGTTTTCCTTTTATTTTTGGAATAACTTAGACTGGGAATTGATGCTATCATATATCTGTCATTACCTAAGACTGCGACAACTCGATACGGTCCCACACAAAAGAGTAAAAAGCTGTTTGCTTTTTCCGTCATTACTAAACGACACATTTGTTATCTTAATTAAATCTCCCTCGTTATAAGTTCGTGCTGGTCGGCTACCTTTATCGTATCTTTCTTTCTGTTTTACTTGATTTTTATCAATCCTATCCTTAGCTTCCTTTCTTATAGACTGAAGGTCCTCTACATTACTAGTATCCTGCCTAATCTCATAAAGTCGTGGATCTAGTTCGCTATTCATACTCGTGCCAAACATAACCTCGCTTGACATTTTGCCCGTAGTTTTATGCAACATATTGTTAATGCCCCATTGGATCTTGCCTACCTGCTTATCCCATTCCTTTTCATGGGCATTAATATTCGACACAGTCAGTGAATCGAGTATTGTTCTATAATATCGCTCGACTTGCCCGTTCGAACGGGGGCTAACAACTGAATTTAGCACATGAGTGATGCCCTTCTCCGAACAAAATTTCTTAAATTTATGAGACTTGAAGCAAGTGCCCTATCTCTAATCAACCGATTTGGTGTCCTAAACATGTAAAATACATCCTGCAAGGCACCAATCGCAGATACAGTCTTTGTATTCCTAACCGGTTTTATAAAAATATACTCGTATTTGGTGAATGCATCTACCATGACTAGAAAATAAGAGTTTCCCCTTTTTGATTTTACAAAAGGTCCCAGATGGTCGATGTGGACCGCGTGGAAAGGAACCTCAACCTTGGGAATAGCGTGTAAATGTCCTTCCCTTGAGCTATTTATTTTCTTCGAATAGGCACATTCATTACAAGCCTTAACATATTTCTTAATAAATCTAGACATTTTAGGAAAATAGTAAGAACTTTATCTCTGTCAACGTATTTGTAAAGCTTATTATCTTTGATCACATAATTGTCACAGATATACTGTAAACCCTCAGCGTCAATATTAGAAGTAAGAATGTCCTTAATCCTAGAAAGTTTGCAAAGTATGTAACTAGTCTTCTCCGCTAATAATTGTCAAAACACAAGGGTATTGGTTAGAAATATCTTCATATGTGACATCATCTGACATATTACGAGATAACGCGTCTACAAATGTAATTTTATTACCTGGGCTGTTCTATAGAACACTGAACTTCTTGCAATAGGAGCTACCATCTTGCTATCCGAGAAACTACGTCACGCTTTGAAAATGTAGATCGTAATGCGCTACAGTTTGTCACAATTTTAAAATTTTGTCCTAAAAGGTAGACGCGGAATCTCTTGAGAGAGCAAACAACAGCAAGCGTCTCCAGTTCATATGCATGAAAGTTTATCTCCTCTGGAGACGTTTGTTGGCTGTAAAAAGCTACTGGTTGGAATGTCTCATTGCGTTGCTCACGTTGCATCAGAATGCCACCAATGCCGACACGACTGGCATCTGTATGTAATTCAAATTCGTCTATTGGATTATTTATAGCTAATGTCGGATGATCTATTAACGTATTCTTAAGCTGTTGAAAAGAAACTTCTTGTTCATTTGTCCACGCCCACATTTTTTTTTTAGGAGTTTATTCAATGGATGTGAGATTTGGGCAAAGTTCTTTATAAATTTTCGGAAATACCTAATAGACCTAAAAATTGCCTAACAGAATGAGGATCAGTTGGACGAGGATAATTCAGAACGCAATTGATCTTTTGTCACCCGGTGTTACCCCAGCGGCGCTAATTTCATACCCCAAGTAATCGATTTTGACTTGCAAAAACTCACATTTTGCCAGATTCAATGTCAAATTTGATTCCTGTATTAATTTTAATACGTCTTCGAGTCTGCCTAAACACATATCTAAATCTTTGCCGAAAATCAATACATCGTCTATGTAAGCTGTTGCTTTGTCATAACGTGATGAACCAAGAATCCTATTCATCATCCGCTGAAATACTGCGGGAGCATTTGCCAAACCGTCCTTCTTTTTAACGACAATTACTTATTTATTATACATACACTAGACACTTAGTCATTAAAACCAAAACGTGTATAGGTCAATCGGAGTAACATTATTCGTAAGCACTCATACATATATACAATAAAATTATTAATATGACCAATGTAAATAAACAAATTAATTATTAATCATTTCATCTTAACATTTCGTTTTCGTGAATTTCGTGAATAGAAATATTTTACATATTTAAATAATTCAGCCTCCGTAGTAAGGAATAGTATTATATTATTACAGGACTAGCATACTCGGACACAGACTCTATTATAATCCCGGCTTCCAACATTTCATTAATCATAACCCTAACATGTAACATCCGATATGGACGATAAACTATAGGGCGTTTATCGTTAACTTCAATGGTCATTTCTGCCACTTCTATAGTCTCCTTTATTCATTTTTGCATTAGCATTACCCGCATTCTCATACCTACTCCTATAGTCTATGCGTCGTGAGTATATAGACTCTCCATTAGTTATCAGTCCCAGCCGTAAACAGAAGCGCACTCGTTGACCTTTTTCAACCAAATGTCAACACGCTGGTTTTTACTAAAAGGATCAAAATCCGGAATGATACTTTTATGAATACTATTGCCATGAAATACCTGTGCGCTTGCCGCTAACGGCTGTTGCTTATCTTTAACAGAATTGAGTAAATCAACAACATCTTTAATAGAGAAACGGGGCTATCTGACCTTTGCGTTCACTGTTTGGTGTGACCGACCATACAACATTCCGCTCGGTCACGTGGCAGCTGTGGTTCATTTTCATGTGGTTTAGGTTTGTTGGCGTCGTTGGGTCGGGAGGTTCACGCCACGCACCTGAATCACGTCGCACCTGCCTGCGTTCCCTGCGTACATCCTCCTTGAGATCACGAAGTCGCGCCCGTTCCCGCTCAAGCTGTCGTTCTCTACTGTGAAGACTGCGGCCACGTGAGCGAACACGGCTTCGGCTACGATGTACTTCGTGAGGACGACTGCAGCCTGGTTTATGTCTGGGCTCCGTAGTCCGTCTCCGTGATTCACGGAAAGGAGTTTCCAGACGTCTTGGGTCATCTCCAATACCACGATCCATTTTCTGAAACTTGTAATCATACTCGTTATAATAAAAATGTAATATCTCTCTCAGATTACTTTATCGGTTATAATCTTTAGCAGCACCACATTGAAATATTACCGATTAATGTTATATCACAAAAATTAATGGCCATATGGTTTTGCCATCTTTCCAAGTGCATTTATAAAAAGAATTATCCATTTTGATTAGGGGATTACAGAGATATAATCCGATTTTAGTAGTCAAAATGTTTCAAGCTAAATTGAGTGTACAATTAAAACTACCCCCCCCATAAATCTTAATAAAGTATGCAGTGTAGTGGGAAATTGTATTAGTTATCTATAAACCAAGTATTTCTAAGTGTTCTACATCTTCCAACGTAAATTAATGCTACATCAACTAATTAAATGCACGTGTTACTTACGTTTACTTATTTCGGAAAAAAATTAAGTACTAATAAATTAGTATACTTATTTCAATCCAAATATTTTAAAGCAATCCACCAATATTAGACTTTATTTATAACAAAATAACAGATTGTGTTTATCACACATTACTTTTTGCTACTTATTTCTGAAAATGGTACATAATAAAGCAATTTTGGCGTGTACATACCACTTCTGAAGTGTAAATCAAACTCCGGTATCCTTGTAACAAACTTATATTTCCAACAGATGTTCTCTACACAACCACACAGTATGCCGTTCCAGATCCGACTCTCACGATTCTTCATTTTCCCCCTATACTGGGGCCGGTGTTGCCATTCGCATAAATCGAAAAGATACCGATTTTTAACCGGATAGATTAAAAATCGGTAAATATTATTATCGAATAATTATAAACCTTACAATTTATATAAATATTTTGTCTTCTTCTATTCTATTTTAATCCGTTCTAAAGCGTATCAGTGTCTGCTATATCGAATAAACTATCTAAATTATTTTGAAAGTCCTCACGACGCTTGTAAACATCTTGTATTTTTTTTAAATTTTTTGCAACTCCCTCCTGGTGAACAAGTTATTTTACACAGTTAAGTATAGCTCTGGTAGGGATCCTAGCTTTTTCCATAATATAATACACTCTCGAATGACTAGGTATGCGCTTTCACTAACAGTCAATTTAACTTCGCAAATTTTATAAGAAAGTACAGGAAGAACTTGACGGTTAGACGGTAATTTTGCGCCTATTATTTGATAATTTACGTCTCCAACTAAGAAAATACTTGATTTATTGCTTCTCAATTCCACTGCCATCTTATAAAAGTTAAAACATTACATATTAATCACGAGAATAACTGACATTCAAAATTAATAGACGGTTAGGTAATTATGACGAAGTTAACGATGCTCTCTCTAAAGTTATTCATTGGTTTAGTGTTAATAATCAGCTTTTAAATGATAAAAAGACTAAAGTAATTAAGTTCTCAACACCTAATATAAGACAGGTGGCTACCAATGTACATGTTAATGGAACTAATTTAGCCTCTGTGGAGACAACTGTGTTCTTGGGTATAACAATTGACTCCAGACTACAATGGGGCCCACAAATTGAAAAATTATCAGGAAAACTAAGTTCTGCAGCCTATGCAGTGAAAACTATTAGACGGCTCACTGATATTGATACGGCTAGAATAGTTTATTTCAGCTACTTTCATAGTATTATGTCATATAGAATTCTTCTTTGGGGTAACTCCGCGGATATTAACACCATCTTTTTATTGCAAAAGAGAGCCATAAGAGCTATCTACAAACTTGGTTCCCGGGAGAGCCTTAGAGAAAAATTCAAAGAAATAAATATTCTATCAGTCGCATCGCAATATATCTATGAAAATCTTTTGTATGTCCATAAAAACATAGACTCATTTTGTAAAAAGAGTGATACTCATAGCATAAATACTAGATATAAGCATAATCTTGTGTTATATGCAAGCCGTCTCCACAAAACAAGTAATTCTTTTATGGGGCAATGTATACGGTTCTATAACAAACTTCCCAGCAATATAAGAGAATTGTCAATAAACAAATTTTAAACTACTATTAAAGCCAAATTGTGTAGCAGGGCATATTGTAAAATATCTGACTATATTAATGATAAAAAATGCCTGGGAGTGAGTTGATCCAATTATAATGTAATTAACAAAATATGTAAATTTGTTTGGATACCAAAAGAGGGATGCCTGAGTTTTTTGGCAGTATTTTTATCAGTGCTCACCTAGTCATAAACTGCACGGTAGGGAAAAAAATTGTGGCGATTCCAAACAAATGTAACCATTTTTACCGAATAAAAAGATTTTGACTTTGACTTTGAACAAATGAATACCGCGAGTACGCGCGGCACTGCCGCGCAACTTGTATGAACATGTTTCGATGTAATTCGGCACGGATTATCGTAATCCAAATAAGTTAAAAATTAATTTCCGAGTGTTTTAAAAGCAAATGAACAAAACTAAGACCTATGCGTTAGAAAATAAAAACTTTGAAAAATAAGGGACACCCTAATATACATATATACAAATAGATTCTATAATCTATTCATATTTAAAAAAAACATGTGACAAATGATTTTCTTGCTGTTTCATAACTTTAACTTTAGTATACTGACATTTATTGTATTTTACTTATGTATACTCTGTGTTTTGTATTGTTGTACGTTTCCTTGTTATTTATTAAACTCTCAAGAAGAAAGAACCAGGACCATCTCTGATGTTGCGAAATAAATCTAATCCGTACAATAGTTCAATACGAACCACAAGGTATAGAATAGATGAGTTTTTTGTGATTTCAGTGTTGGTTCGTAGTAAATATTATTTGTTTTCACGAGTACCATGGGTATAAGTATACTATCTATCTATATCTTCACGCTAAATCCCTCGCGGGGTAGGCAGAGAGAACTGAGCGCCACATGACTCGGTACTTACACACCTCGCTCGCTTCTTTAACATGAAACATACCGAGTTTCCTTTAAAAACTATCAAAATACACTATTTTACTAGTAATTATTTTAATACAAAAAAAAAAAAAAACCTCCACTGGTTTTCTATCTTCTGATAGCGCGAACCGCATTGGCTAAATTTCCAACGTAAACTAACCTTCACCTACGTACAATGTCTAAGTCGGAGTTCGGTGAGCTTATAATGGTTACTATGAGTATGTCATCCCGTATGACACTTACGTTAAAGTAGCATATAAATCGAGTAGTGATTCTTCTGGTGGAATATGTTTATTTAGTAAGTTTCTCCTAAAAAACAAAACAGCAAAAATATTCTATTTTATAAGTTTTTATTTTAATACAAAGAAATAAAGAGTCTCCACTGGTTGCTATGTGCTGAGAGCGCGAACCGTATTGGTATAAATTTCCAACGTAACCTGACCTCCACCGACGTACAACTTCTAAGTCGGAGTTCGGTCAGATTATAATGGATATAATAGGAGTTTGACGTCCTATAAAGGTACACGGTCAGTGTTGGGTTTAAAAATTCGCGCAACCTAAATATTATTTTTATTATTGTTGGTAGTTGCGCAAATGTACTCGTATCTCTTTCTTCCTATATATTCTATCCCTTTCCGCCATGCACACGTCAAGACCCCACTCTTGCGAGTGATTTTGCTACTGTTCTACTGAAGAAATTAACAATATGGCCGTGTTCTAACCGCTCCGCAAATTTAATTGATTTATATAATTATTATTGTGAAAACTGGAACTAAGTGCACGAAATAACTATTCTAAGACTGTGAACGTTCATATATACTGTTTTTGAGACGATCCGAGGTCCGTCTGTGGTTTTATGAAGTAGCCGCCACGTGATCACGCTGCGTGCCGCCGGTCTTCCTTTTCATCAGAAGACGAGCTGGCCAGCGTCAAGTAAGTGTGCATGGTTATCCTTTTCCATTGTCTCAGTATCCGCAAATTGTTTGCATTTCCCGCTAATACGAGTGCATTTGTTTTCCATTTTCAAAAACCGCAGTTTTTCTGAACCAACCTAAAATACAGTCCACTTATAAACTTCTCATAACCGCTAAAAATAATGGAAATTATCTACCACTGTTTTTTTTGGTCCTAGCGATCCGAATATTTTTATTATCCTAGCGATTTACTTCTATTTTTTATGAAACCCGCAACCCGACTAATTTCAAATTATATTGCCTTGAACGAAGCGCCTGTTATATTTCTTTAGTAAACATTCATTAAAACTTGTAATCCGCTATTCAATTTATCTATCCGCAAATAAATAAGTAGGTAGACATTGCTTGTCTACGTGAAGGTACAAAAACCTGCTGCATTGCATAATCGGTTTTGTTGTCATTTTTTATTTATTAATTTCATAACCCGCACCGCACTGGCGACAAATACCATTTGTTTATAATCGCGTAATCAGCATTTTAGTGCATTCACGAGTGTTTTACATTTTATAATAACGTATTAATTGGTTATTGTAGGTAGAACATTCCTACTTGTAATTTCATATTTCGTATTATTGCAAACCGCCATATTGAACGATTGGATAAGTGAATCCATCCGCCGCTTCATTCGATTGATTAGTTCGATAAATTATCATTCACTCGCTCACCATAGACGCAACAAATAAATCGTTCTCTCTAGCTTATCTGTTGCCGATTGTTCTAGCATACTTCATTCACTAAGTAAAGTGAATTGCCAACATTTTAAAATTCCGTATTTTGCCGTTTACCTACCTATTTTTTATTTTCATTTCGAAAACTTATACCTACAAAATTAATATGAGTACAACTGAGAAATCAGCTGCCATTGGTGCAGAAGAGACTAAACTCACTCTTTTACAGCACAAACGGGATTCTTATTATGCAAGAATGCAAAGGCTTTACTCTCTCTCTAAATCGGCTGATACAGACGAAAATAAATACCAAGAACTTATAGATAGTGCGTATTGTATAGATTCACTTCGCGCTGACTTTGAAAGGACTTTGGATGAGTTTAATAATCAATTACTTAGATTAGAACCCACTAGTTCTATTAATTATCAACCTTTAGATTCATTTGACGATATGTACTCTCGTGTGAAACGTATTGTTCAACTGCGTAATATTAATAGTTCACCCGCTACTTTAAAAACTGAAAACGTTGCTAAGCCCGAGTTTACCAGATCGTTACCGAAACTCCCGTCTATTGAGTTAATGTCATATGACGGAGACGTACGAAAATGGCCGCAATATTATAATCAATTTAAAAATATTGTGCACAATCATCCTACCTTATTAGATAGTGAGAAAGTCTTTTATTTGACTAGTACCCTGACAGGTTCGGCTGCCTCTGTATGCGCCGGTCTGCAGGCAACCGCAGAAAATTATAGTGTCATTTTGGATGCATTAGTTCAAAGGTATGACGACCCCCGCACGCTCGCATCGGCATATATAAACCAAATGTTAGAATTTAAGCCGATTAGCAACAATAGTGCTTCTGGATTGGAATCATTTATGAATACTTTTAACGCTTCGGTCGAAGCGTTTAAACAATTGAAGTTAGGTGACTTAACCGATTTTATGCTTCTTCACCTCGCTCTTTTAAGATTAGATTCGGATACTGTAAAATTATTTGAAATCACATACCGTAAAAGTAAAATACCTACGTATAAAAATCTTATTGACTTTGTGCAGGAACAGACAAAGGTTTTGAGTCGTTCCGTTACAACTACCATAAACCGCGCGCAAAATAAACCCAAAGGTAAAGTCAAAGTCAAAGTCAAAGTCAAAATCTTTTTATTCCGTAAAAATGGCTACATTTGTTTGGAATCGTCACAATTTTTTTCCCTACCGTGCAGTTTATGACTAGGTGAGCACTGATAAAAATACTGCCAAAAAAACTCAGGCATCCCTCTTTTGGTGTCCAAACAAATTTACATATTTTATTAATTACATTATAATTGGATCGACTCACTCCCAGGCATTTTTATCATTAATATAGTCAGATACTTTATAATATGCCCTGCTACACAATTTGGCTTTAATAGTAGTTTTAAATTTGTTTATTGACAATTCTCTTATATTGCTGGGAAGTTTGTTATAGAACCGTATACATTGCCCCATAAAAGAATTACTTATTTTGTGGAGACGGCTTGCATGTAACACAAGATTATGCTTATATCTAGTATTTATGCTATGAGTATCACTCTTTTTACAAAATGAGTCTATGTTTTTATGGACATACAAAAGATTTTCATAGATATATTGCGATGCGACTGTTAGAATATTTATTTCTTTGAATTTTTCTCTAAGGCTCTCCCGGGGACCAAGTTTGTAGATAGCTCTTATGGCTCTCTTTTGCAATAAAAAGATGGTGTTAATGTCCGCGGAGTTACCCCAAAGAAGAATTCCATATGACATAATACTATGAAAGTAGCTGAAATAAACTATTCTAGCCGTATCAATATCAGTGAGCCGTCTAATAGTTTTCACTGCATAGGCTGCAGAACTTAGTTTTCCTGATAATTTTTCAATTTGTGGGCCCCATTGTAGTCTGGAGTCAATTGTTATACCCAAGAACACAGTTGTCTCCACAGGGGCTAAATTAGTTCCATTAACATGTACATTGGTAGCCACCTGTCTTACATTAGGTGTTGAGAACTTAATTACTTTAGTCTTTTTATCGTTTAAAAGCAGATTATTAACACTAAACCAATGAATAACTTTAGAGAGAGCATCGTTAACTTCGTCATAATTACCTAACTGTCTATTAATTTTGAATGTCAAAGAGGTATCATCCGCAAACAATACAATCTCATGTTTATCCCTTACATAATAAGGTAAGTCATTTATATAAACTAAAAATAAGAATGGACCTAGAATTGACCCCTGTGGGACTCCCATAACTACAGGGGACCCCGAAGATCTTTTACCATTAACATCGACCTTCTGTATCCTTTTGCCCAGATAAGAAGACAGAAGTTCGAGAGCCTTGTTCCTGATACCGTAGTGGTGTAATTTTCTGACAAGAGTGTCATGGTGCACGCAGTCAAACGCTTTAGACAGATCACAGAAAATTCCCAAGGCATCTTGCGAACCCTCCCATGCCGCGAATATACTTTTAAGCAAATGAATCCCTGCGTCTATAGTTGAACAACCTCTCGTAAATCCGAACTGTTTCCTATGAAGCAAATTATGTGCATTGAAATGTCTGAGCAACTGGCTAAGCATTAGTTTTTCAAAAATTTTACTGAGAATGGGCAGTATGGAAACAGGTCGAAAATTCGAAGGGTCCGAACTATCACCAGATTTAAATAATGGAATGATTTTACTATGTTTCATCAAGTCAGGAAATACACCAGATGCCACACAACAATTGAAAATTGTAGCTAAATGTGGAGCGATTGAAATAATAATAGAAGAAATGGTTTTGACAGATAGACCCCACAGATCTTTAGTGTTTTTCATATTTATTGATTTAAAAGCGTTCAAAACATCTTTTGGGCTTACAGCTGAAAATTCAAATATTGTGTCGCATTCTACCACGCTCTGTTTGAGAACCAGTTCAGCAGATATAGAAGAAGACATAAGATTTCTCGTAGTAATAAGAGGAATGTTAGAAAAATATTTTTCAAACTCAGTCGCAATTTCTACATCATTTTTGATATCTATATCATTTATCTTTAACCGAAAGTCTCGACTACGTACTTTCGCTCTACCCGTCTCATTATTTATCATATCCCAAACAGATTTAATAATATTTGTTGAACCATTAATTTTATTTTTTAAATATATAGACTTAGCATTGGAACAGGCTCGTTTAAATATTTTGGCATAATTTTTTACAAGTTCTTGAAAAGTCGGATTGTGATTACAGGTCCTTTCTTCATAAAGTTCATACAATTTATTCCGACTTTTGTAAATACCAGGAGTTGCCCAATCACTGAATGTCATACGGTCACTTACAGACAGTCGTTTTGGAGTAAAGATTGTATTAAATTCACTAGTGATTAAGCTAAATAACGAGCTGTACAAGTGGTCCGGAGTACCGTGACAGGGCAACAATACAATTTTTTCTGCTATATTAGACTTAAATCTTTCTAAGCGGCTTTTAGTAAATGGTATATAATTTATTTGCTTTCTTTGTATTTTTGAAGAATTTGGAAATGAAACCAACTGACCTGAATGGTCTGACTGAACTTTATTAATTATACATTGATACAAAGGTTTTACAGTGCTAAATATGTTATCAATACATGTAGCACTTGTAGCAGTTACTCTTGTTGGCTCTGTAAAAATATGATGCAAATTGTATGATTTAAATAAATTTAAAAAGTTGTAGGTAACAGTATTTTTCTCCAAAATATTTATATTAAAGTCTCCACAAATTATAACAGTTTTATGGCTATTAGATAATTTATTTAAGGCATCCTCCATGATATTTGAAAATGTTTCAAAGGGCGTGCTAGGAGGTTTATACAGGTTCATAACAATGAATCGTTCCAATTCAATGCATGAAATCTCTACAACTCGCTCAACAGAGAGGCTCACAATGTCACCCCTTTCTTTAAATTTAAGCAACTTATTTAATAATATTAAGGAGCCACCATGTATACAGTTATCTCTGATGAATGAGCTTGCAACCTGGTGGTTATTGAAGCTGAAAATGAATTGATGGGGTTTTAGCCAGTGCTCAGTTAGACATAAAATATCAATATTGCTACAATTCATAAACAACTCCAATTCTAACTCCTTTCCTATCATCCCCTGAATGTTTTGGTGCACCAGGTTGATACAATTATTATTCTTTCTATATTCTTGACACTTTACAATTGATGGGGATATAGTCCTATTATTACTTTTAGTTCCGTTTTTAATATTGTTATTATTACTATTTACATTGCCAGAGTAAAACTCTATTGTCTTGTAACCTAATTTAAAGAATTTGGAATACCTTCCAAGGTACCATTACTCAATGTCAAATTATCTAACTGCTCAAAAGAAGCAGGGTTGTTAGCCAAACTTTTGGCTGGTTTCATAAAACAATATGATAGCGAATCTGCTATTTGTCTTTTATAAAAATTGCTAAGATAAAATTTATCTTCTGTCAAATTATAATATTTATTATTAAATATATTTATGTCAAGTATATGAAATTTGTCATCATATAATGTCAACTATTCTATTCCAACTCCTAGGTCAACTAAGTCTTTTGTCAATACCGAGGGTGGTACATGTGACAGTAATAATTGTAATCTTTGTAATCAAAACAAACATGATCATTTATTCAAGTGTCCGAAATTTATGAAAATGACACCGCAACAAAGATATAACTCTGTAAAAGATACTTCCGCGTGTGTTAATTGTTTAAGCATAAAGCATAAGGTATTGTCATGCTCTTCTACTCACAGGTGTAATACCTGCTCGGGCAAGCACCACTCATTATTACATTTCAAACCGCAAATTATTTCTAACTGTAGTGTCGCCGTCAGTGCGCCCGCGCAGTCGCACTATGACTCACCCGCTACCTACCCTGCTACCGCACATGGCTTAGCGCGCGGCACATCGGCGACGGAGTCCGCAGTTGAACGCGCGCCTTGCTCAACTTGTTCACCCGCTCATAAGATTGTTTTTCATGAACCAAATGTACGTTCTAACGCTACTAATGGCTACGCTTCTGTGTGTACCATTTCTCGTGAGTATCACGACCGCACCCGCACCGCTACTACTACTCTGTTAGGTACCGCTAAAATAAATATTAAAGATAAATATAACCGCAACCACTCAGTGAGATGTCTGGTGGATCCTGGCTCACATAGTGACTATATTTCAATTGATTGTTGTAAGCGATTGTCGCTTCCTATTTCTTCGCAAAACCGCTACGCTGAAGTTCAAGGTATAGGGGGAACTTCACAAAAAATTATTGGTGTAACTAAAATTGAATTTAGTTCTCGCTTCGATAATAATAAATTCTACACTATACAACCTATGGTGGTGGACCGCATTACGTCACAGTTGCCGGACGCGCGCGTTGATACCTCGGCGTTGCGTGACGTCATTCGTAACTTGCCATTGGCCGACGACGATTTTTCGATGCCCGGTCCAATTGATATACTATTAGGTGTAAAGATGTATTGTGAAATTATTCTTTTTGATAAAATTATAGGTAAAAATAATTGTCCCTCCGCTTTTGAAACTTCTTTAGGCTATGTTATCATGGGTGACGCACCTATTCGTTCCGCGCCTGTTACATCTCGAGCTTTTTGTTCATATACTAGAGACCCGCTTGATGAGACTTTGGAGAAATTTTGGACGGTTGAAGAAGTACCAGAGAAAAAATATTTAAGTCCAGACGAGCAAGAGTGTGAAAATATTTACACTTCTACAACTATTCGCAAGGAGGACGGTAGCTTCTCGGTAGATCTTCCATTCAAGTTCAGTCCAATTACGCTCGGTAATTCTTACATTAACGCTAAAAAACGCTTCTTATCTCTTGAGAAGAAGTTTTCCAAGTCTCCAGAACTTCATGAAAAATATAACCATATAATTCAAGATTATATAAAAACAGGTGTTCTTTCTAAGGTACCTCTAGATGAAAGTATTTTTCCGGGGTACTACATACCTCATCATCCCGTGATACGTAGCGATAAGGCCACTACTCCCGTACGCATCGTGCTTGATGGTAGTTGTGCCACCGATACTGATGTGTCTTTAAATGATATATTGCATACTGGATGCAATTTACAAACAGACATTTTTAAAATACTTCTCAATGTCCGCATATATCGTATTGCGTTCTTTGCAGATATACGTCAAATGTACCTCTGCATATGGACCAATTCTCCGCACCGCAAATATCAAAGAATATTATATCGCCTCGATAATAAGTCGCCACTCGAAATATACGAATTTAACAGAGTCACTTTTGGACTTAGGTCTTCGCCATTTTTAGCCATACGCACTCTGCGTGAGCTAGCCAGTCTAGAACGAGACACATATCCTCTTGCCGCTTCCGTGTTAGAAAGAGACGTATATATGGACGATCTGGCCTCCACATGCCCTACTGTAGAGGAAGCTGTGGAGACAGCTAGTCAGTTAATATCGCTCCTAAGGTGTGGAGGATTTGACTTGGTCAAATGGACAAGCAATTCTCGGCTATTACTTGAGCACCTACCAAAGTCTCACCGATTATCGGAATCTATCTCGTTCGATGACTACAATTCATTTAAAATTCTAGGCCTCCGTTGGCTTCCCGCATCAGATCAGTTTGAATTTCACATTTCACCACCGCAATTTAATTGCACAAAACGTGCTATATTGTCTGTAACCGCTAGACTATACGACGTTCTAGGGCTCGTCGGTCCAGTTATTCTTTTCGCAAAATTACTTATAAAGGAATTATGGATTTTACAGCTTCCTTGGGACGCAACCCCCCCTAACCGCGTTGTCCACCAGTGGCAACAATTTATGAATGAATTGCCTCTTCTTTCGGAATTGAAATTTCCCCGTTATATGGGAGTGGAGAAGGGCTCAAAGGTGTATTTACTTGCCTTTGCTGATTCAAGTGAAAGAGCTTATGGATGTGTGATATATCTCTATGTTGTAAATGGATGTAAACCCCCAGTGGTTAGTCTAGTCTGTTCAAAATCACGAGTCTCATCTCCTTCGCGTATAATCACATTAGCAAGACTCGAATTAAATGCTCTAGTTTTATTGGCAAAACTTGTACGTGCCGTATATGACACTTTGAGTTTGAGATATCCCATTGAGAAAATTTACGCTTTTTCTGACTCCACAGTCGCTCTATGTTGGGCGTGCTCTTTACCCCACAGATTTAACACTTATGTTGCTAACAGAATTTCACAAATTCAATCGTTGTTGTCACCTAATGACTTATGTCACATCGCTGGTGTACAGACCCCAGCTGATTGTATCTCTCGCGGTCCTTTAACTTCTCAATTCATAGAACATAATTTATGGTTTAATGATCCATCCTGGATGTCATTGCCATTAAGTGAATGGCGAATTGAACGTTTTTCACCGACTTCTGATACAGTATTACTTGAGGAGAAAACAATTTCTCACATCAAAGTGAATGTAGACGAAGATCCGCTGCTTACACTAAGTACAAAATTTTCGTCTTGGTATAGGTTTCTCAGAGCCACAGTCTATGTGCTGAGATTTATTAAGAAATACCTCGACAGGACATAATTACAACTAACGATTTGAATAACAAGGCTTTAGAGTTTCTACCGGTGCCTAACGTTTGTACTGATAAATCTAAATTAACCGCGCGATTCTCTTTAATGGATTCACTTGTCCAGAGGTTTTTGAAACGTTTCAAAATGGAGTACCTCCATACTCTACAAATGCGAGAGAAATGGAACTCTACATGTAATTCACTTCGTGTAGGCACTGTAGTGCTGATAAATGAAGAGAATGCTCCACCTCTGCAGTGGCCGCTAGGAATCATAACCCGCATCTTCCCTGGAAAGGATGATGTAGTGCGGGTTGTTGAGGTTAAGGCAAAGGGTCGTCTTTATAAGCGTCCTGTAGTTAAACTATGTCCTTTACCGATTGAAACGTAGAGTCATTATAATAACGTATTTAGTTTATTTCGCATTTTTAGATAATAAGTGAATATGATAAAAATAATGTTAACGCTAGTTCTTATGAGTGATTTAACTTTGTTACTCAAAACTTTAATTTAATTTTGAAGTGGTTACTTCAAGGCCGGGAGCATGTTGGGTTTAAAAATTCGCGCAACCTAAATATTATTTTTATTATTGTTGGTAGTTGCGCAAATGTACTCGTATCTCTTTCTTCCTATATATTCTGTCCCTTTCCGCCATGCACACGTCAAGACCCCACTCTTGCGAGTGATTTTGCTACTGTTCTACTGAAGAAATTAACAATATGGCCGTGTTCTAACCGCTCCGCAAATTTAATTGATTTATATAATTATTATTGTGAAAACTGGAACTAAGTGCACGAAATAACTATTCTAAGACTGTGAACGTTCATATATACTGTTTTTGAGACGATCCGAGGTCCGTCTGTGGTTTTATGAAGTAGCCGCCACGTGATCACGCTGCGTGCCGCCGGTCTACCTTTTCATCAGAAGACGAGCTGGCCAGCGTCAAGTAAGTGTGCATGGTTATCCTTTTCCATTGTCTCAGTATCCGCAAATTGTTTGCATTTCCCGCTAATACGAGTGCATTTGTTTTCCATTTTCAAAAACCGCAGTTTTTCTGAACCAACCTAAAATACAGTCCACTTATAAACTTCTCATAACCGCTAAAAATAATGGAAATTATCTACCAGTCAGCCTGTGGATAATGTATACCAATTATCAAATGTTACTGTTTATTCCTGCAAAAAATAACTCTTATTTAATGCAGTTTTATATAGAGTTATTAAGTAAGCAAAATTAAAAAAAAGTTTGAAGAGAAATTACATAGCTTGGGCCAACCATACCTAGGAACTGTTCTAAAAACTAGAAATATGTCTACACAATGTTACTATAATATGTTTAATGAATATAATAATTAAAAAAAAATACCTCGTCTTGTTCGCCTCCGCCATTCTACGAACATTTTCTTTGTATTTTTATTTTATATATTTTCTTTTTAGTGTTCCCCATTATTACAACAGTATAATAAATATATATAAACCTATAATATTATTTACTGCTTATATCTAATAATAATACATTTACGCTAAATACTATAATATTGAATATTTACAACTATTAATTATAAAAACTTCGGTGTCGCGATGTTAATGGAGCGAGCTCGAGCAGACAGTCGACATAGGTCTTACCTCGAAGCAGGCTGCAGCCGGACTGGCCCATGTAGTTAGGCAACGCGTTTATAATCCTCATTACCGCACAATAAGGTCGAAAACACGTAGCACCCAAGACGAATGTTATCGCTTAGAAATTGTCAGAAACTTGAAATATTTTTTAAAAATTGCATGTTTCAGTTATCAAAATATGCAGCAACCATATTGTAAACATAGATATTACTAATAGATTTAAGTAATTTTGAAGCGTATAAACAGAACAACTTCGTTGTAATTTCAAAAATAATGAATTTCAGGAGGTGTTTTCGAAAGTAATTATTATCGAATAAATTTTACACAATCGCGTATTTGAGCAAGCAAATTCAAGATAACGAAATGAAGTTATTTATATTAAAATCTTAGATCCGTCAGTTTAGTCATTAGCCTATATTATTCGATGAAAGTTGGTCTAATTTTTCGATGTGTCGCCTTAAAATGGGACACTCACATTAATCAAATTATTTAAAAAAAAAACTCGACAGGTTTGTCTACGCTCTAAAAAGAATAAAAGATACCGTAGACTTGAAAGCAGCTCTGACGGCTTATCACCGATATATCTCATCTGTTTTAAGATACTGTATAGTAATTTGGGGAAACGGGGTAGATTTTGATAAGGTATTTAAACTACAAAAACGTTCTGTTAGAGCAATCTGTGGCACATATTATACGGATACATGCAAAACTCTATTTAAGAAACGAAATATATTACCACTCCCGTGTTTATATATTTATGAAAACTGCGTCTTCGTAGCAAAATATCCTTACTTATTTCCTACAAAAACGTGACATGCCCGGCAGTAGAGCCAGACATGGGAATAAACTTCAAGTTCCCATTCAAAATTAAGAATCTTTCAAAGTAATGCTTACAATATGGCCATAAAAATTTTCAATCGATTGCCTGAAAGATTTAGTACACTACGCACACGTATATTTAAAAATCGGCCAAGTGCGAGTCGGACTCGCGCGAAGGGTTCCGTACCATTATCTATAAAACGGCAAAAAAATCACGTTTGTTGTATCAAATATTTGTTGTGTTGGAGCCCCCCTCAAATATTTGTTTTATTTTAATTTAATTATTTGTTCTTAAAGTGAATATATAACTAAATATTCTGTGAATATTTCAAGCATCTACTTGTTGCCGTTATAAATATCGAGCATAAACGAGCAAAAAAATCAAGTTTGTTGTATGGGAGCCCCCTTAAATATTTATTTTATTCTATTTTTTAGTATTTGTTGTTGTTATAGCGGCAACAGAAATACATCACGGTTCATGAGATACAGCCTGGTGACAGACGGACGGACGAACGGACAGCGGAGTCTCACAAATAGGGTTTCGTTTTACCCTTTGGGTACGGAACCCTAAAAAAGAAGTTTTCAGTACATTAATGACAAAATGTTATTATACAGTAAATGATTATTTGGTCGATAAATTGACGTAATATTTAAAAACTGACTACTGAAGTACCTTACCTAATATTATTGCTATCTTATTATTATTATCTTACCTAACGAACTAAATGTTTCTACCTTGCTAAGCCCTACAAATCCTCCTAACTAATATCCTAAATACCTACTTATGTGCCTAACCTATGTTTCCTTTATGTACCTGTTCTAAGATCTACTTATGTATTTAGTGTTAAGACCTACCTAGATAACCTAAATAATGTCTTATGCCCTACTTGTGTGTCTAATATTAAACGTACCTAGTTAACCTAAATACCGACTCATGCCCTACTTATATATTTAGTATTAAACCTACCTAGGTGACCTAAATACCGTCTTATGCCCTACTTATATATTTAGTATTAAACCTACCTAGGTGACCTAAATGCCGTCTTGTGCCCTACTTATATGTTTAGTATCATGGAACTTATTATCAATGTAAGAATTATTTTAATTATCCGTGACATATTGTTAAATTATTTTTTTATTTTATTTATATCTGTGTTGTGTTTATACATAATATATCTTAATTTACGTTTTTGAATACATGATTTTTTTATGCCCTTCGTGATCCATTTTGGTGCGTTGTTCTTTACTTTGACTTTGATTTTTAGTAACGGAAAGCATAGATCGAAAAAAAGAGTAAACGTGTCATGAAATGAATTGAACGCCTTGTTCGCATCCAACTCATTATAGCAATCAGCCCAGGACACACTTTCAAGAGCTTGTTTGAACTTACGCAAGTTATCCTTGCTGTAGTCTCTCCTGAACGTAAAGTAATGATTTAGTGTTGGCATTTTATTCTCACATGTAAAGCTAAGAGTCTGTCCGGTATTATGGTCTGATAGAAAAAGATTATGTACTGTGCTTACCGCTCCGGCAACATTACTAAATATGTGATCTATGCATGTGTTTTTCCGTGTTGGGGTTTTTATATGTTGGGTTAAGTTGTGATTCAAAAGTGTGTCCAATAATTGGGAGGAATTATTATTATTTACCAATGTATTGATGTTAAAGTCTCCGGCGATGATTATCCTTCTTTTTTTTTTCATCGACAATTTATGCAAGAGTTTGTCAAAATGGTCAAAAAATAGCGAGGCATTTGTGCTTGGTATTCTATATATACATACTATTATGCATTTCCACGAGGGTATCTCAATCCCACAACATTCAAAATATTTTTCGACAGAAATTTCTTCGCAGAACTCAATTTTTTTAAAATCAATTGATTTACGTAACAAGATGCACACACCTCCCCTCTTTTTATTTCTCGAATATGAACTAGCTAAATTGAAATCTTTAAAATTAATATTGTTTTCGTCTCCCTTTTGAACAAATGTCTCCGACAGACACAAAATGTCAATTGGTTTCATTTTACCTTTGAATTCATCTATGACTACCTCTAATACGTTTGATTTGTTTAACAAACCTGATATATTCTGATGAAGTTTTGTTTAAAGAATATTGTGTATTATCAATTTGTTTAATTTCGAAAAAGATGAGATGGAGAAGAAACAGATTTATCTGCATAGGTAGGCTCAGCACCCTGGCGCCTACTCAGAACTTGAAAGTAAAATGGTATTGTACCAGGTTTCGGTGACGTAGACTGAACAAGATTTGGGCTAGACTGATTGTTTTTCGCCAGGGATATAAAATGTCTGATTTTTTTATAACATAAATAGTTATCCTTGTAAAATTTATAGTCGATCATAAGATTTAACTTTGAACAGAGATTAGAAATATATACATTTTTATTATGATTTGGACGAACATAGAGGAATTCACAATTTTCAAATTGATTACATAACAATCTTATTTGGTCATTTAGCATGGATTCACTTAAATAATCATTATTACATACTCCTATTACAATAACATTTAGCTTAGTGAATTTCTTTAATAAGCATGAATACTCTATCATCACTTTAACATAGTTTTGATCATTTTCACCAGCACATAAAATAACGTAATTTTCCTCTGAATCTTCAATCTCATAACCTTCTTTTAGTACTTCATCGCATAAAGCATAGGATTTGATCGATGAGTAAATATCGTATTTGTTGAATTTAGTTTGAAATCTTGATTTGATCCAACGGGAAACTAGACCAGCACACTGTTGAGTCGCAACGACTAATATTTTAGGGACTTTGTTTCTACTTTGTGTATTAAACTGAGTACTGCTTGAAGTCTCGTCCTCAGTATGAGTCTTATAAATTACATTCTCATTTGTTTCTTGGAACGTAGTGCTGCCACTTAGGTCTGTGTCTACCCTCGTACTTTTAGGTTTTAGGTCTTCTTGGTTTCTACCATTGTATTCTGTAACATCTGGTCCATCGTCAATTTGAAGTGAATTTGAAATATTTGCGTGCCGCGGTATCTACCCGCAATTTTATATAGGTCTATTTTTTATATTACCAAGAAAATATGTTCTGTTATAGAATTTAATTTATATTTTAAATCATATTACATCTTACATGCTGATACATTCGGCAGAATATGTATGGTTTTCACTGTTTTATACGTATATGAACATCTGTACCCTTATTCAGTAAATAAAGATTTTCATTCATTCATTCAAAGGCTACGGTAACCATCTATTTACATCAGGTGGTTTAAGCTTGTATGCCTCATATGTCAGTGTAACAAAAAACAACTCATATATTTTGATGAGACCCTGCATCAAAAATAATACATTTTGTGAATGTGCAAATCAAATTTTCATCAGGTTTTATACCTTCTGAAAAGCAGGGACTTAAAATAAATTACATGATTATATGTATGTATGATGATGATGAACCGCTGAGTTCCACTTTCGTATTACTCAGGCCGTAAAACAAAACTCCGTCCACACCACTCGGACTCCGGAAAATTAAGGGAACTCTTTGCCACTGATGTCAAACGACGCCGGTGATCATTTACGAGTGACGCATTGAACTCGCCGCGGCGCCGGCTCGCCAACATTTGTCGGCGACTTTATTGTCGGTGGACAAGTTGTCGCTGTCCGTGGAAAGTCGGAATACATTGTCATCGGTACAATGTTTAATGTAGGGACCTTTGTATATTGTACCATTATCTAGCATTAGTCGAGTCTAGACTGCGGTATAGCATAAAATACTGGGAAATAGCTACAAATACAATATAAAAAAGGCATTTGTCGCACAAAAAAGGGCTATACGGGCAATGGTGCGAATACAACCCCAAGAGTCACGTGAACCATATTTTAGAAAGCTACAAATTGTGACTGTACCAAGTCTGTACTGAATGGTCCCGCTGATAGATTTTCATAAACAGATTGTGAAATCAGAATCGACAAATGAAAGAGCCGCACGAGAAATAACGAGAAGAAAATGTATCAAAAGAAATGTTATACCTGGTTTGAAAGTAGTGGAGCACTCTCCACGGTATCAGTCCGTAAAAGCATATAACAGGCTGCCAAAGGGATTCAGGGAAATGCGGAGTAGTGCTATATTCAAAAATAAATTAAAGGAGTTATTACTGGCCAAAAATTTTTATATTATTGAAGACTTTTATAAATATGACATAAATAGTGACCATGATTAAATTACACATTTGACTTACGTATTACTAGTATTTTATTATCGATTCAGATCTTGTGACATTATTATTTAAATTGTAATTAGCATAATTAGTTATATTCAGACACAATAATTGTACGATTGTTATTGAATTGAATAAATTGAAAATTGAAAATCAATTGGACAATTCCGAGGGCAGTGATAGCCTCTTAACCGAGCGGTCCGAGCCTCTACTCCTGGCGTGGACGTGTACCACTACACTCGAGTCTTCGGATTTATATACATATTTGTAATTATCACTCGCTCTTCGATGAAGGACAACGTCGTGAGAAAACCCGCAAGTCTAAGGAATTATATTTCGAAGGACATTCGACCTATCATAAGAAAGGTCTGACTTTATTCCTAGGTTGTGGAAGTTTGAAGGCAGTCAATCCACGTCAAAATCAGATCTTTTGCCAAATCCTTATGCTTAGGCAGAGGACCCCGCCAATCCTAATGAATTAGGAAGTGGAATAAAGCTGGAAAAGGATGAGTTGTTTATGATACGAACCGTTAAAATGAGTTATTCCAGGAAGGACACCCGTTTTCACCCTGATAACCGGATGCCGTAAATTTTATACAAATTGTAATTTATTATGTAACCGTCCGACGAGCTGCACACGTAACACAATTCGCGAATAAATCTTCTAAATATTAAACTCATTTGCTTGTAACTGAACCCTTTTTATTTTGGTGACTGAAAAATGCAATTTTGACGCGATAAGGTCTTATAACGTTATCACGTACAATTATCGTCCGTAAACAGACTTTACAGACAACCAATTTTATTATATTATGCACTCTACTGAGCGAGTACCGTGAGACCTCCACAAATCCTCGGGTAATTCCAGACCTTTTTGAGGTAAAGCCACATGTCTTCAGAAATATTTTCCCTAGACGTCCTCACGATGTTTTCCTTCACCGTCGAGCAAGTGGTCATTACAAACATGTAAATCCCAAAAACACTAATTTGGTAAATTCGAACCGGAAACCGTAGGTTATTAAGTCTTCATCCACTGGGCTATGAGTGCTCAATCCGTATCATAACCATGTATCTATCTCATATCCCTTCAGAGACCAGCAGATAAGACAAATAACACTCACCCCACTGGTGGGATCGTGTTCCAGTGAAGGGATTGAGAACTTATTTCGCTACACTGGCGATGATTTCCAACTGCATACATTGTGTTCTTTAATTATCTGCCAGGACTGGAATAGGGAACAGTAATATCAAGAGACACGGTAAGTAAGGTTCAAATACATGCATCACATCGAGTCCGAGCGACTATAGGGAATATGCATGAAATTTATTTTTTGTTTTAACTCACACAATTCTCATATAAAAAATAAAAAAAAAAAACTTTTGGTTATTTAGTTTTTGTCAATGTTTTTTTATTTAGTTTAGGTGTTAAAAAAATCGTTAAAAATCAAACAATTTCTATAACAAAAAAAAACTTCATAATTTGGATCATTGTCATATTCTGAACATGTTTTACTATGGCATCATCAATGGGAATGCTTGAATTGCAGAAATACAGCTAATGTTTAGATGAAATCCATTCATTTCTTCGTAGTAACACGATTTGTGACGTCATCTGCCGCGCCCTTTTAGTATGCCACGTTTTCTGGTCACGTGATGAAATTCCACTTTCAAACAGCATTGTCTCGCAAACTAATTATCGTAGAACAATTTTACTTTGAGATATTTTCCTGTCAACATCGCCTCTTTTAAAATCTCTCTTTAAAAAAAATCATCCATATTCCCTATTACGTTTTTAGTGTTGTGTTATGTAAAATGTGAACATAGGTAACTCATAAATAATGTGATAGATAAACTTTTACACGCGACTCTATTGTCTATATTGTCACTAACAATGTAGTGGTCTCGTAATTACGTGTGTGACTTTACAATAGGTACAGTAATAGTTGTAGTGATTTCGTAAACAACAAGGCATAGACTAGAGTAAAAAAATGTTTCGCTACACATACAGTTGACTAAATAAATAAATTACACGATTATTTGATCATACATGTATTTTTTGTTACTTAACTTGGAAAATTGTAGTTTTTGAAACGAAGTCCTCAAAAACGTTTCGTTCAAAAACACTGTATTGCATTATGTTCATTACTTCAAAAAAATGTAGGAGTTATTGTAGAATTGATAATTCATTTGTTATTCAACTGTGTACGCGGACTGTCATTTACTTGAGTAGCGAGCGGCCCCACACTCAAACTGAAAGTTGGTACAAAAACACTAAGTGGCTGTCAGTGTGATGGACAGTTTGTGACCCTATTTAAGGAAAGTGGAGCTACGCTTGCCGGGTAAAGTTTTACCCGGCAAGCGTATCTAAGTTTAATTTTACACTTTCAATTAAGTAGCCAGCGTATCTACGGTAAGTAGGTGGCTGTGGCCAGGTAGCTATGTGGTTTGTAACCGAAGGCATTGTACGAAACTTCAAGGTTCAATAGATTTAGGTATGTTAAGAGGGGTAGGGCGCCCGTCTGGCGAGGTATCTCTATTTCACAGGAAACCGTAGCCAAATAACAGCTGAATAGAGGGTTGTGTTCGGGCGTGTAAGTGAGATCGCCGGTATGCTCCTAACGAGTCGCTGTATTAGCAACAGAGGTGATACTTCATGTGTTACAAGCGTTCAACGGCTGCTACAACCGCATTACATCAGATGGGCCGTATGCTTGTATGTCTCCCGAAGTTGTATAAAAAAAAAATTAAGCACAGAATGCAGGATGAAAGAATGACGAAGCAGATATACAATGCAAAAGTGGGTAGGATAGGAGGAGGAAAAAAGAGGATGTAGGAGTCGAGGCTGGCCAAGACTTACCTACCATGCGTGCATACATCAAATTGGTCGTGTTCTATCAGAAGGTGATGTCAGGAGCCCTAGAAACCGGCGTGCGTGCATGAGAAGAGCAATGAATGTTAAAGAAGCGAGTTAGGTATGTATGGATCGAGTCAAGTGGCGCTCGGTTCTCTCTACCTACCCCGTAAGGGATTTGGCGTGAAGTTATAGATAGATATAAGCACATCCATAATTAAACAGGAGATACCGACTTGAGTCTCAGGGTCAGCAAGCTGAAGGCAGGTGGCTCGAACAACCGAGTGCCACTGGGGCCGAAAGGTTCGCGAACGACGACTACGTACCGGAAAACGCAAGATAGGCGGCAATTTTAAGGTGTGAAAAAAAAATACTAAAAGTTACAATTCGTCTATGTTTAATTCAGCGTTCGGGAGAAATATGAGAGCTAATTTTCATTTCATTTATTCAATAACAATATACATTGTGTTTGATTTTTGCGTTAAATTAAAATTTAAATTGATCATGAACAGAAGATACTATTAATTACACTAATGATAGTTTCTTTTTTACATTTGTCAATTTCATTAAGTATATATACACCTCATTATATTTATCATTTTATGTCATCGTCCATCATAAATTCATTAACATAATAATAAGCTTTATCAATTAAAAGTTTGTGCAATTTAGATTTCAGTACTAGATGGGAAGATATATCTTTATATGTATTAGGGAGCTTATTATACAAATTTACCGCCTGAAAACGCGTACTATGTTTAGTAATATTTAATTTTGGACAGATCCGACCTTTTACGTGGTTCCTTCTTGTTAAGTTTCTCGCATATCTTTCTTCAATCGATTTTATTTCGGGTAAGTGCTAGCAAAGTGAGTTAATGTTAAAAGTGAGTTATGTCATGCAGAGCAAATGTTTGCTTACGAATGCACATACAACATTTGTCGGTCATTTTCGCCATGTTCAGATAGGAGGTTGGTTTTTCAGACATTCCTATTCGAAAAAAGCGACAGACACACACACAGACAACCGCACACACAGTCAAACATATAAATTTCATATAGGAACGGTGTTCCTGAACAAATCACCGCCGTGGGTCAGGGGATAAAGTGATCTATCTTCACCGATCAGCATCTGGCACGTATCTGCTTTTTGATAAAATATTCTTCCATTGGTCAGTGGGTTCAAATCCCTGCGAAGTTTAGGCGCTAGAACGTTATGTTTTGGCGAGTAAGTGGCTCAATGCCACCTTTAGAGCCAAAGCCAACCTCATCTGCACGTGGTGCACCCTGCTTATCAACAGACGAGGCTCTGGCGAAAAAGAGGTAGGGCACGACGTTAGTACCTCAACCTGACAGTAGACAACTCCCTGGCTGGTTGTTCCTCCGAGTGAGTGAGGTCACCAGAAGATGAGGAGTTGCTGTGTTGTCAGTGGGGTTGGCAACGCGCTAGCGACATTGTTGCTATTGTTGCATTCATAGGCTGCTTTACTTCAGGCGGATCGTATGCTTGTTTTTTATATATGTAACTAAAAAAAAGAGTTTATTAGTTGTGACATACACATCCCAAGCTACGCTACTTTCTCCCATTAAACTCCTCGCATATAATAAAAGAAACCCATTTTTCTTTATACAACGTCGGAAGGCAAACAAGCATACGACCCAACTGATTTAAAACGGTTGCCGTAGCCCATGAACGCCTGCTATACATTAAGTATCACACGCGCGATGCCTCTTCTGCTGCTAACACAGCAACTCTTTAGGAGCTTACTGGTGACCACACTCACACGCAGAAACACAATAACCCTCTAGAGTTGTTGTTATTTGGCTGCGGTTTTCTGTGAGGTGGAGGAACTTCCCCAGACGGGCTGCTTTGATGCGCAGCCTTACTGGTCAAATTCTCTTCCAGTTCAAACTAGTTCTTTCATACGGAACTGATTATTTTCAATTATCATCGTTATAATTATAATTCTGGGTGTCTCGCACACGTTCAAAGCTCACAGACCTTTTGTTTTCCATACGTAGGATAAACCGATCCCAATATTAAAAATCATATAAGTATTCATCTATATTTCTGTATCTTCACGCCCACGTACCTTGTAGGGCAGGCAGGGAGAAAAAGCGCTGCCTTACACCACAGTCGCTTTTCTAGCATTAGTAGCTCGTTTCCTTTATAAATATCGCTTAAAACATAAAATTTAGTCTGGACCTGAGACATAATTTATCTTGGCCAATTACTTACATGTAAGCACTGTAAGCACTATCATAATAATGGAGGTTTTATATGTACGTATGTAATCTATGACATGTACACTGTCATATAATGTTTGTTTGTAATTGACATAGGTTCGAATATTATTATTCTATTGTCTCCCGCAATGGTTGTCGTGTTGAAACTATCGATTATATATTGATGTATTATATACCTACGTACTCTGCTTACAACAGTGTATTATTTTTGTTACATAAAAGCTACATGTCGCAATATACTATTCTCATCTCAAACAAACCCTATAAAAGCCAAAGAATGATAAGTAGAAGAAAAGAATTTCTCCTTGAGATAATTTATAGTTTCCCCCAGTTTCCGCGTAGGAGCAGCATTTATTGGGATTGCAATTTCCCTACAGACTGGCAGTGTGCCCGTTAAATGGAGAACTAGTATTCAAACGGGCGAGTGATATACGACGTCATAACAAAGACTCTAATAATCATTCAATCTAATGTTATTTAATATACTCGTAGATACTTTTGTTTAACATAAAGATCGAATGATCATATGACCTAATTTTATGTCTTATAATGAACGAGGAATGAATGTTAAATATAAAGAAGTTAAGTAAGTAAGAGCATTGAATGTTAAAGAAGCGAGTGAGGTATGTAAGGCCCTCGGTCCTCTCTGTCTACCCCGCAAGGGATTTGGCGTGAAGTTGTACATAGAATGAACATTTTCTATAATGCACTTTTACATTAATAATTTACTTACTGCTATATATTTATTACGTGGTATATACACATCCCTATTCTTTTGCCGTAACATTGAATTATGATCAAACGTATATCACTTTTGATAGTCGCAAGACTGACCTAACCTAACCCAGCAATATCAGACTGCTTATAATACTTAATGTTTCCGTATTAAATTGACATTAAACATTAGTATAAAAGATGATTATGACTAATGGACGTTATACAAAAAGAGCATAAGTGATCTTTAAATATAAAACAAAGTCGTGTTGGTCATACTATTTATTACTCGATAACGGGTAGAGCGATTTTTATGATATTTGTTTTGTAGGATTTGTCTCCGGGTCGAATAGCAGAATAACTATTAAAACATGCAAAAATTAACGAAAATAGTATATATAAAGGAAATTTATTTTCTCATACAGTTTATATAAAACACTTTATTATGATACCCCAAGGAAGTAGTGGCAAATTTCAATTAATATTTTATTGTTCGTCTTGGCGAGTGCTAAAATACCTCCAGCGATAACATTGATCAGTTCTTATTTACACCGAATTCGTGTCAGTTCAGGGAATCCCGATCTCGATTCGGATCTCGGTGAATGAAGACATACATGGCCAGACTTTGCTTTATGCTTAATCGAAGAAATGTGGTACATCACGTGCGGTAGTTTGTTAGTGAAGTTAGGAATGCTACTGCACATCGTGGAATGAACGACAATGTTACTCGAGAATTGTTTTTTTGAACCAATTAGTTGAAGCGAACGTACCACTGATGAACCCCCCACAGAAGGAAGTGTGCGGTACGTTAACGAAGGCAAATGATGATGTAAATGGCTTAGCATGTCATTGAATTTGCCCAGTTTGACCACTTTTCGCAAGATATCCGAAATTGCAGTTGCTTCTTTTAGGATAGCGGTCATGTTACTAAAAAACGCACAACGTCTCATACAGCGTTGAAATTATCGTTAAACCTTCAAACGACTGAAAAACCGACATCCAACATTCAGCAAGGGTTTTGCAATACTCAGCACGGACCAAAGTTTTGGTAACAAGTAAAATCATCATCTCTATGTATGCATAATGACGCATAAACGCGTATTGAAAGCGTATGTAATGATCTGGGCAATGACTCGAGATGTTTTGAAGGCGCAATGATTCCACTGCCTGGCGACTTCCGCCAAATAATACCAGCTATTTCAAGATCCGCTGGCGTTGAAATAGAGACTTGCCTCAAATCATCGACTCTGTGGCGCTATGCGACGAAACTTCAGCTGACGGCAAACACGCGAGCTGCATTGCTAAACGACCCATCTGCCGCGGTGTCTCCGAGCAATTACCGGCTATCGGTAATGGTCGTATTCCTGTCGAGGAATCTAACGGATTGATTTCGTATCCATCGAATTTTACAATTTCTTCTCAATGAAGGACGAGCTCATCGTGCCGCTGAAAATCACTATTAAAACTAACAACACCATTCAAAATTAAATCGTTAGTCTACTGCATTCCTTCAAATTTGCTGACTACGAGTAGATAACGAACCAAGACGAAGCGACCACCTATACAACTGATTGTTTAAACTCATTTGATTAAACTGACTTGTCCCCGCACTATTTACAACCGAAGGTTAGCTCGGCAGTTAATTCAACGAAGGGAATCGACTCGAATACAACCCTTCCAGCAAGTAGCTTAGTATAGAGTAGTGCAACAATGGTACGCGAATCATTTCGTTGGCTTCTATAAAGGTAATGCTTTGCTGAGATGTGAATTATATTAGTTTTTAGGGTTCCGTACCCAAAGGGTAAAACGGAACCCTATTACTGAGGCTCCGCTGTCCGTCCGTCCGTCCGTCCGTCCGTCCGTTCGTCCGTCCGTCCGTCCGTCCGTCCGTCCGTCCGTCCGTTCGTCTGTCACCAGGCTGTATCTCATGAACCGTGATAGTTAGACAGTTGAAATTTTCACAGATGATGTATTTCTGTTGCCGCTATAACAACAAATACTAAAAAATAGAATAAAATAAATATTTAAGGGGGCTCCCATACAACAAACGTTATTTTTTTGCCTTTTTAGGGTTCCGTACCCAAAGGGTAAAACGGAACCCTATTACTGAGACTTCGCTGTCCGTCCGTCCGTCTGTCACCAGGCTGTATCTCATGAACCGTGATAGTTAGACAGTTGAAATTTTCACAGATGATGTATTTCTGTTGCCGCTATAACAACAAATACTAAAAAATAGAATAAAATAAATATTTAAGGGGGCTCCCATACAACAAACGTGATTTTTTTGCCGTTTTTATAGATAATGGTACGGAACCCTTCGTGTGCGAGTCCGACTCGCACTTGGCCGATTTTAATATAATTAAATACTTCTCATTCATATTTTTGAACATTTATTGTATTTAATTAATTTTGTCTTAACAGAAAACTGAATTTATTTCGCCTAATAAGTTAAAACAACATTTAATGCTTTCGAGGCGGTACGAAGTTCGCCGACTCAGCTAGTAGTTATATAAAACATTAAACTAAATGCCATTAGAGCAAACGATGGTCATATGATATATAATGTTAGGTGAAATGAAATTATATTATGTGTTTATGTAGGTAAATTGATAATTATATACCACCACCACAACAACCCTTACTCATCCCACTGCAGGGATACGGGTCTCCCTTCAACAGAAGGGATTTAGAGCATACTCCGCCACGCTGCTCAAATGCGGATAGACGGAGGCCGGTGTTTTCAAGCCGCCCGAAGGCCACTGACTTAGTTCAACGACGGTGATCTGTCGACAACAAACTTGACGTGCCCTTCGACGCACGGAGAAACTCGAGATAGTTAAACCCATCCATAGACAGGCTGCGGTCGACGTTGCTTAACCTGCGTGTTTAGTTACAATGACTCGCGCAACGACGTCATCGAGCTCTCAATAATTGTATAATTTGAGGGTTATTGCAAGTGGAATTATATTATATGTTATTAAAGATAAGATAAAGATTCATTTATTCACTAAAACAAGGTTATATAGATGTTATATTAATATGTCATGTTGCTCTTATTCTACCCAATTTTGGGCGAGTGAATTTACAATTTATTACGTAAGTATTCGTCAATTGAATAATAGCATTTATTTAATAATATGGCATGCAATTTCTTTTTGAAAATTCGTAACCTGAGATCTTTAAGACTGTCAGGTAGATGATTGTATATTTTTATAGTCATACAGTAAACATTTTTTTGAAATTGTGCCAGTCGTATTATAGGTGTCACCAGTCTATTTTTGTGTCTTGTCCTTTATTTATTTATTTATTATTATTATGTCGTATACCCATACTACGAGTAATTACGGCTAAATACTCTTAATAGGGTGTAGTCTGAGTCAGTCGGTCATTCACCGACGGTCCTCAGTTACAATTCTGGTGTGGACATGTATCATGTACCACTGATTTTGTGGATTTATGTACATATTTGCAACTGTCGCTTGCTCGGCGGTGAAGGACCACTTCGCGAGCCAATTGGCGCGACCCAGTAATTACGAAGAACGTGCATCTTCACCTAAGAAATGTCTGCTTACACCTCCCGGTTGAGGATGTCTGACGGCAGTCGCTCCATGGTAAAATCAGTACCCTCGCCACACCGTTGGGTAGCGGACATCGCCGACACTAAAGGATTAACAGACGGGATAGCGTTAGGAAGAAGAAGACTCTTAATAATATTTAATATTACCAGTTTTGATGAGCTCGTCTTTGACACCAACGCTCGTGGGTTCGATTCCCATACAACACAAATATTTGTGCGCGTGTCTCTTTGTCACGATCTGGGTGTAGGTGAGGTAGGGCGCATCGAAGCAGCCAGTCTGGGGAAGTATCTCCACCTCGCAGAAACCCGCAGCCAAATAACAAACTCCCTGGAGGGTTGTCGTGTTCCTGCGCGTGAGTGAGGTCGCGATTGAGCTCCTAAGGAGTTGCTGTGTTACAAGCGGAGGTGACATCGAGCGAGTGATACGTAATGTACTACCAGCGTTCATAGGCACCTGTAGCCGCTTTACATCAGGACGAGCATGTTTGTATGCGTCTCGACGTTGTACAAAAGATAAACACTCTCTTACGTACACAACGCATCCCTATGTCATGTGCCACTGCCTCGCACGCCGCATTAGGTCACAATAGTGCCGTGTATTGTTCTAAACAGATTTTCACGTGTATGTAACAAGTTTGTATGACGCATTCCGTGCAAATAAAACCTATTCACTGAACTCAAAGTTCGTCGTCGACGAACGTTGTAAGCTCCCGAGAAACAGTTTGTTGTATGCGATGAATAAAATTTCAGCAGCAATTGTATAATCGTCGTTTGAATGATATACCTATATAGTCTGTATGAGAGCTTGTTCTACAGAGAAAGTCGTCAAGTGCGAGTCCTGCTCGCGCTCGGAGAGTTCCGTAAAAGAGTAAAAAAAATATTTTGACAAATTGTTTTCAGAAACTTAATTCCGTTCGAATTCGAAATTTAAATTGTTTGCAATTTTTCACATTATGAAGCAAGAAAGCAATTTGACCGAACACTTCTTTTTTTAAGTGGTGAGCCATACAAGCATACGGCCCACCTGATGTATAGCGGTTACCGTAGCCTATGAACGCTTGTAATACATTAAGTAACACTCGCGCGATGCCTCCTCTGCGCCACGGAGCTAGTCAAGCTTCTTTTTCGTTGAACGGTTCTTTAGGCGCGTTCAGTAAACTTTTGGTGAGAGGAAATCCAGTATAGTATATATGTATGAGTTTTATTTGTTTGATTCGACCGGGAGAAGTCATCATATTCGTTACAGCGGCTTGTCCTGTCTGGGAATCGGTGGCTAGTTTGGTTTTCGAAACAAAAGCCGGCGCTCCCTCATCCCTCCTTCCACATATTAGTTATGTAAATGGAAGCCATGTTACCTTTGTTCTACTTGAGAACTTTAATAAAAATGGGACGCAGTTTGTCCCACTGAATTACCATTTTAGGGGGTGTAAGAAACCCTCCCACATTTTATAGAACCCAACAACTACTGGTCCCGTCTATGTAGAAATATGGTGGTATCGCGTTGCCACCCTAGCTGCAAACACACCAGCTCCTTAGGAGTTCACCGGTAACCTCACTCACTTGCAGCAATACAACAAAGCACCGCGGAGTTACTTTCCAAGACGAGCTGCTTTGTCAACCTCCTTAAAGCCAGTTCAAGACAAACGACTTGTCCATTCACACATATATATATATCCTGTTTGGGAATCGTACCCACGAGCCTTGGTGTCAAAGAGCCGTTCCTAACCACTCCTCCACCAACAGCCACCACATTTTTTACGTTGATATGTTTGTTAAACGATGTTATATTAAAGATTGGGTTAATAATACTAGTAACTCAGGCATATTTTTTTTAATCACGTAATAAAACAGACAAGTTTACTACTGTATACAAGTTATAGTCATTATCCAATGACTATTTTCATAGTATTTTTAGGGTTCCGTACCCGGAAAGGAAAAACGGAACCCTTATAGGATCACTTTGTTGTCGGTCCGTCTGTCTGTCAAGACCCTTTTTCTCAGGACCGGGTAGAGCTATCAAGCTGAAATTAATATCAAATACTCAGGTCTGCAATCTAACAAATCAAACTTCTAAGTCAACGCAATCAAAAGATATGTTTATACCTCGTTTATGCGCATATTTCGACAATCGCAAGAGAATCAAAACCTATAGGGTACTTCCCGTTGACATGAAATTTGGTAAAAAGCAGTGTCATATAACACAAGTAAAGAAAAAAAATCCGAAAAGCATAAATTTGTAGTTACAGCACAAAATTTTTTTTCTTTTATTCTGTAGGGCAAGCACGAATCCTTTGCGAAAAAACATTCGTATCGTCATCGTATACAATTTGTATGAAAATTGAGCAGCGCCTCTATCGGACGTAAAAGTAACTACATTTTGAAGCACAAAGTACTTTCGTATCGAGCTCGTATCGTAACGTGTACGTATCTTGACATATTTGTATGAAATTTGGGAGCACGAACTTTGTTTTAACGTATGGTATCGAGAATCTCGAAGGCTAGCTATCGAAACTTACGAATATTTATTCACGTAAAAATTGTGGATGAAACAACTTGCGTAATTGTGAAAACATAGTGTTTGACCATTGTTTTCAGTGTTTTTAGTAGTATTTCGTTTGAAAACATTAGTAGACTAATGTTTTACATAAAATGCAAGATTTACCTAGTGTTTAACGTAGTTTATTGTGTTATTTTATTATCTTATTACAATACTTATTGAACACCCAGTAAATGAACAATAATATAGAAAACCTATACTAATAATATAGAAAAATAAACCTATTTTTTCAATTACTAGTAGCATGAAATAAACATTTGTAAATAATAAATTTATATATTAAATATATAGTTTATATTTCATTCTACTAACACATAATTGAAAAAAATATGTATTTGTACTAAAGTACCTACCGTTATTTTTATTTATTGATTATGTTACACAGAAGTAAGTCGCAGAAATAACAAAGAAAATCAACAAAACTGCTAGATCTGATAGAAACTGAATTAAAAAATAGTTTTGCCTTCAATGATTACAACCAGCCCTTCACCAGTGCCAGTAGCAGCCCTATAGATATTTGCCTAATGCATATCTGACGAGCTCGGTGGCTCAGTCGTGAATGACGCGACTTTGACACCAACGCTCGTGGGTTCGATTCCCACACAAGGCAAACATTTGTGTGCATGAACATGTCTGTTTGTCTTGGTCTGGGTATTTTCTGTGTATAATAAGTATGTATTTACAAAAAAAAAAAAAAATGTATTTACGTATGTTTATCAGTTGTCTAGTACCCATAACACAAGCTTCGCTTACTTTGGGGCTAGATGGCGCTGTGTAATTTGTCCGACAATATTTATTATTATTATTATTATTATATCGTGTTGTTTTTAAAGGAGCTCCAACCTTGACCCAATAAAATGAAATAAATTAAAACAAAAACTGAGTTCACACTCCGTCACAAAAACAATCAAAAAATACTGATAAGGTATATGCGACATGAACGAAATCGATTGATGACTTTTTATATATTATACTTAGGACGAGCACTTGAAATTCTTGAGACTATTAAATGCATACCTTGCGACCTTTGATTATTTATACGATATATAAATAAACAAAGCTTGCGACAGTTCTCCTTTGTCGAGTCTCCGAGACAGAATATCAAGAAGCCGTTCAGAAATAAAAGTAATCCAGCTGTTTATGTTTTTCACATTAAAAGATAATTTATATTTTTTCAAATATTAATACAATTTAAAATGTTAATACAAAAAGAATATTCATATTTCAAAGTTTTTGTACATAATCCACTCGAATATTTCATAGAATACTACAGATAAAAATTACAAGAACAACTTCATCTAATTTCAGAACGAATCGTTCACTCAATTTGTTCGTTCCCGGTTTACGTAGTATTGAAATGCTATCGAGTATACGAAAGGACGACGAAGGTGCTTCGTGCTATGTACTAGCGTGATGCTGCGTAATACTATCGAGGACTCGTTACGATTACGATAGGAGTTTCTAATATGTTCGTGCTTACCCTACTGTAAATTATTTGGCAAAATTTTTTTTTTACTCTTTTACGGAACTCTCCGAGCGCGAGCCGGACTCGCACTTGACGACTTTCTCTGTAGAACAAGCTCTCATACATTAGTATATGTATATATAAGGTGTTTTTTTTTTATATGCCCGAACTTCAATGGGAGAAAGAATATCGTTTATCTGTTACGATAGACAAGAAACTTCGTGTCCCGGCATCGTCAAAAAAGTTTGAAAAATCAAATAAATAAAGTGCCTACTTGGTTCATGGTGCATAATGATTGCCCCGTCATCATCATCATCAGTTGTTAATAATTCAGCTTGACGGGGTCGATGCACGGGTCGCGGGTCTAATCGAACACGCCATTTACGCAGCGACGACCACAGCGTTTATAGGCTACGATAACCACTTTACATCAGGTCGACCGTACGCCTCCCAACGTTGTATTCAAAAAAGTAATACCTATGACTATGCCGGTAGAGTAACGCTGATAGCTACCTATCTATTTAAATAAAAATGGAAATTTAGAATACTTACCGGATATAACAGCTGATCCAATTTTATTGAAAAAGGTCACAAACTTTCCATCACACTTTCACACAGGCTTTGGACTGTCAAATTAATGTAATAACGTTAAATTTGAGTATTTAGTGTTTGTTACGACAACATTAAAGACTAGATAGACGTGGTTTGATATTGAAAAATAAAAAGCTATCGGATAACGTTTGTTGCATTAACTGGGCTTGTTTAAAAGTTCATCAGTTTATTTACAAGTTATTTACACATCTCAATCACGACACTAAATACAAAATTGTTGCACGCATCCTGGCGTTCTATACAAAGGTTCCTATCCACCTCGCATGGCGTACGTAACGTCCAGATACTCGCGAACACAAGGCGTAATGGGCTGGTGCTCCATCGTGCTGGAAGTATAAACACGTACGCTTCTGCAGTGATGTTATTAGACATTTGGAGATACTCCTGATTAGAATAACGACGTCCAGGCATGATTACGGTCACGCGTACTAGTGTAATGCGCGCCACTGGGAAACAATGGCCGCTCGCGCCGCGCGTGCGCCTTGTGGCGTAGATGACGCATGCGCGGGAAGGCGTATTGTACCTGCGTACCGTAACGGCATGCATTTTCCTAGCTGGTTGGTACATACAACAGAAAGCTATTTTTTATGACGGATATTATTTTTCTATGAAAGAATTTGTAACACGTGGGGCATAAAATATATTTACTATCATAATCTTCGATTATCCTAGTTTTTATAGTTTTCCCTTTATGTGGCCATTAAACCCTAACTCTGTACCAAATTTCAGCTCTCGGAGTTTACGGGAAGTACTAGTTCTCTTCTGATGATCATGAGTGAGTGAGTGAGTGTCATAAATGCGAAACTTTGCTTTCGCTTAACTTCGGAACTAAATGACATACAGACTTGAAATTTTGGATTTTAAGTATGTGATTATAGCTTACTAGATGACGAAAATTTCTGCGTTCTGTTCTTATCCAGAGGTTCTCAAATAGGGGCCTGAAAATGCGGCGAAATGGTTCCAGTAAAGGATGGTACGGCAGTGTTTGCTTCGCGCTCGACTTGGCGGGGGCACTGCCGTGCACCCCGATGTTAGTGTGAATTTTCAAAGCACGTGTTACTGGTAGCAGGCGGCCGATACACCGGTTTAATGACACCCGGGCCGTTTGGTGTTCGTAAATAAACATGTTAACAATTCTACCTGTATCTTCACGTCCAATCCCTGGCGGGGATTCATGGCTTTTCGCTCTAACACGGCACATTTGATCGTAGCAGGTGAGGTTTCTCGTTTCCTTCCACTTTTAGGTCGTATATATGTTCATAACGCATTTTTATTGCTCATCCGAACCAATGGAGCTCGAAGCCATTAATAAGGAATGAAAAATATTATTAAACTTTGTGTTTCTCTTTATGAAATTACATTAAACATTTACAAATGGCCGAGCGGCGAGCGCCTTCGTAGACACTTCTTACAAACGGAAAAATATTAAATTTAAATCCATCGCAATAAAAATAATAAAGCGAAAGTACTCCTCGTGCCTGTGTTCCGGCAGCGATAGAGCGGCCAAGAGTCTCTCCTTTAAAAATACATAAATTATTTTGTCATATTTTTTCTCCCTCTACAAAAAGCTGTAGTTTTAACCCAAAATCATCCTTAACGCAGCTTATCAACAACTATATTGGCGTAGAGTCGCACCGCTACCAAAGACTGGTTCTGAAAAGACGCTTCCAATCATTGCAAATTGGACTGTATCAGAGTAATACAAATAGCTCGAGACGCTACATTTTTAGAGGCCACATGTTGTGCTACATTGTATAATAAGCTTTGACACATTGGATTAAGTATTAAATTTGAGTAAAGGTCTAGGTAAATATAAAGAAAAAAGAAATCTACTTTTCTTTTGATTGAAGTAAGTATAAGTACGGGACCTAAGCATTGGCATAATGTATATCACAATAGTTAATAGATTTAGGCGTTACTTTGCGAAAGTCAAATCTATATGCAATTTGATCTAACCTGCCTTGCGTGCTTCCGCCACCAATTGGTGGCGGAAGCACGCAAGGCAGGTTAGATCAAATTGCATGTATATCACAATTACAATAACTATGTTTCTCCGTCGTCGGCGGGTCGACAAATTTAAGTCATACCGGCTAAGTTCGAGACTATATGTGTTTGTGCGCCTGTCCGTGATCCTTCAAGTGGTGAGACCCCATGCACCTCGGTGAACCCACTTGAATATGGGGTTCTTATTTGAAACTAAAATGAAATAATTGTTTGAATAGCAGCTTTCTTTGACGTGCCAAAAGAAACCTTATGCACTGTTAAATTAACTTCTGATTTTGAAATAGATATTGAGTTAATTGATTAGAACTTCACAGATTTCACAGAGGAAGCAAGTTGAAGTTGCAGAACGTCGGTCACTTTGCTCATAGAACTGACAACCGGTGGGGAAAAAGGTTCTCGAACGGCGTTCCCGTACTGGTAAGCGACAACCTGAAGAAATTTGTAGGGAGTGGATGTATAGTGGATCAGGATCGAGGTGAGCGACTGTTCAGAGTGGTCCTGCAGTGGACGAATAGGGGCTGAAATGATGATGAATATAACTAAATTTATTATTATATTTTTTTCTATCGATGTTACCATCGTAAGGGCCGCCCGGGGGTTTGTGCAAATGGGTTGTCAGCTTCTTATCTAACAGATGAATAGTAGCCGTGGTAGACGGCAGTTGCTCCGATAGCATGGGTACCAATGCTGGCGTCCCACTGTCTCCGACGCTGTTTTGCTGCATGTCAATGATATGTTGTAAATTGATGGCATTCATTGTTATGTGGCATTCATTGTTATGTGGAGCACAGCACCGGGCTCACTTGTTAAACAGGCCATGCAAACATCTATCGTTCCCTTGGAGGAAAGCCGCGTTAAATTTGTGTCTGAAATTGAGATGAGACTTGAAGACACAAGTTTGCGCGTTTACCGCTAGGAAAACACCATTTGCAGTGGTTCGAAAATTTCGGAACACACCTCTTACCATCACCAATAGCATTAGGATGCTTGGTGTCGAGATCTCCAGTGACGTACAATATTGGAGTCATCTGAAGGAAAAGGTGAAGCTGGCGTCCGAAAAACTTGGTGTGCTCATCAGAGCAAAGCAGTACTTCAACGCGAGGCAAAGAGTTATGTTATATAAGTCTCAAGTCAGACCGCACTTGGAGTACTACAGTCATCTTTGGGCAGGAGCACATGGATACCAGCTTGGACAGTGTGATTCCGTTCAGAGACGAGCTGTGAGAATTGTCGACAATCCTAAGCTTACACACGGTATTGAACCCTGAAGTTTAAGGAGAGATTTTGCCTCCCTTTGTGTGTTCTACCGATTGTACAATGGTTTATGTTCTTAAGAATGGTTCGATATGATGCCGACGGCATTGTTTTATAACCACACCGCTCGCCGACGGGCGCCGAGGAGTTCACCTTCATACGCTGGAACCACAATGGTTGCGTACTGAGCGGTTCCAGAGAAGTTTCCTTCCGAGAACCCTCAAGTTGTGCAATGAACTCCCAGCCGAGGTTTCTCCAAGGGACTACAGCATGCGGTTTTTCAAGAAAATCGTGAAGAGGTTTATAGAGGGCAACGCATGAGTGACACTCGTGGTGTCAATGGCTACGGCGTGGTTACGGTGACTGTTTACCATTATGCAGGCCGTATGCATGCCACCTTAGTGGTATAAATAAAATAAAAGAAAGATCATTTATAAAGTATAGATCACTCGCTTACAAAAACGTTGTGTATTAGCGTCTAAATATCTCAGCCATTGAAGGCTGCTGACCAATGGGAGGACATTTTAACTAGTAAGTCGATAAGTGACGATTTAACTATCCGTGAACTTGCCAATAAGAGGTGCGCGTTCTACTTCACCCCCGGACGGTAGTGGTGAGGTCAGTTAGTATTGTAAAATAGTCTCATTGGTTCTCATTCGTTTTCTGTCTCATTGGTCTTCATTTAAAGTGATCTCAGACCGACAATGTTGAAAGTGAATAGACAAATATATTGTTAATCAGTATTGGACATAAAATCAAATTTTTAATCACTTGCTTCTGCATTAGAAAGATCTAACGGCATGTTAGATTCTGGTACGCACGCTTCTGATTAATTTTGACAAATTTGTGCGAAGAATGAGGTTCCGAAATGATCGGCTGGAGGGGCCCACAGAGGGGAGGGGCCCACAGAGGGGAGGGGCCCACAGAGGGGAGGGGCCGCTACATGTTCATACAAATTATCGACATATAAATTAGTTAAGTTAACGCAAACGCGGCGCAAAAGTAAACATTTGTAAAGCTCACACTCGCCACTCAGACAGAATGCTTGTTTGCGAAAGAAAATCTTTATTTTTCTTTTATACTACGTCGGGGGGCATACAAGCATATGGCCCACCTGTTGTAAAGCGGGTACCGTAGCCTATTAACTTTTGTGGTATATTACGTATCACTCGCGCGATGCCTCCTCTGCTGCTTACACAGCAACTCCTTGGGAGCATACTGGTGACCTCACTCACACGCAGGAACACAACAACCCTCTAGGGTGATGTTATTTGGCTGCGGTTTTCTGTGAGGTGGAGGTACTTCCCCACCTTATACTTTGATGCGCCGGACCTCACTTAAAAATTCTCAAACAAACTTTGTTATGCGGTTAAAATTTTTGATGATTTCTGAAAGCAACATCATATACGTTCATCAACTTTGTTTATTTCACATTTTTCAATACACAAAATTTCGAAAATAAGAGAGGCATAACTTCGTACTCCTACAAATTTCTTCTGATTAAATTCGTTGTGAGTTCCAAGGCAGCTGTAATTTAACTCCCGGGAAGCAATGAACTTCACTGTTCATTGCCTCTTTGGTGGTCGCCGCTGTTAATTCTGGCTACACAGGAGACACAGTGGTGGGTATGACAATAGACATTAATTTATTTGCCTCTACAATACTCACATACAGCAAGTTATAGTGCTATAGTAAAGCTAGGTTCTAATTACTTATATTTATAAACATTTTACATGCATGTGTGTGCTGCAGTAAGCATAAAGGCCATGGCTCAGTATATTTTTGCATAAGAACTTGTAGAAACACTTATTTTCAGAAATGACCTGTAAAGTGAGAGTGCAACAGGTTTAATTCGATTAAAGTCGTGTTGTGTAATAGTTGAGTAGAGTGTTTGTATTTATATGTCGTTTAACAAAAGTATGGATAGAGAGAGATTATAAGGAATTTTAAAATAGAATACAAACGAATGATACAGCTGTGTAATTGTTAATATGACCCATATGATAGAAGTAAAAATATAATTTATGGATAGATTAAAACAATGATAATAGATAACAATAATAACAAAAAATAAATAACATAGTATTTCTCTAGATAGTTGCGAGCAGCGGCCGCTACAGGAAATGCTTTGGAATACCATTATTTTTACTTGTTTAGAAGAAACACTGTCAAGTGTTTTTTAAAAGTGTAGATAGAAGTAGCGTTTCTAATTGGTGGTGGTATAATATTCCAACACTTAGTTGCCTGATAGCGGAAACTGCCAGGAAATGCCACTGTCCCCTTAATTAAGTTTGGACACCAGGGCCTCACACAGTCTTATGCGAACATTTTCAGTTACCAAACTGAGTATCTTGTATAAGACCTTTAATCGATACAAGCAATTTTTGACTAGATTCAGGACATGAGTCTCATAACGCAGATTAGCATCCAGAGTCAGTCCCAGGTTTTTGATTTCGTGTACCCTATTTATTGCATTGCCAGATACTTGCAATGCCAATGTTATATTGTGTAATATTATTACACAATATAACATTGGCATTGCATAGTAGATGTAGTTGGATTTATTGGGATTGAGAATCGAGGAATTGTCAAGTGCCCATTCTGATATTCTGATTAGATCGTTGTTCATTTTATCGACAGCCGATAGTGTATTCTCAGGTGTAGTAGAGACATAAACTTGCACATCGTCGACATAGCAACGATACCTGAAATGACGTATTACACTTGTAAGATCGGCACTGTAGACAATAAACAGAAAAAGGCCCAAAATAGAACCCAGAGATACTCCCCGATTCACAGTCCTGGGGGCTGAGGTCTGGCTAGCCTCATCGTCACACATCAGTTTCACCGATTGTGAACGTTTATCAAGGTAGCTATGGAACCATTCCATACTACTAGCACTCATCCCGTAGTATGTTACTCGTAGTTTAGATAGCAAAAAGGAAGTATTCCAACTATCAAATGCCCGGGAGAAGTCCAGCAATGTCAGTATAGTTAACTCGTCTTGAGCAGCAAGAATGTTGTCAGTGACGTGCAGTAATGTTGACATTATACCACGGTTTCTTCGAAAATCCGACTGGGAGGAGGGCAAGATGTTGCTGGTCTCAGCATATTTTAAAAGCTATTCATAGACAGCCTTTTCAAGTAGGACAGACCTTGTAGGATTGCCAGTTTAAGGCTTCGGGATGACTAAAGCACTCTTCTATTGTGGGGGAAAAACACCAGTTAGGATGGAGATGTTTATTAACTGCGTAATTATTCTGGAATCCTCGGCAGAGTAATAAGTGGTGGACCTTAAATAAGAGAAGGACGTTAATGAAAGATTTTTAGATGATTAAAAAAAACTATTCTATATTCAAACATTTTTTTTTAATTAGTTTTGTTCTCAGGTTATCCCGCTTCCTAATCCGTTGGGATAGACGCGGCTCGCCGCCTAACACTTCATTTGGCGAAGATACTGATTTTGATTTGTAGCGACTGCCGTCGGACCTTCCCAGGTCAAAGGCAAAACCAGATCCTTCGTAGGTTAGGAAACACGTCTTTTGAAATGTAAACTGATTGTTAAAATATATCCACAATATCGATACCACGATTTCAGTAGTAAGTACATGCCTAGGCCGGGATTCGTACCGAGGACCACTCGCGGTCGATCAATACGTCATCGTATGTGCATACTCCTATATTTACGTAAACTTTTACCAATTGTAATTGTTTTGAGTTTTTTATTGTGTCAAGATATTTTTTATCGGCTCTACGGGGTTGCTTTTTCTACGGAAACCTAATAAGTCTCGTAAAGAAATTGATTTACATTAAAACACAAGCTTGTATTAGCCCCTATCATAAATTCCGGCCATAAATAATTGCGCGGGCTCCAGGTGCGGTAGAGGATTGGGGGGGGGGGGGGGGGGGGGGTCAAAATCATGTTTACAAAACGTTCAAGTAAATTGGATTAGTTTTTAAATTACTGTCACTTTTATTACAGAGTGCTTAATTTAGTATCTCCGTCATAGCAAACAAACAATTATATATTTACTACATATACATATATACATAAGAAGTCGGTAAGTACACAAAGAAATATATAGTAAAATATATTTAATTACAGCATTGTCATCCCCCACCACCACATCAACCTTTACCTCATTCCACTGCAGAGATACGGGTCTCCCTTCAACCGAACGTTTACATCATACTCCGCCATGCTGCTCTGCCATGCGGATTGGCGGAGGCCGCCCGAGAGCCACTGACTTAGCTAAACGTAAGACAGAGTGATTCTTGAGGGAGGTTTAGGTGTATGATTTGTTAACGTTTTATGTAAATCGGTTGAATATGACGATAATTGTTATATCTTTCTTATGTTAGGTCACACGTCTTTCAAAATGTATTCTCTTGGACGTGCGGGTACCTCTCGATGTTTTCCTTCACCGCCGAGCGAGTGATAAATATGTATAGGTATACATAAATCCGAAATCACGAATAGTGATGCGTACCCCGCTTAGATTCGAAGCGGGGACCATTTGCTCAATACTGATCTACTGAGTCCAATTGTGAATCTAAACCAACTCACACAAAAAAATACTCATAATCGGTTCAGCCGTTTAGAAGGAATCCGAATGCACCATCAGCTACCATGTCCAATCGACCGCCCTCCCCCCCTTAGAGTTATTACGAGTTTTTTTTTAATGCTAAAATACGTGTGAATTAATTTTATATGTTTTATGTATATACCGAGTTGTAGGTATATTTATCTACATTAAAATACTTCAAGTAGTGTAGACATAATTATGTTAGATTTAAATCTATCCACATATTCATCGCAACAAGCTGATGCGACCCGACGTCAGAAAAAACATGTAGCCATAATACGCTATACTCATCGTGCGAGCCGGGGCGGGCGCTGTAAATAATATATTAATTAAGCTGACTGTGAAAAAATGAACATAAAATATGAAAGCATTCATACTTCACTCTCTGATCCCGCGGTCCGCGGCCGGAGTCCCGCCGTCCCGGGGGTGCTCCGTAACTATCAAACTTTCTGTTGTAAATGATGTCGGAGCCGTGAGTTTATTTCCACAAACTTAACAGTGGTAGGGGCTGCCGTCGGCCCACCATCATATTAACACATTAGGCAATCGTAAGTATGCTTGTTTTCCACCCGACGTACGTATAAAAATACACAGTACACGTCAAAGGCAAAATCAGAGGATTTAAATGGAGACTGAACAATGAACAAAGGAAGAGCATGTTGGTGTATTCTCTCCACGCCTCCCCCCAGATGTTTTCGTCACTCCGCTGTCATAAATATTAATAAAAAAAGCAGTATCGGCGAGACAAGGTCTATTAGTGAATGTGGGGTAACGCGCCGCGGCTCGTGACCCCGCGGCGCGACACTCTGCTCGCGGAGCCCCGCGCCGCCTCTGCCTGATGCGAGTGACGTTTTACGGTAATGAAGCGGAGCGAAATGAAAACAAATTATATCCATCCATTGACCACGTATATCGTAAACGCTGGTAACAACAACACTCTCCGACTTTACATTTAACGACAAGGACGACGATAAACCTAATCATATTTAATTACGGTGATTTCACAAAGAATATACTAATATCGCAGTTTTTAGGGATCCGTAACTCGAATGGTAGTAGTAGTTTGCTTCATAGTTCTATCTCTGCGTCATGTTTCATAGGCAGACGAAAATAGTTATTGTTTTTCTGATGATGGAATACGCTTGCAAATTGATTCCTGTTTAAAAAAAGAGAGGAAACTTATTCTCTTTGTGTGTATTAGTTTTTAGTATACATATTTTGTGAAGTGGAATCTATACAAGTGTGTACATTAACAAGATACATACATAAATGTCAACTCGCAGTAATCCGCGAAAAGCTATCCTGATTTTGATGTCATATAATAGATTAGTAGTTTATCATCATCGTCATTTCAACCGCAGGTCGTGCACCGAATACAGGCCTCTCCCTTGGACTGCCATAACGATCGGCACTGTGCAATGCATTGGTTCCCTGCGATTGGCCCTACGCCCTACGCTGCGTTTTCTATTTCGCGGGCGCCTTTCGTGGTTTCGTTTCCGCTAGTCAACCTGTCTGTCCCGAAGGCCATCGGTTCTTCGAGTACATAGCCCGTTCACTGTTACTTCTGCTTTGGCACTGATCTATAGTCAAGTCGGTAACACTATTTATACTAAGAACATATTCAGCCGTGTGCGACCTTCCTTGATCTCGATCTACCAGCATGGTACCGTCAACTGACAGGAAACTGTAGTCCTTTGTCAGTTGCCGCTGCAATTTGGGCTCCTGTTTTCAAAGCGGAGCCACTATGCTGAGCCAATATAAAAAAATATTTAATAGATTCAGGCGTTACTTTGCGAAAGTCAAATCTACATGCAATTTGATCCAACCTGCTTTGCGTGCTTCCGCCACCAATTAGTTAGTAAAAAATATAATGCCTTACCCAGGTCAAACGCCGCAACAGTGCTCTAAAGCAAAGCTTACCAGTAAAAAGATAATGGTAACTGTTTGGTGGTCACTTCATGGCGTTATTCACTATGGCTTTCTCAGGTCTGGTCAAGTAATAACAGCAGATGTTTACTGTGCCGAACTTCGAATAATGTTGGCGAAACTGACAGTGAAACAGCCCCGACTCGTGAATCGATCTTCACCATTATTGCTCCATGATAACGCAAGGCCTCACACTGCACGAGAAACCGTTGTAACTCTACTGGAGCTGCAGTTAGAAACTGTACGTCATCCTCCGTACTCGCCGGACCTCGCTCCAAATGACTACCATTTTTCGTGATTTGGACAATTTTCTACGTGGTAAAAAAAAATTCTTCCCAGGAGGCAGTACAAAATGCTTTCACACAGTTTGTCGAATCTAGGTCACCAGAGTTCTATCGCAAAGGCATAAATAAACTTCCAATTAGATGGCAGCAATGTATAGATAATGAGGGTAAATATTTTGATTAAATAAATATGTTACATCTTCGCAAAAAATGACCTTAATGTTTCAGTACGAATCGACAAAATACTTCAACCCCTAATATTTATGTGTAACAATTATGTTACTCCGTCTCGTTCCGAGTTTCACGCCATACACCAGATATTGTATTTCATCATCATCATCATCTCAGCCTGTACTCGTCCACTGCTGGACATAGGCCTCCCCTCCAGAGTGCCACTCGTCTCGATCCTGTGCCACCTACTACTCTGTGTAAAAAGTATCGGGAATATGTCAATAAAAAGACCCGCGTAAAAGAGGTCGTTCTAATTTTTTTACTGCATGTTGGTAGCACTGTACTGATTTAGCGCGCAAAATTTGAGCGGGATCTGTCATTTAATTTGTTTTAAACTACACTTTTTGTTGGTCATAGTTTTGAGTCCTCGGCGATTTTTACAATGGAAAATATTGTTGAACAAAGAGTGTGCCTTAAATTTTGTGTTTCAAATGATATTTCATGTGGTGAATCACTAAAAATGTTGCGAAATACCTACGGCGAATCGTGTATATCGAAAACAAGGGCTTATGAATGGTATAAGGCTTTTAAAGAAGGCCGAGAAGTAGTAGTAGACTTGCCTCGTTCTGGTAGACCTTCAACCGCTACGACCAGAGAAAACATCGACAGAATCAAGAAGCTAGTGCTCGAAAATCGACGTATGAGTCTGAGAGAGTTGGCTAGTGAGGTGAACATATCTTTTAAGTCCGTCCACAACATTCTCATTGACATTTTAGGCATGAAACGCGTCGCCGCTCGACTAGTTCCAAAAGAGCTCAATTTTGTTCAAAAAGCGCAGCGAAAGCATGTCGCTGAAGACATGGTTTCCCGAGCTTCTACGGATCCGACCTTTATGAAACGTATAATAACTGGCGACGAGACATGGGTTTATGAGTACGACATGCAAACAAGCCAACAGTCTTCAGAATGGCGTCTCGAAAACGAGCCGAAACCCAAAAAACCGCGGCAAAGTCGCTCCAAAATCAAGGTGATGCTGACAGTTTTTTTTGACTACCGTGGTGTGGTTCACTCCGAATTCCTTCCAGAGGGAGAAACAGTGAATAAAGAATATTATTTAGGCGTCATGAAGCGTTTGCGTGAGAGTATCCGCCGAAAACGTCCAGATTTGTGGCAACACAACTCATGGATGCTGCACCATGATAATGCACCATCACACACAGCCATTATAATGAAAAAGTTTTTAGCGAAAAATTCAACAAAAGTTCTCGACCAAGCACCGTATTCACCTGATATGGCTCCGTCTGACTTTTTTTTATTTCCCAAGTTAAAATTACCACTTCGAGGAAAACGTTTTGAGTCGATAGAAGCCATAAAAGAAAATTCGCTGAATGAGCTAAAGGCCATACCGCAAATAGCCTATGAAAAATGTATGGAAGACTGGGTGAATCGGTGGAGATGTTGTATTGCAAGCGATGGGGCCTACTTTGAAGGCGATAAAATAAATTTAGATGAATAATTTGTATTTTTTGTTTTATTGACAAATTCCCGATACTTAGTACACAGAATGTACATCCATCGACTCCCTGCAAACCTCTCGAGCTCGTCGCTTCATCTAGCGGGGAGGTCGTCCCACACTGCGTCTACCAGTACGAGGATGATATTTGAGAACCTTTCTTCCCCAGCGGTTGTAGGTTCTACGCCCTATGTGGCCGGTGCACTGCCTCTTCAGCTTACTTATCCTCTGGTCTATGTCGGTTACCTTAGTTCTAATACGGATATCCTCATTTCTGAGTCTATCACGCAGAGAAACCCCGAGCATGGTTCTTTCCACAGCACGCTGAGCGACCTTGAGCTTCCCCACACGGCCCGCAGTAAGCTATTGTTTTAATAATCCTTGGGTAAAAAGCTCTTCGGGACCGCTTATACTTTTTTTGTTGAAAAATAATCAAGCATTTTATGTTTTTATACAACGTCAGGAGGCGTACAAGCATACGGCCCGCCTGATCTATCGCGGTACCGTAGCTTATGAACGCTAGCAATAAATACATTACGTATTACTCGAGCAATGCCACCTCTGCTGCTAACACAGCAGCTCCTTAGGAGTTTACTGGTGATCTCACTCACACGCAGGAACACGTCAACCCCCTATTTTCCGTGACGTGGAGGTACTTCCTCATACGAGCAGCTTTGATGCGCCTTACACTTAATTACACCCAGACCAAAACAAACAAACGTGTTCATGCTGATAAATGTTTGTCCTGTGTGGAAATCGAACCCACGAGCGTTGCTTTTTTTATACCACTGACGTGCAAATCAAGCGTACGGTCTGGCTCATGGTAAGCACCGTAGCTTAAGGCGACACATCGAAAAATTAGACCAACTTTCATCGAATAGTATAGGCTAATGACTAAACTGACGGATCTAAGATTTTAATATAAATAACTTCATTTCTTTATCTTGAATTTGCTTGCTCAAATACGCGATTGTGTAAAATTGATTCGATAATAATTACTTTCGAAAACACCTCCTGAAATTCATTATCTTTGAAATTACAACGAAGTTGTTCTGTTTATACGCTTCAAAATTACTTAAATCTATTAGTAATATCTATGTTTATAATATGGTTGCTGCATATTTTGATAAGTGAAACATGAAATTTTTTTAAAATATTTTAAGTTTCTGACAATTTCTAAGCGATCACATTCGTCTTGGGTGCTACGTGTTTTCGACCTTATTGTGCGGTAATGAGGATTATAAACGCGTTGACTAACTACATCCAGCCAGTCCGGCTGCAGCCCGCTTCGAGGTGAGACCTATGTCGACTGTCTGCTCGAGCTCGCTCCATTAACATCGCGACACCGAAGTTTTTATAATTAATAGTTGTAAATATTCAATATTATAGTATTTAGCGTAAGTGTATTATTATTAGATATAAGTAGTAAATAATATTATAGGTATATATATTTATTATACTGTTGTAATAATGGGGAACACTAAAAAGAAAATATATAGAATAAAAATACAAAGAAAATGTTCGTAGAATGACGGAGGCGAACAAGACAAGGTATTTTTTTTTTTAATTATTATATTCATTAAACATATTATAATAACATTGTGTAGACATATTTCTAGTTTTTAGAACAGTTCCTAGGTATGGTTGGCCCAAGCTATTTAATTCCTACTCAAACTTTTTTTTAATTTTGCTTACTTAATAACTCTATATAAAACTGCATTAATTAAATAAGAGTTATTTTTTGCAGGAATAAACAGTAACATTTGATAATTGGTATACATTATCCACAGGCTGACCGCGTACCTATATAGGACGTCAAACTCCTATTATGTCCATTATAATCTGACCGAACTCCGACTTAGAAGTTGTACGTCGGTGGAGGTCAGGTTACGTTGGAAATTTATACCAATAAGGTTCGCGCTCTCAGCACATAGCAACCAGTGGAGACTCTTTATTTCTTTGTATTAAAATAAAAACTTATAAAATAGAATATTTTTGCTGTTTTGTTTTTTAGGAGAAACTTACTAAATAAACATATTCCACTAGAAGAATCACTACTCGATTTATATGCTACTTTAACGTAAGTGTCATACGGGACGACAAACTCATAGTAACCATTATAAGCTCACCGAACTCCGACTTAGACATTGTACGTAGGTGAAGGTTAGTTTACGTTGGAAATTTATCCAATCAGAAGATAGAAAACCAGTGGAGGTTTTTTTTTTTTTTTTGTATTAAAATAATTACTAGTAAAATAGTATATTTTGATAGTTTTTAAAAAAACTCGGTATGTTTCATGTTAAAGAAGCGAGCGAGGTGTGTAAGTACCGAGTCATGTGGCGCTCACGAGGGATTTAGCGTGAAGATATAGATAGATAGTATACTTATACCCATGGTACTCGTGAAAACAAATAATATTTACTATGAACCAACACTGAAAACACAAAAAAATCATCTATTCTATACATTGTGGTTAGTATTGAACTATTGTACGGATTAGATTTATTTTGCAACATCAGAGATGGTCCTGGTTCTTTCTTCTTGAGAGTTTAATAAATAACAAGGAAACGTACAACAATACAAAACACAGAGTATACATAAGTAAAATACAATAAATGTCATTATACTGAAGTTAAAGTTATGAAACAGCAAGAAAATCATTTGTCACATGTTTTTTTTAAATATGAATAGATTATAATATCTATTTGTATATATGTATATTAGGATGTCCCTTATTTTTCAAAGTTTTTATTTTCTAACGCATATGTCTTAGTTTTGTTCATTTGCTTTTAAAACACTCGGAAATTAATTTTTAACTTATTTGGATTACGATAATCCGTGCCGAATTACATCGAAACATGTTCATACAAGTTGCGCGGCAGTGCCGCACGTACTCGCGGTATTCATTTGTTCAAATTCAAAGTCAAAATCTTTTTATTCCGTAAAAATGGCTACATTTGTTTGGAATCGTCACATTTTTTTCCCCTACCGTGCAGTTTATGACTAGGTGAGCACTGATAAAAATACTGCCAAAAAACTCAGGCATCCCTCTTTTGGTATCCAAACAAATTTACATATTTTGTTAATTACATTATAATTGGATCGACTCACTCCCAGGCATTTTTATCATTAATATAATCAGATACTTTATAATATGCCCTGCTACACAATTTGGCTTTAATAGTAGTTTTAAATTTGTTTATTGACAAATCTCTTATATCGCTGGGAAGTTTGTTATAGAACCGTATACATTGCCCCATAAAATAATTACTTGTTTTGTGGAGACGGCTTGCATATAACACAAGATTATGCTTATATCTAGTATTTATGCTATGAGTATCACTCTTTTTACAAAATGAGTCTATGTTTTTATGGACATACAAAAGATTTTCATAGATATATTACGATGCGACTGTTAAAATATTTATTTCTTTGAATTTTTCTCTAAGGCTCTCCCGGGGACCAAGTTTGTAGATAGCTCTTATGGCTCTCTTTTGCAATAAAAAGATGGTGTTAATATCCGCGGAGTTACCCCAAAGAAGAATTCCATATGACATAATACTATGAAAGTAGCTGAAATAAACTATTCTAGCCGTATCAATATCAGTGAGCCGTCTAATAGTTTTCACTGCATAAGCTGCAGAACTTAGTTTTCCTGATAATTTTTCAATTTGTGGGCCCCTTTGTAGTCTGGAGTCAATTGTTATACCCAAGAACACAGTTGTCTCCACAGAGGCTAAATTAGTTCCATTAACATGTACATTGGTAGCCACCTGTCTTACATTAGGTGTTGAGAACTTACTTACTTTAGTCTTTTTATCATTTAAAAGCAGATTATTAACACTAAACCAAAGAATAACTTTAGTGAGAGCATCGTTAACTTCGTCATAATTACCTAACCGTCTATTAATTTTGAATGTCAGTTATTCTCGTGATTAATACGTAATGTTTTAACTTTTATAAGATGGCACTGGAATTGAGAAGCAATAAATCAAGTATTTTCTTAGTTGGAGACGTAAATTATCAAATAATAGGTTTTCAAAATTACAGTCTAACCGTCATGTTCTTCCTGTACTTTTTTATAAAATTCGCGAAGTTAAATTGACTGTTAGTGAAAGCGCATACCTAGTCATTTGAGAGTGTATTATATTTAGGGAAAAAGCTAGGATCCCTACCAGAGATATACCTAACTGTGTAAAATAACTTGTGAATCTTCACCAGGAGGGAGTTGCAAAAAATTTCCAAAAAAATACAAGATGTTTACAAGCGCCGTGAGGACTTTCAAAATAATTTAGATAGTTTATTCGATATAGCACACGCTGATGCTTTAGAACGGATTACAATAGAAGAAGACAAAATATTAATATAAATAATTCAGGATGTTTAGCAGGCGCACAAAAAAAAGTTAGCCGAAAAAGAAGAAATGACCAAACAGAGAAAATTAAAAGAAGAGAAAAAAAGACATGACCAAATGTGTTACGAGGAAGAAAGACTTTATCACGCCTATGTTAGTTGCAGATTTAGATAGATCTCAATTAAGCATAAGGGATTCTGTCTATATACACCGGGCTGTAGTAGAAGCACTAGATTTTAGCTGTGATGATTTACCGATAAACAAATCGTCTATCAACGCATTAGCACTCAGAGTAGAAAAGAGAGAGCGGAATCTATAAAATCAGATTTTCAAAATAATATGTCTAAAAGGGTGACCGTTTACTGGAATGGGAAATTGTTACCTGGTCTGGACGTGAGAAGCCCTAAAGAAGAACGCCTGCCAATTTTAATTTCATTTAGAGAAAATGAACAACTTCTGGCTGTACCCAAACTAGAGAGCTCTTCCGGCCAGGATCAAGGTAAAGCTGTGTCAAATCGAATCAAAAATCCACCAAGTCACAAGCAGCCCTGATATCCCAATGTTCAAAAAATTTAGAGACGACTGGAAAACTATTAATCCTGCTGCTATTCAATCGTACACCGATATTGTCACAAAACATTTTGGTAATACAATAATAAAAGAATTGTTGATATTTTATAATCAAGAATTACAAAAAAACATTGTACGTGACGATTATCGGGAAGTAATTGAACTATCCATTATATTCCTAGGAGGAGATAATGAGAAAAAATATCAGCCATTATGACACTCGAACATATGTGCCCGAATCAACAAATGGCCCGCTTTAGCCTCTCGATAAACAATGTTGTATTATGTAGCTGGTGTTTCATTCTTCTTAAGGGGGATACATGCCATCCAGTGGCGCCTCAAGGAATAAAATATCGTATCATAGCGTGGAAGATAAACATTATAAAGTCCTGTGTTGCGTGTGTTACAAATACAATAACGTACTTTTACGTCATTAAACCAACAATTGAAATGTTTTGCTTTCGTTGTTATAGGCAATAATAATTGCCAAAAACGGCCTCTTTTAGCACTTTTGCTTATAACAACGATAGTGGAATATTTTGAGTGTTGGTTTAATGACGTAAAAATACTTTACTATCTTCGTAATAAATGCAACATAGGATTTCATAATGTTTATCTTCTATGCTATGATATGATTTTTTATTCAATGAGGGCGCCACTGAACGAGACCTAAGTAAGAACATCATAGATACCGAGACATGTTAACTTGTAGAGATATAAACATAAAACGATGTCATTGATTTCTCTTTCAATAAACTTTTAAAAGTGAATACGTTTCTGTAGTTTTTTATTACTATTATTACTATTGTTTTCCGTCTAGCTTAAATAAATATGTTTGGTTCAGTATGTATAAAGCTAAATAATAATTAAATCAATATTTTTTATTAAATATTGATATTATAATTTTGTTTTAGGTGTGACGCGACTCCGTAGCTTTTCTGTTCGTTTGCATTGACTATACGTTGACCCCAGGTTACCTATTAGGCGCTAATTTCAAATTTTACAAATCGAGCGTAGAGTGTCACTTGAGGGGCGCGGGGTGATTGGGCGGAGCCATTTTAAAGCTTCACGATCGAGGTGTCGCCTTAAGGATGTAGGTAGTGTATGGTGTCATAGTAGCGTAACAGCGCGTCCACCGCTGCGTCACCGAGTTAGTCAAAACATAACATAAATTTTATTGACCCTGTGGTGTTAAACTTACCATCAGGTTACCCACATGCTCGTTTGCCCCCCTCTAATGTAATTATATATATTTATTATTATATATTATTAGATATATATATGACAATTGTGTGACAAAAAATCGTTACGCTTTAAAATTTTGTTTTTTTTTTTTTAATCGAAATCAGTATTTTCGCCAAATCTTAATCTTAGGCAGCGGACCCCACACATCCGAATGGCGAATTCGAGGATACAATGGTAAGAAAACTAAATGGACAACTGCATCGTGCACTTCGAGACAACTTCAGAAAGCTACAGCGGCTGAAGGGTATTTGTTGCGCTTAGCACGCGAGAGGAAATCAATACCTCACCAAATATCGCGGCGGAGGTGCGCTCCCTCTGCCCGTGCCCTCTGGATGTCTATCATACGTCTTTAATACACACGTATATAGAACAGTGTGTCAACTAGCGCACCTAGGACCTTTCGGTCATTAGAACACGAGAAGAGCTATAAATGTTAAAGTGAGGTGTGTACAACCGAGTCTCGGTTCTTTCTGCCTACTTGACTGATTGCCGTGATAATAATATGTACTGTTTAAACTCCTTTGAGTTTTGTTGTGTTCTTGCGAGAGGTTTCGTTTGCGAGTAAATTTGACGAGTTCGGTGGCGCAGTGGTGAAACGCATTGAATTGGATTGAATTGAATATTTTATTTGCGTTAAAAGTGGTTACAATGTTACATACGGTGGAATTATTAATAATGATAAGAATCACACTTTTAGTATTTTTATACATGCAAATATTTTTCTATAAATTACAATTTAAATTACAAAATGTCAAAAATAAAAGAGATGAAAATGAATGTCAATAATTAAAAATTATGCAAATCACAACCATTAAAATATGAACACAAGGCTCATATTGTGTCTGTCAAGTACTACGTAACTGCATAGTAACACTTTTCTAACAGGAACTGTGCACGGCACCGTTAACAATATAATTTTTTTAAAGCACTGTTTCTTTGAGATCAACTCTAGGGAAGTACCTCGACCTTACAGAAAACCGAAATATAACAACTCTTAAGAGGGTTGTTGTGCTCCTGCGTGTGTGCGAGGTCACCAGTAAGCTCCTAAGGAGTTGCTGTGTTAGCAGCAGTTCATAGGCTACGGTAACCGTATCGCATCAGATGAGCCGTTTGACTGTATGCCTGCCGAGATCATAATAAAAAAGGTTGCCAATAGTCTCCTGAAAAGTTGCCGTGTTAGCGGCTACACGGGAGCTATGCGATACTCTTGTATTGCCATATAGAAAACCTCTTCTCTCTTAATTCAAGTACACCTTGCCTTGCAATAAAAGCGGTATAATCATTATTTTTGTATCGTTGTATTGACATTTTACCAGAGGGAGACTTTGTACAGGAGTCGTCTGCGCGGGTACCTCTGTCTCACCTATCTGTACCGCCAACCAGCTATATTTATATAGCCGTGTTCCGGTTTGAAGGGTGAGATATGGCAGACAAATTACTGGATACTGTGACGAAACAGCTTTAGGTCACAAGATTGGCAGCGCGCGAGTAACATCCCCGTGGTGTTGCGAGCGTCAATAGGTTGCGGAGAGCGCTTACCATCTAATGCGGGCCGCATGCTTGTTTGCCAATCTAGTTGTATCAAAAAAATACGGGTAATATGAGAAAGAAAAATGAAAAATATGGAAAATGCAATACAAAAACGATTTGTTTAAAAATAGAAGATAATGTCTAAATGTGCTAAAGAATTTTCAGGAACACCGTTCCTATATGAATTCTATATGTTTGTCCGTGCGTTTGTCTGTCGCTTTTTTCGAAAATACGAATTTTGAATTCAGATTCGGATTCAGCATAAAAAAGTAGAATGTAGGAATGTTCAGGAACACCGTTCCTATCTTTTAAGGAAAATGGTCAAATTACCGACAAATAAAAAAAAAAATGTATTGTTATATATATAATTGACGATCCAGATGTTCAACTGGCAATGCATTCTCAACTCGTTATCTTTTATCTTTATCCTAGTGATCTCGATTTCACCTTCTGCAAAATCACTACCCATTGATATTCGTCAATTCTTAAATAAGCTTTTTTTCAGTGAGTTTGGTGACAGTCTTTATGACGTGCCTTATGAAGACGCCGTTGGAAAAGGACAGAACAAAAGGTAATCGTGAGGACATTTATTTCTTTGAACGAGTCCCTGAGCGAATCCCCGCCTGTTATAAATAGATTGTAACGCTATAGAGCTAATAGATTTCACGAAATGTATAATTTTACGAAAGTTTCGGTTCCGATGTCGCGAATGCTGTGTGATCACAGTACAGAGATATACCAGTAGACCACTGAGGCTTTTCGTCATAATCACTGATAAATTAAAGTTTGTCGCTAATAACACGCAATGTGCATCCCTCACATAGACGTCAATTGTTGACGCAAAGACGTCACCAACAAGTGTTTTGATTATCAGCTTTTGTAATCAACCTACTGCTTTATATATATGCTGTAGTGTAAAGTACATACATTCGTGCTACATACGTAGCACACAACAATCGCGGCACATTCGACACAATATAAGCTTTTATAATTGTTCACGTCACGTAATCGCGTTCGGCGACTTCCACGACCGAGGACGTACCCGGCAACGCCTTACTTATACTATGGCCTTACCGTTTACGGATATTTAAAAGCAGAGTAAACCTATTAACTGCGCATTACGTCACCCGTCAATCACCACAACGTCGTGTTTTAGTGCATTAATAGATCTCACCGATTTGAAATAAATAAATAAATATACAATATAAAAGAAAAATCCTTCCAGGATGTAGGAGCCGAGGAAGGCCGAGACTAACCTACCGTGACCAAATTGGTCGTGTTTTATCAGAAGGTGATGTCAGGAGCCCCAGGAACCGGCGAACGTGCATGAAAAGAGCTATGAATGTCACAGAAGCGAGTGAAGTATGCAAGGACCGCGTCTTATGGCGCTCGGTTCTCTCTGCCTACCCCGCAAGGGACTTGGCGTGAAGATATACATACATACATACCGATTTGAATGTACGTTACAGCGGGAGGATGATTTTGCGTAACAAATGTTCTTCCGGAATAACTGGCACTAAAACATTGCAGACACGGGTACGAACGAAACGACACAATGTTGATTCTTGAACCAATTAGATAATTACGGTGTTCTGTACGGTTCTAGATGTATGTTCAAGTTATAGATGGAATTCGCTGCCGACGTTTTTAAGGGTACCGCAGCCTGAGGTTTTTATCAAAGGGTCTTACAGGATCCACGAAGCCACTGGTATTGTATTTTCCGTAGGTGATTACTGCCACCTTAGCTGCCACAAGATTTTTGCTGTTGCACGATATTATTACCTTTTTTATACGACTAAAGTGACTTACAAGAAAGCGGCCCGCCCGATGGTAAGCAGTTGTCGTAGTCTGTTGACACCTGTAACTCGCGTGTCACTCGTGCTTTGCCGACCCTACTGTGATCCTTTACAAATGATGTTGGTGCGAGTCGAATGCAAATATACAAAATAGTAAACAAACAAAGATAAACAAAGAAAGATAGAATAAACGCCAATGTAATTTAGTTAACCTTCAACAAAACATTGTCGGACGACAAAATAAACTGGAGCTATATTATTGTCTTCCTAGCGTTATTCCGTTTCCTAATCCATTAGGATTCGGAGGGGTCCGCCGCCTGAGAATATAGATTTGGCGAAGGTACTGTAGGAGATACAATTTTAAAATGGAGCGACTGCCGACTGAGCTCCGCAAACCAGCAGAAACCAGATCTTTGTTAGGTTAGGTTATGTCTTACGAAATATAACTTCATGGACTTTTTATTTTCTTTTTTTTATACAACGTCGGAAAGCATACAAGCATACGGCCCACCTGATGTAAAGCGGGTACCGTAGCCTATTAACGCTTGCGATATATTAAGTACCACTCGCGGGATGCCTTCTCTGCTGCTAACATAGCAATTCCTTAGGTTGTAATGTTTAAAATATTTAATGTAATAACCTTTTTGAATAATATATTTTGTAAAACCTTTTTAGAGATATACACTACATTGTCTCTGTGAACCGAATGATGTTTGTCAAAAAATATTTTATTAGTAAATTTTAAATTTTCAAATTATAGATGTTTAGGACGTAATCCGAAAAATAGGGGTCTGGAACTAGTTTTGAAGAAGTAAAGATTAAGGGCACCGCGTCGGAGACCTCCATCCTCCTGCTGTGGGCTACGTGGTGAACCGTCGGGAATTTACTCACGTTTCCAAACCCGTTAAACACCGGACGTCTAACTAATCCCATTTATAAAACCTACAGCCTCTGTTGTGGACCACGGCGGCTGACGGAGTTACTGCTGCGGTGTTGATCCGTAAGGCGGTCCACCAACAACTTCTACATCTGGATCTGCGTGCTGGCTAGCACGCTAACCTGCTGTCTACAGTCGTCGGCCACTATAGCCGGCGGCCACTCAGTGCACACTCCAGTGAACCTAACAGTGATATTCCGGTTAGACAAAGATAACGCGAGTTCTTAAAGACCCTTATTAGCCGAACTTTAAGTCACTTTTATTTTTTTAATTTAGTTTACTGTATAAATAGCCCTAATAAATTTGTAACCCTTTTTGTACACTCTTTTCCTCGACAAGTAACATAACAAGGTGCTTACTGGTGATCTCACTCACACGCAGGAACACAACAACCCTCTAGAGAGTTGATATTTGGCTGTGGTGTTCTGTGTGGTAGAGTTACTTTCCCAGACTTGCTGCTTTGATGCGTCCTACCTCTCTTAAAATATCCAGACCGAGACAAACAGACATGTTCACGCACACAAATATTTGCTTTGTGTGGGAATCGCACCCACGAGCGTTGGTGTCAAAGTCGCATTATGCACGACTGCGCCACCGAGCTAGTCGAAACGTGTGGGTTTCCTCACGATGTTTTCCTTCATCGCCGAGCAAGCGATAAATACGAACATAAAACTGAAAATATGAATTTAGTAGTTAGACTCGATCCGTACACACCTAACTCGTTTCTTTAACAGTCATTGCTCTTCTCATGCACTTTCGCCGGTTTCTGGGACTCCTGACATCACCTTCGAACAGAACACGACCAATTTGATTATGGAAGGTAAATCTTGGCCTTCCCCGGCTCCTACATCCTTTCCATTTTTGCATTATATATCTGCTTCGTCATTTTTACATCCTACATTATTTCTACATGTCCGAACCAACGAAGCATGCCTCTTCTTATTTTAACTCGGCCGCTCTCTTTCATGCCAACTCTGTTTCTAACATCAACATTGCGAATACGATCTACAAGCGTGACGCCACAAATTTTGCGCAACATTTTGACCGCGTTTCATGTTCCCTCTGCTACTCTCTCGCTCTCTCTCGCTTCCATAAGTAAGCGTTGGGACCAGCACCGTCGCACTCTACTTGTCTATAAATCGGAAGACATTTATCGGGTGGTTTAATATTATCTGAGATCCCTCAACCGTACAATTACTGTTATATTCTAAGGATTTTTAATTACTTAATGTACGTAATTACGTAGTGAACCAATATTATTAGTGTTGCAAATACATTCATTAGAATTTTCCAATGGTATTTTATTTTGTGTTCACTCGTAGGAAATCAATCAGAGCTTGTTTCAATTGACCGAATCGGCCTCACTCGAGGCAGCACCTTCATATTATACTACCGCGCTGATTGCCTACGCTCCAACATCGTCTGTCCCAAACCACTAAATCGGGCGTAAGCCTACCCGGGAACGAGGATAAGGATTGGATATCACAAACATGGGAGTAACGCCTTAAGGAAAATTGCCTTTGTACTTGGGCTCCGCGCGATCTTAATAGTAATAAAGACACGTTCATTTCGAAGAATTTCCCTCGTTTTCTCCACAATTATTAATCTTTTACTGTATTATTCGTTAAATATTTGTCGAAACATCGAGAAAATAGAAAAACAAATCACGGTAATTGATGGACTTACAATAGTGACATAAGTGACGAGATAATGTGAATGGCGGGAAATATTCGCGAGCCTGCCAACTCTCGACGATATGTCGAGTCAAAGTGTCGTCATGTCACGAATGCAGCTGTTAAATCGTTTCGATCAGAAATCGTGAACTGCATGCATTCAAATCGCATCGAATGATTTCGATTCCGTGAGGAATATGGCGTTCCGTGTCAACGTGAATAGCTCTGGAGGTATGCTGTGTGTTCGTCCCTCGCTCCTCAGCCGGTTCATTCCCGATCAAATATTGCTACCTCCTCCTATGTGAAATGGAAATGGCTTTAATGATAGGCCACTTTGGCCTACTTAGACTAACTTTACCTTGTGGGCAAGGAATTTCAAAGTCTATTATCTCAAATGTGTAAGGAACATTGACAAGTATTGAGCTCCAAGGCGGATCAGATCCTCGAATTACAATTTTATTCCAAATTACAAGTTTGTATTAGGTTGTCTTTATGGTAAAGATGAGCGTATACTGGACTTTTGAGCCGCTTTATGTTTTCACTGGGATTTCTAATGGGGGAGTCAGTTAAATTAGAGAAAGCAAATATATAAACTTTAGCTCCCCAGTCTGTACCAAAAAATGGAGTTGTTTATATAGAAATCGTTTGTGAATTGTGTTCACCTACTCTTAGTGTAACAAAAGAGATTCTGGCAAAAAGAGAGCTAGCACGCATCAAAACGGGCCGGCGAAGTATACCCACCTCACAGAAAACCACCGCCAAATAACAATATACCTGAAAGATTGTTGTGTTCTTGCGAATGAGTGAGGTTGCTTTGTTAGCAGCAGGTGTGGTAATACAGAAACGATACAAAAGCCATGTAGCTTTTTGAATTAACAAATATAATGGGGTATAGTATCCTGAAATTATTGATATAAAAAGTGCTAGAATCAGCCATTTTAGACAGACACTAAAACTTACTAAGTTTCATTACTAATTAATTAGTAATGAAATTCGTTACTATTTTCAGGTTTTTGAGTTATAAAAGAAGTTCAGACAGTGTTGTAATTAATTTTTTTACACAACTGTACATTTAGCGAATTAATAATTATCTTCGGGAGTTGTAGTGAGTAGTTTTTATCATTATCTTTAAATTAGAACAGTCTCTAGCTGAAATATAATAACTATTAATATACCAGTGTACGAGGCGCCTAACGCACGTGTGTCGCGAATAGTAACCAGTATACGTATCGAGACCGGCCCGCAGGCCCGCCCGCCCGCCCGCGCCGCCCGCCCCGCCGGCCACTAACGCGTGCTCACCTGAAAGTTACCAATAACACGATACGGATACGTGCTCCAACATCCGTGTACGATTGTACACGAACATTCTCGCGTCAGTTTCGCGCATCAGTCCATCAATCCTGCCGATTTATAGTTTCACTATCAATCGTACAACTTGAGAATCTGTTAAGTTATCGATGGGGAAGTTGACAATATAAGGAGATCGTTAGCATGATTGTATCGTTAGTCTCATCAAATACGGATGTTAAACAGAATAGACCGCAGTCTGTCTACGGATGGGATTAATCTTCTCAAGTTCCTCCGTCTTCGGTCCCGGCTGTTTTCGATAGATGATATTCGGTAAGCTAACCTAAAAGCGGTAGACCTCATCAACACAACACATGCAGTAGCAAAAGCAGCCCTGACGGAGTATGTCCAATTTAGAAGACACAGCCGTTTAACAACTCCCTGGTGGAGTGTTGTGTTCCTGCGAGTGAGATCGGTCACTAGTAAATTCCCGAGGAGCAACTCCTCAGGATTTGTATGGTAACCGTACAAGCGATGGGAACGTGCGTGCGATATTTCCTGTATACCTGCTTACAGATTTCATAGACTTCGGTAACCACATTCCATCAATCGCCAAATCCTTAGTTTAACAGACCTCGCCAATTTTAATGGATTAGGAATCGGGTAAAAGCTAGGAAGAAAGGTAGGAGGACTTCGAAGAAACATCGAAATTCATTGCATCCCACAGACGCGGACAGTCATACGTTTGGAAGTGACGATCGCGGTCAACTGTGCCTGACATCTCGGACAATTAGGGATTATGTCTTTGTTACGGGCTGGGCCGCTCACTTGTGGGGGAACTTCAAAAACTTGCCAGTCCAACTAACTGAAACTTGTATCAAAAGAGAGCTAGTCGATCTCCTCTATATGTCCTATCTACTGTGGTGACAGCTGAATTAATATCAGAATGTCCGTGTAATAGGGTAACAGGATATAATGCGAATATATTTTAGATTACTCAGCGATACGAGCGGAACATTGGGAAGTTCTTTTGTTCGTTTGGGAAATCCGTAGGATTTTTACGTTATTTATATATAACTGGACCGGCCATAAATACTGTTACATACAAACTGTCCTATTTTTCAACTTTATAATTATTTTGAATTTGGAACGCGTTTATTATGTTAAAAACTTCTTTCGTTTTCCCGCCGTTTTACATATATTTTTTCGTGTTTATTATCAAATTACAACATGAAATGGGGTGTGAAAGAAAATAGGATTGCAGTGATTGCCTCGCACAAAGTGAGTATGGAGCCGTCGGTCATATTCAAGATACTATATCGTTATAACAACACTTCCTCTGTTGAAGACCATGAAAGAGCGAGGCGACCGCGTGCTGTTAGAACTACAAAGGCTGTTAAAGCCTTCGCCGAAACCCCATTAGGAATCAAAAAATTTTATCGCGAGAAATTAATTGACGAGCTCGATGGCGCAGTGGTGAAACGCGCTGTTACGCTACTTTGACACCTACGCTCGTGGGTTCGATTCCCACTCAGGACATACATTTGTGTACATGAACTAGTCTGTTTATCGTTGTCTGGGTATTTTCTACGTATAATAAGTATGTATTTACAAAAAAAAAATGTTTATGTATATTTATCAGTTGTCATTATAACACAAGCTTCGCTTACTTATTATTGCACGATCTGCTGTCGTTTATTTTTTTCTGTAAAGTCGCGTTTTCTCAGGAAGTACATCTATATAGATAAAGTTTAAAGTAAAACGCTCTCTATATAAAAAAATTGATCCAAATCGTTGAAACCGTTTTAGTTAGCTTATTTAAATATATAAAATATGACTAATTTGTTAATTACGGCTGCAGGACTCAATCTTATAGAAAGTCTAACTAGCTTGCCGAGTAAGCAGAGGGAATCGAATCACATGATTCTTCATGCACGCTCGCTTGTTCCTAGGGCTCCTGACCAATTCGATCGTGGTAGATTCTTGCCTTTTTTCGGTTCCTACGTCATTCCAGTTTCGCGTTGTATATCTGTTTCGTCACTGTTTTATCCTATGTTATTTCATATGTTCGAATTAACAAAGCACGCTTATTTTAAACTCGTCTAATCTCTTTCAGCAGGCCTAGACAAGTGGCTTTCTACTGTCGTTAACGCTAATAGAAAGATAATCAAAATGTATGGGATTGACATTAGCTTACGAAATGTCACGTGATCTAACGTAGCGAACGTTAAAAATGGTAGCCAAGTGTACAATAATTTTCTATTCTATGAAACGAAACGCTACAAGCCTAGCCAAGTGGCAACTTTGACAAGCGCAATCGCTAATAGAAAGATAATCAAAATGTATGGGATTGACATTAGCTTACGAAACGTCACGTGATCTAACGTAAGCGAACGTTAAAAATGGTAGCCAAGTGTACAATAATTTTCTATTCTATGAAACGAAACGCTACAAGCCTAGCCAAGTGGCAACTTTGACAAGCGCAAACGCCAGCGAGCGTTTCGTTTGTACGACAATTAATCGAACGCTCACACCTTGTAGATAACGATACAATATGGCCATTTGTTTGGTGTGTTTACAATATTGTGCATGGTTCAGTTTGTTTATTGAAAAAAAATGCATTCATTAAGATTACTGTTGGCTGCGCATAATGAATAAGTGTGACTCAGGTGCCAAAGGAGAAATCTTTCTTGTCGGCTTGGAGCAAACAGCCGAAATTCTTTAGAGCGATTTATGTTGAACAAAGACACATCTCAGAGACTTTGTTTCGACCTACACGCTCACGCGTCGTAATAAGGAAATAAAGAAATTCCCCTGGAAATAAAGGTAGGTGACCTTACTGATTAATATGAGCGAAATATGAAATGACGTCAAGGTTTAGGCACAAAGCCTAAACCTTGACGTCATTTCATATTTCGCTCATTTTTATTAATTAAGTCTATGATGTTCTTATTAAATATTTTATTTTCGTAGGTTCTCTGCACATTTGCCTCAGCGAACGAAGAGTCGGTGCATAAGCCAAGTTGTGGAGGCACACATTATGAATCCTATTTTACAACAATGGATAGTGTTCCATACAAACACATCAAGAAAGGTCGACAATAAGACAAGAGTGAGTAACCATATCCACTATCACCTCAACTTCGTCAGAGTTAAACCAAATAGCCTATGTCCATCAATCATTTTACCTATAGAATTGTGACAGATTTTTTAAATAGATGTAATGAATCTAGAGGTTACCTATAAATTTACAAAACTCTCACTCAGACAATATGTGTGCATATAATACTTAGATTGGTATTCTTTATTTGTAATTATTATGATGAGGTTGGTAATGTACTGACATAAAGCTCATGTGGTTCGATTTCCACACAAGGCAAATATTTGTGTGCATGAACCATGTACATAATAACTCAATGGCATAAACAAGTTTGTTTGTCTTGGACTGGATGTTCAAGAGAGTGTTGTGTTTTAAGAGAAGTAGGGCGCAATAAAGAAACCCATTTGGGGAAGTACCTTCACCTTACAGAAAATTACAGCCTATTATAAAATATATAGGATAATCTAAGTTATAAACTATCCATGTACAAACTTTTATATTCATAACTTCTATTTTTAAGTAGGATAATACCTACATTCACTATAATCATGTCATTTTTCATTATTATAGGTCATTCTGGATACCCACAAAGAGATTGGAAGTGTTTGCATAACCATCAAACTCCTCATTACCATCTCAGTCTGATTAATACAATGAACATTCGAACAAGATTGTAAGAAATGGAAGACATTTTGACCTGTAACACAGTTTTCATAACTACCACAGGCCTCAGGGTCACTAGGAAACGTAAATTATATTATAATACATTTAGAGTTTATAATTTTATTAAAAATGTGTACTGTAGTATATTTATTTACATCAACACTGTTTTGCAGTCTGGGCCTAATTCAAATAAGTATTTTCGAGTTTCATCAGAAGGTGATGTCAGGAGCCTTAGAAACCGGTGAGCATGCATAAGAAGTGCAATGAATGTTCGTTGCACTTCTTATGCATGCTCACTCGTTCACAAAGAAACAAGTGAGGTTTGTAAGGATCGAGTCATGTAGCGCTCAGTTCTCTCTGCCTACCCCACAAGGGATTTGATTTGAAGATATAGATAGATTTTAGCATTGAGTACAGATATATAAGCAATATGTATCAGTGTATTGTTTAAGTGTTAATGTTTATTGGTTTTGTAATAATAAATTTTATTTTGTTTGAAATTAATATTAAAAGAAAAATAGTCTGCAACATTTTTCAAAATTATAATTTTATTAGATATATCCTATATCATTTGTTTATTATTTAAATACGGTTTATTAATTTATAAAATACATTATATAATTGTATTAATTTATATATTTTACTTACATTCTTAGTCACTATATTACAGGTGAATCACTACTTGTTACTACAATAAAAGAAAAAATATTTAAGAGGTTTTGTGTGCATATTATATACATAATGAATGTATTAAACAGAAATCAAACTTACACTGTGTTTTCCTCACCAAACAATCAACAGTTATTCTTTATATTACAAGTTCACCCAATAACTCAGTGCATTTTTTTACACAATGTCGAGGAGACATACAAGCATACGGTCTATCTGATGTAGAAGTTACCATAGCCTACAGTTGTTAGGGACTAACTGCGCAGTTGTCGCTTGCCACTCATTGGGCTGACTGGCTTCAACCAGTGGCGTAGATGTCGGTGCAGGTGGCAATGGTAGTGATGATGGCTTGGTAAATTAATTTGAAGATTCTGATGTCTGTGACTACTAATCAATGTTCCTTTTTTTAAACAATTTATAAAAATAGATTTAGATGGTTGTGCACAATAGAAAAAAACTGAGAGCAGCTATAAAAATACACTTCTGTCAGCATGAGGAACATCCAAAACAATTTGAATTTTTCTACAAGGAGGTAGGTGTCTCAAAATAAAATTAAACACATGTTTATCAAATTTGTTTTATAACTACATATTGATCGCGTATTGTATGAACACTTGTCTCACAATATCACTGTCAAAGGCTGTTTGTAATATAATTAATCACAACTACATTAATACATCAAAGTTGTGTAAAGACCAATCATGTGGCACTCTATTCTTTCTGCCTATACCGCAAGGTACTGGTGTTAAGTTATACATACGTTAATACGTGTTTACCTCACATTTCACTGTGAATACTGTTATCGTAATAATAGCTAGAGGACAAGCAGTACTCCCTAAGGGTCTCTTGTGTTCTTACGTGTGAATGAGGCACCAGTAACCGCCTAAGGAGTTGCTGTGTTAGCAGTAGAGGAAGCATCACGCGAGTCATACTTAATGTATTACAAGCTTTCGTAAGCTACAGTAAGAGTTTTTTAACACCCACCACCAATATACATTAATAGCATTGCAATTTCATTCCACACCCGGCCACCTCTCATCCGTCCTTGAGCACCGGCAAAGCACCTAGAAAGGTCACCGTGCCTATAACATAAACAAAAAAGGCATTTTTTTTTTTGGTTCTTTTTATCCCCGAGGGGAAAGGCAAAGGGATCTAGCCCATACAGCCAAGTCATCAGTTTAGAACCATTTGAAAATCTTAATTCTATATTCCAGCTTCAGGAACTGTGCTGAAAAAATATTTGGGAAGGGTACCTAGACCCAATCAACCCAATTTAAATACCACCCGTAAAACGATAGTGATTTTTACAAGGTTTTCTTGATGAACTTATTCACGTCTTCCAAAAAGTGCATAAACGTATTATATTTGAGTTTTTTCATTACTGTATAATTTCATTAGCACTTATGTTACAAAACACTATCGAAATTGTCACATAAAACTAATTTTACACTGAATTGTAAAAATTTCAAGTATAAGAACAATGTCACTCGTCAAAAGCGCGGGAAGAAGTGACAAAAAAGCCATTTGAGACACATTCCAATGCTCTACTTATGCATTCCGCAGGTATTATCCATGTAAGTACATCTACGTAACTTTACTAGTGGATTTGGGATAAAAATATAATCATAAGACGTAACTTTCCATGAAATCTATAAGAGCTGTGAATTGCTTCAGACTAGCTTGGACACTGGATACATCTATCAAAATATAGTTAAGTTATCTATCAATAAAATCATTGTAGACAACTTACCTATGGACATAATATTATACATTCATAAATAAAAGTAAGATATAAAGTTGTAACCATTATATAAAATACTTACCGCTTTCTAGTCACAGAATAAAACTTTACGAAATACAACAAAGCAATTGGGCGCACAAAACTTTAAACACTAGACACTTCCCGCCGTAACCGCGGCTTACTCAGTTCAAGAGCTTCTTCCTTCCCGCGCTTTTGACGAGTGACATTGTTGTTTTACTTGAAATTTTTACAATTCAGTATAAAATTAGTTTTGTGTGACAATTTCGATAGTATTTTGTAACATAAGTGCTAGTGAAATTATACAGCAATAAAAAAACTCAAATATAACACGTTTATCCATTTTTTGGAAGACGTGAATAAGTTCATCAAGAAAACCTTGTAAAAATCACTAATCGTTTTACGGGTGGTATTTAAATTGGATTGATTGGATCTAGGTACCCTTCCCAAGTATTTTTTCAGCACAGTTCCTGAAGCTGGAACATAGAATTAAGATTTTCAAATTGTTCTAAACTGAAGACTTGGCTGTATGGGCTAGATCCCTTTGCCTTTCCCCTCGGGGATAAAAAGAACCAAAAAAAAAATCTGTCGGTTCAAAATATCAAATGATTTGACGTTTGCGATAGAAACCATAGACACCGTAGTGATTTTTATCGAATCTTCGAATAGAATAAGCGTTCGCTAACTATCTACTTTCGTTAACGCTAAGACGTTAGCGATTGTAGATATAGAAACGCTTCGAAGCGTTTGCCACTTGTCTAGGCCTGCAGATCTTTCATCGTCATTGCGAGTGGTCTACAAGCGTCACGCCGCTGATTGTGTACAAAGCTCGCAATTCTAATGTGTTTATCCTACTTTCATACTCTCTCTGTCACGATTAGCTATCGCTTCCATAGATGAGCAATGGCATCCGCTCCCCGTTGTGCTTTACTACTAGGAAGTGTTTCCAACGCTCTATTCACACTATTCTTAACACTCACTAGTCTTTCCACTTTAACCATGTACTCTCATCCATCTCTTCCAATACTACATCTTTAATTTTAATTCCTCTGATTTCGTCTCTTTCAATTGTTTCGCGTTCAATTGTATACTTTCACCGTGCAATTGTCTCAGAGTAATGATATTGTGACTAGTGCTTACAGTTCTTTGTTTCACATAGAGTGTACAGCACCGTCTGCGTAAAGCAAACAATTCACCACTAGGTTACCCATTCGCAACCCTATAATAGTAGACCTTTTCCTCTGCAGACAGCTGTCGAAAACCAATAGCTAAGCGATGGAGCAACGTACCGTCAATCCTGAATTCGGGCAATGTGCCCCTGAGGCCTTTCGCACAAACTTTTCAAATGATTTTAAAGATACAAAACCGCAGAAAAATCAACTGAGACCCAGAAGTTTTACTTTAGTATTAGTTTTAGTGAGAAAAATTGATTTTTACATAAACTTCCATTCTAGAATCATTCACGCAGAATGTGAATTGGGATTATTCCAATCTTCAGAATTTCAGTAAGGTTAATGTTTAACTACATCGGATCCAACTTCTAACATTTTCACATGTACTTGAGTACGACCGCGCGCCGTAAGAGCAAGCTCCCTGTCAAATGGTAAACTGGATAATCCTCACTTGGTATTCAGATGTGCCTCCACGGATAACAGATGCCTTTATAAAACCGCGACAGACGTCTCGTGTTGTGACAAAGTGCGCAATGTTTAAATAAGCAACGATGAGAGAGTCAGTTGTGGGGAAACATTAATGAGATGTCAGGAGCTTGGGAGCATGCCGAAGAGATGTTACAATAAAACTGATCATGAATACTTTTATTGTTTGAAATACAAACAGACGTGTACAACGGAGTGCCTGCAACAAATGCTAGTTAAAGGCAGTGACTGCCCGGCGGACAAAGAAGCGGCCTGTTGACCAACTGGTTCCCGGTTCGAATCGTCGCGGAGACATGTAACACTAACGTGTCTTCTCATTTATGTACATCTCTATCACTTACTCGGCGGTGAAGGAAAACATCGTGAGAAAAGCCGCACTTTCAAGAAATTTAATTTAAAGATCTAACATAAGAAAGATCTGGTCGTCAAATCAAATCGTCAAATTTAACTCGTCGTCAAATCAGTATCTTCGTTGAATTCTTAAGCTTAGGTAGCGGACCCCACCAAACGTAATAGATAAGGAAAAGCAATAACACTAAGAAGAAGAAGATGTGTACAACAGAAGTTCAAGTCCAAACTATGTTTATAATCATGGCGATTACAAGTTTAAAAGATCTAAAGATTGTTACCGGCCTGTTATTGCGAATAAATCACCCTTTTTATTATGATACGAGCTTTATATAGTCACGTACTCACTGCAAACAATATTTACACCACGTACATGTTTACAGTGATAACATTTGACCTTCCGTATCAGGAAACTGTTTAGAATATGTTACTTGAGGGCGTACTTAACCCTCCGTGGTACAAACGAATACATAGTCCAGATGTAACACATACGGAGCCCAAATGCAGGTCAAACTCTAGCAGTACCTGACTAATTCACAGGTAATTCATTAAAAATCACACGACTATTGTTTCTACCGCAGTGGAACCTCCTCTTGAACTAACTTAAACACTAGACTTTGTCTCCAGTTGAAGTTGCGAATTCCTAGTTGGCACCTGTCTCGAGCCCGGCGCGAACACTGCGACGGGCGCCGCCTTGGAATCTCTCCTCTTGGAATTTAAACATTTAAACAGTGGTTTTTTTCCGCAAGATTCTATTCGTCTTTAAAATGTTTTTCGGAGAGAAGCATCTCGTCTTGATATAGTGAATATCCATAAACTGAAAACGTGGTTGCTGTTAAATAGTAAATCTTCAAGGGCTCACATCAACGTGGTGATTTAAAGACATTTGGGGCTAGGAACAGGCCGAGTTAAAGAAAGCCTAGCATGGAAAATTTAGGAAATTCTGTTGTAGTTGATGATATATATTTACAACAGAGATGAGGTCGTGTTGGTACTCGTACACAAAGATGTTGCTAAAGCACGACCGATGTTGTTTTTGAGCAAAGAAAAACAGCAGTCTTATAAATAGGTATTCGAATACGATTACAGTCCAACGAAATTACGTCAGATGGGAAGCGGGGTACTAAAATGATTGTGTTGTTTTCTACCTATGAAAGAGACGACCGAGAAACCGCACCCTCTTGCACCACGACGTTCCTTCTTCGTATACGGCGAAAATAACTAATTTTGGACGAGCTCGGTGGCGCAATGTTTAGTAACGTTTCTTTGGCACCAACATTCGTGGGGTCGATTCTCACACAGTACAAACATTTATGTGCACAAACATGTGTGTATGTCTTGGTCTGGGTGACTTTAAGAGAGGTAGGGCGAAGCGGTCCGTCTGGGAAGTACCTCCACTTCACAGAAAACCGCTGACAAATAACAACCACAAGTTGTGTTCCTACGTTCCTGCATGGTCGCATATTAGAGGTTACGTGTAAGCTCCTAAAGAGTCATTGTGTTAGCAGCAGAGGTGGCATTAGTACTTTCATAGGCTACGGTAACTGCTTTACATCGGGTGGGACGTATGCTCGTAAGCCTCGTAAGACGTTGTATAAAAATAAATATTTATCCTCCGAAACATGAGATCGAAAAATGAGATCGCGTAACATGAACACAGTCCAGCTCTCACCTTGTGATTTATTTTTTGCCGAAAATCACAGATTTTATGAGAGGTGAGACTTTTACGATGTGAGTAAGGCCGAGGTGGTCAATCAACGGGTGGAATACGTGCCGCCGCCGCCCGGGCGCCCGCCCGCCGCCTCCTCCTCGGGATTTAAAGAATTGTTTAGTCGAATGAGAATATGTTTAAAATGTAGGTAAACGAGATTGAAACACAATAAATGATTTTGGTCATTGCTTGTTTTATTTACGAGTAACGTAAAAGTGGAGTGCGGCCCGCGGGCGAGCGTGCAGCGGGCGCTGTTGTAGTTGGTACAGTCCCGGTGCTTGTTAATACTTGTACAGAGAATAAAATTCGGAATTCGTTCAAATTTGAACGTAACACAGAGTCGCTGCATCAACAGAACTTTTCATGTACCAGGATGAAAAAAAGGAAATATAAATATTTTTTTATACTACAACTAGAAACAAGCACGCGGCCCTCATTAGATAGTTAGCGGTCTATGCAGCCTATTGACGCTCGCAACACCACGGGGATGTTACTCGCGCGCTGCCAATCTTGTGACCTAAAGCTGTTTCGTCACAGTATCCAGTAACTTGTCTGCCATATCTGAGCCTTCAAACCGGAACACGGCTATATAAATATAGCTGGTCGGCGGTAGAAATAGGTGAGACAGAGGTACCCGCGCAGATAACTCCTGTACGAAGTCTCCCTCTGGTGAAACTGTGAGGTGTGCGTTGCAACTAGAGCGTACATTTAATCATATTACGTATTAGGGGGAGAGTTACTTAACGAACTGTGTTTCTATTTCCTCCGTTGTGATTTACGAAGTACAGATGTCGCCGCGGATCGAGTTTTATGTACTTTACACTATTTTATTACTTATCCAAATGTAAGACACGGTTCAGTCGTCTTCTGTTTGCGTGAAACTCGCTGGAAGATTGGAAAATAATGTTACTCTTTCTGTACAATTTTACGGCTGACTGTCGGGTTGCCGACCGCCCGCCGCGGCGAAGGGGATTCGCGGAGGCTTGCGTTTATCCACTAAGATGGCATACGGGCCTGGTAGTCGGCAGTCATCCAGCATACGAAAGTGACATCTATCGCTAATAGTGATTACCATACTCAAATACTTAAAACATATTTAGACGTGTTAAGTGTAATAGAGGTAATAGAGGGTCACCACTTTCTAAAGTGGTATGAAGTGGTTTATTGGTTTGTCGGTGTTGTGTGTGTTGTATGTGAACTGGTCAGGGGATGTCTCTGCACATATAAATCACAAGGTGAAAGGTCAACTACTCTATTGTGTTCTTCACAATAGGTATGCTCAGGCTCCGTGCGTCCAGTTGTCGGCCGGCGACGCGACTTTTGTTTCATTTCATTCGTACAATGGGCTACGCGAAACTGCTGACGATATCAATTGTATGTAGTGTGTCCCCACAACCGATTCCTTTTGTCTTATTAAGATAAGATAATTTATTTGCGAAAATATGATATGAGACATGTAACATAATTGGACAATAAAACTTATTCGCAAACATTTCGGTTGTTATTAGTAACGCAGTTCTAAACTATCTAAAAGGTATTTATATTAAATTACAATTCAACCAATTTGTCACTGAAATTAAAATATATATTATATTTAAAATCAAATCCCACGGGGGCGGGAAAAGATGAATGGCGGCGGCGATCCGAGACGGGACTTTTTGTAGCATTCGTGTTTTTGTAAGCAAACCACACTACCAAGAAACCCTCGCGGGTCGCAGCCGTTTCTCCCGTCCTACGAGTGCTGGCTTTAAAATTAAAATAAAGCAAAAAAAAGTTGCTTTTTCGATGAAGTTGTGAAATATATCTGCCGTCACTTACAAATAAAAATGTAATATCTTCCACAAATTAAATAGAATATTTATAAATGTACTATTGGCTATTAAATGTAAACAGTTTAGTATTTGTAGTATTTTCTGAATTCATCACTCTTCTCTCTGCGTTAAAATCCACAGCGACCGAGTGCTACACGAGCTCGAAACTCCAGTCCGACCACACGCGACTCGATTACGAATCGATACAGTGTAATGCGAGCCTTCATAACATAGATACCTATCAGACAATTGGTCGCGATTAGATTCAGTGAGGGGCTGTTAGGCTGTTAACGAATTTTTCTATTTCATGAAAAAGTGAACTGTGTGAGCATTTTCACACAATGTTCGGAGGCTGATGGCTGCACGGCAGAGTGCTGGGACATGAAATAAAGCCATTTCTTTTGCCCTGAACAAAGTCCGGTGAAAGCCGGCATAACAAAACCACATTAGTGGTGAATGGTGACACGGCATATTTGAAAGCTTAGTTTACATTAGAATTTCTCATGTGTTACTTTCCCCTATTATATATATTATAGTTATGTTATACGCACACTTTATATTCCGTGTGTAAATCTTTCGCCCTGCATTACGTTTACGTACTCGGACCGACGGAGCATGTCTTTCCTTAACATTCTTTCAGACCAATTCTCTTTCGTCATCGTTGGAAACGTGCGTCGTCAGTGTGCGTCAGATTTTGAGCACTGCTCGTATCTCAACCTCGTTCCTTCTACTTTCACGCACTTTCTGGCATACCCAGCCTTCATTTCCATCGTTGGCGGTTCGACTATTGCTGTGCTTCTCGAAGTCTCTATGTAATCTGGTTTTCATCCTTACTCTCCTCTCAATAACTTTTCAGCACACTTCGGCTGCTAAGCTGATCCAACTGTTGTCCCTATATTTGGCGCCGTCCATGCTCGATCACTTGCCTTTATACGGAAGCACCGTGACAAAGTGTCTCTCGCCGTCTGTCTAAAGATAAATGAATACTAGTAAAACATTATGATTCGAACCTCCTTCTTCCGAATGTTATCCCGTATCCTAACCTAACCTTACCTAACCCATTAGAATTGGCGAGCTCCACTAGGTAACGTTTGACGAAGAAAGTGATTTTTATATGAAGCGACCAGCGATCAGACCTCCGTAACCCAGGGGGACAGTAGACCTATCTGAGGTGAGGGCACGCTTCTTTCGAAATGTAATATTTTGACAAGAAGTTTTCCCAACGCTCCATTCACTATTCCCTGCACTCAATTGTTTTTCCACATCAGCGGTGTACCCTCCATTCCCGGTATTATATATATATATACATCAAATAAATTAACTGATTGCATCTAATCATCTATTTAACTCCATTTACGTATTACGTTACCCATGTTCATATCCACTACTAGTCTTTATCCGGGTGTCTATAATAGAGGCTGGGCGTCATCAAAGTGGGCTGCCTCTTCTCCACTTTACAGAAAAAACCGCAGCCAAATAACAACTCCATAGAGAGTTGCTGTGTGCCTGTAAATGTGTGAGGTCACCAGTAAGCTCCTAAGGAATTGCTGTGTTAGCAGCGCAACACTCTAGTGAAATGTCATGTATTGCAAGCATTCATAGATTTCACCACTTTACATGAGGTGGCCACCTCTGCTGCTAACACAGGAACTCCTTAGGAGCTTGCTCATTCTCTCTCAGAAACACGACAACCATCCAGTTGTTATTTGGCTGCGGTTTTTCGTCAAATAGCGAGATATTTCCCACGGACGGGCTGCTTTGTTACTCTGTACTTAATTTGATCGTGAATCCACACCAATAGCCCCGCGCCCTCATTATACTGTAACCGTCGTGTTAGCTGATACATTTCTGGCATATCGCCAACGGAGCCGCCGCACAAATTGAATACGTGACTTCCAGCGAGCAACAAGTGGAGCCGCTGACGTGTTTGGGGCTCCGCTAAAACAACACAACAAATCATCTATCCACCTGTATGATCACGGCGAGTCGTGTGCGGGGCGGGCAGAGAGAACGGAGCGGCGCGTCACTCGGTGCTTACTCACGGTACTTTCAAGTTTCCTTATCATTTGGTCGGAGTAGATTAGTTTTGACTTTGAGTCTTAGCCTTTTTATGCTAATCGTTGTGCTGTCGCGTTGTATATCTGTTTCCATATTATTTCCTCTAGCATTCTTTCTGCTCGCCTCGTCTGAATTTTAATTCACGTTTCAAACTTTCCTATATCCTTGTTACGAAAGTATAACTTATAAAAGCAAGAAATTTATATTCACTTTAGAATGTGGTGGAAAGAGTATGTGGTTAATCGAAGTTAACGTTATATGTGAACGGTCCGACCGGTCGAATGATCTATTTTTTTAAACATAGAAGAGAAAGAAGTATCATGATTCATGATATTGCAGAAAAGGTGAATGTTGGGGTTAGTTAGAATACCTAAATGTAATTAGCGATCGTTGCAAACTTGCTTACAGTGCATCACTTCGGTTTGCAGACAAAGCATTGATCACAACGTGAGTGATATCACAACGGTATTTATTGAAAGTTCACCTGGTGAAGGCTAACTAAAGGGCTTTGCTAAAGATCACACGCGATAATCAAATAACAAATTGTATGTATACATATGTTCACGCCAGGTCCCTCGTCGGTAGGTAGAGGGGACCGAGCCCATTAGACGCGGTCCTTTCACATCTCGCTTGCTCCTTTTACATTCTTAGATTAGAAGCTGCTACCTCCCCACCGGGGTGGCAAATAGAGCTACGTAGCTAGTGACAGACGAACTGAAAAGGTGATCAGACGAGTAGTATGTTTGTTTACCATCCCACTCGATACGATAATTATCATTTAATGTTTTATATATGATACTTGAAACAGCATGGAAGTTGACCAACACCGCCAGGAGTGTGTCGTGCGGTCACGTCACCACGCCACGGTGCGACTCGCGGACATGCAAGCTCGCATGCACCGCGCCGCGCCATACAGCACGGGTGGCCACTTTAGTTTCACTTTTGTTATGTCCGCCATTGTTAACATTTACCATTTCTATATACCGCTAAGGTCGAACACGAGCTCACGATGGTAAGGACAGGCGCCTATGAACACTTGCATCACCGGAGGTATCACTCGTGCTTCGTCACACCGCTGCGGAACATAAAAAAATAGACGGGAGGAGATGGTCACGCCATCAAACGTTACATCGGACCGCGGAACAATTATGTTCCGGAAATATTTGTTGCGACCTTGAGCTTCTCTTAGGTTATAAATATTATAAAATTTTAAATGTGATATATGTATGTATTATATATAATTCCAACAGTTGCCCTCTACAACTGCACCGCTCGCCGATTTCACTTGATACAATGAATGTTCACAAACTAGAACCGCAATGGTTGCGCATAGTGTGGTTCCAGAGAAGTGTCTCCCGAGAACTCTCAAGTTGTGGAATGAAAACTGTACTCTAAAAATACCCGAGGGACTATTGCGCGCAGTTTTTCAAATAAGCCTGTAAAGGTTTTTACATCACGTACGAGTGATGTCCCTGTTCATGTATTAATAGGTCGCGGTAACTGCTCACCGAGGTAGGTCGTAGGTTTATTTGTCACGTCAGTGGTATAAAATAGTGTGTTCTTAGCATAATTGGCCAGTGTGGAGGTCGAACGGTTAGCAATGGCTAGCGAAGCTTCTGAATTTGTTTCTTTTTCCTCGGTTACAAGGGTCCTTCGTGACGTTGAACCATAGACCATTTCTCTACGGTTAGTTTATCGAATGCAAAAACAATTTTCGTATTTGATTTACGAATCAAATTCAAAAATTCGATTTCCAGAGATCAGTGCGTCTGCGTCGTCCAAACAAACAGGTAACGAAACTCTTCTATCTATCTATAACTTCACGCGAAATCCCTTGCGGGATAGGCAGAACCGAGCGCCACGTGACTCGATCCTTACATATCTCACTCGCTTCTTTAACATTCATCGCTCTTCTCATGCACGCTCGCCGGTTTCTAGGGCTCCTGACATCACCTTCTGATAGAACACGACCAATTTGGTCATGGTACGAGTAGGTAAGTTCTTTCTTCCCCGGCTCCTACATCCTTCCACTTTTGCATTGTATATCTGCCTACATCTCTGAACCAACGGAGCAAGCCTTTTCTTATTTTACGTTTACTCTTACGCTTTGTATATTAGTCAACATTTTAGATAACGTTTAAAATGTCACAGTTTACTCACGACGTACGTACAATTACACTCCGTCTTGTAGAAAACTTGACTACTTTCATATTTCAGGCAAAATATGTAAGAAATACACACATGTACAGAACTTACACCATGATAACAGAACTTGATTGAAGCATCTTACATTTCTTAAATAAATAGTAATTTCTATTCTTCAATTCACCAGCATTTCTGAAATGACCATCGGCGAGGGGAAATGTCGAAAGAAACTTGCCGATATAAGCCTTTATTCAAATCGTCATTTGATATTTCAATAAATTTATGTCAGTACTAGCTTTTGCCCGCGGATTCGCACGCGTAGATTTTAGAATTTGCCAGTGTTACTTATTTTTATTTCATTTCCTATTTTTAAGTACAGTTAGCATTAAATAGTTAGTAAAAGTACCAAATATCCTTGTTTGTGTATTAAGGCGACACATCGAAAAATTAGACCAACTTTCATCGAATAGTATAGGCTAATGACTAAACTGACGGATCTAAGATTTTAATATAAATAACTTCATTTCTTTATACGCTTCAAAATTACTTAAATCTATTAGTAATATCTATGTTAACAATATGGTTGCTGCATATTTTGATAACTAAAACATGAAATTTTTTAAAAATATTTTAAGTTTCTGACAATTTCTAAGCGATCACATTCGTCTTGGGTGCTACGTGTTTTCGACCTTATTGTGCGGTAATGAGGATTATAAACGCGTTGACTAACTACATCCAGCCAGTCCGGCTGCAGCCCGCTTCGAGGTGAGACCTATGTCGACTGTCTGCTCGAGCTCGCTCCATTATCATCGCGACACCGAAGTTTTTATAATTAATAGTTGTAAATATTCAATATTATAGTATTTAGCGTAAGTGTATTATTATTAGATATAAGTAGTAAATAATATTATAGGTTTATATATATTTATTATACTGTTGTAATAATGGGGAACACTAAAAAGAAAATATATAGAATAAAAATACAAAGAAAATGTTCGTAGAATGGCGGTGGCGAACAAGACAAGGTATTTATTTTTTTTAATTATTACTATTGTTTTCCGTCTAGCTTAAATAAATATGTTTGGTTCAGTATGTATAAAGCTAAATAATAATTAAATCAATATTTTTTATTAAATATTGATATTAAATATTGATATGAAAGAATAAATTATAATGATTAATTTCATCTAATGATATAGATTTATAAATTTATGGAAAATATTTAGATTTAACATTCAATTATCACTAAGATTTTAAAAATTGCTGTTTTTGACCCTAACCGTTATGTAGCTAAATAAATTGATAAAATTATAATTTATAAAATTAATTTTTATTCCTTGAGCCTCTTTAATAAGCACAAATCTTGATTTGGTGCCTTCACCACCAGACTACATTCAAGCTATTTCACGTAATATATATAACCGCTATGAATAAACAAACGTCTTGAAGTACTCGTTTATCCTTGGCGCTAATTTTGGATTGGGATTGCAACAAACATATTTTTAAAGAGTAAATAGCTCTAGCCATCCACCTTGCTTGATGCATCGCCAGGATCCAGGACGTCTGATTTTAATTTTTTTCTCATTATCTCCTCCTAGGAATATAATGGATAGTTCAATTACTTCCCGATAATCGTCACGTACAATGTTTTTTTGTAATTCTTGATTATAAAATATCAACAATTCTTTTATTATTGTATTACCAAAATGTTGTGTGACAATATCGGTGTACGATTGAATAGCAGCAGGATTAATAGTTTTCCAGTCGTCTCTAAATTTTTTGAACATTGGGATATCAGGGCTCCTTGTGACTTGGTGGATTTTTGATTCGATTTGACACAGCTTTACCTTGATCCAGGCCGGAAGAGCTCTCTAGTTTGGGTACAGCCAGAAGTTGTTCATTTTCTCTAAATGAAATTAAAATTGGCAGGCGTTCTTCTTTAGGGCTTCTCACGTCCAGACCAGGTAACAATTTCCCATTCCAGTAAACGGTCACCATTTTAGACATATTATTTTGAAAATCTGATTTTATAGATTCCGCTCTATCTTTTCTACTCTGAGTGCTAATGTGTTGATAGACGATTTGTTTATCGGTAAATCATCACAGCTAAAATCTAGTGCTTCTACTACAGCCCGGTGTATATAGACAAAATCCCTTATGCTTAATTGAGATCTATCTAAATCTGCAACTAACATAGGCGTGATAAAGTCTTCCTTCCTCGTAACACATTTGGTCATGTCTTTTTTTCTCTTCTTTTAATTTTCTCTGTTTCGTCCTTTCTTCTTTTTCGGCTAACTTTTTTTTGTGCGCCTGCTAAACATCCTGAATTATTTATATAAATATTTTGTCTTCTTCTATTGTAATCCGTTCTAAAGTATCAGCGTGTGCTATATCGAATAAACTATCTAAATTATTTTGAAAGTCCTCACGGCGCTTGTAAACATCTTGTATTTTTTTGGAATTTTTTTGCAACTCCCTCCTGGTGAAGATTCACAAGTTATTTTACACAGTTAGGTATATCTCTGGTAGGGATCCTAGCTTTTTCCCTAAATATAATACACTCTCGAATGACTAGGTATGCGCTTTCACTAACAGTCAATTTAACTTCGCGAATTTTATAAAAAATACAGGAAGAACATGACGGTTAGACTGTAATTTTGCGCCTATTATTTGATAATTTACGTCTCCAACTAAGAAAATACTTGATTTATTGCTTCTCAATTCCAGTGCCATCTTATAAAAGTTAAAACATTACGTATTAATCACGAGAATAACTGACATTCAAAATTAATAGACGGTTAGGTAATTATGACGAAGTTAACGATGCTCTCACTAAAGTTATTCTTTGGTTTAGTGTGAATAATCTGCTTTTAAATGATAAAAAGACTAAAGTAATAAAGTTCTCAACACCTAATGTAAGACAGGTGGCTACCAATGTACATGTTAATGGAACTAATTTAGCCTCTATGGAGACAACTGTGTTCTTGTGTATAACAATTGACTCCAGACTACAAAGGGGCCCACAAATTGAAAAATTATCAGGAAAACTAAGTTCTGCAACTTATGCAGTGAAAACTATTAGACGGCTCACTGATATTGATAATGCTAGAATAGTTTATTTCAGCTACTTTCATAGTATTATGTCATATGGAATTCTTCTTTGGGGTAACTCCGCGGATATTAACACCATCTTTTTATTGCAAAAGAGAGCCATAAGAGCTATCTACAAACTTGGTCCCCGGGAGAGCCTTAGAGAAAAATTCAAAGAAATAAATATTTTAACAGTCGCATCGCAATATATCTATGAAAATCTTTTGCATGTCCATAAAAACATAGACTCATTTTGTAAAAAGAGTGATACTCATAGCATAAATACTAGATAAGCATAATCTTGTGTTATATGCAAGCCGTCTCCACAAAACAAGTAATTATTTTATGGGGCAATGTATACGGTTCTATAACAAACTTCCCAGCAATTAAGAGATTTGTCAATAAACAAATTTAAAACTACTATTAAAGCCAAATTGTATAGCAGGGCATATTATAAAGTATCTGACTATATTAATGATAAAAATGCCTGGGAGTGAGTCGATCCAATTATAATGTAATTAACAAAATATGTAAATTTGTTTGGATACCAAAAGAGGGATGCCTGAGTTTTTTGGCAGTATTTTTATCAGTGCTAAACTGCACGGTAGGGAAAAAAATTGTGACGATTCCAAACAAATGTAGCCATTTTTACGGAATAAAAAGATTTTGACTTTGAATTTGAACAAATGAATATCGCGAGTACGTGCGGCACTGCCGCGCAACTTGTATGAACATGTTTCGATGTAATTCGGCACGGATTATCGTAATCCAAATAAGTTAAAAATTAATTTCCGAGTGTTTTAAAAGCAAATGAACAAAACTAAGACCTATGCGTTAGAAAATAAAAACTTTGAAAAATAAGGGACACCCTAATATACATATATACAAATAGATTTTATAATCTATTCATATTTAAAAAAAACATGTGACAAATGATTTTCTTGCTGTTTCATAACTTTAACTTCAGTATAATGACATTTATTGTATTTTACTTATGTATACTCTGTGTTTTGTATTGTTGTACGTTTCCTTGTTATTTATTAAACTCTCAAGAAGAAAGAACCAGGACCATCTCTGATGTTGCAAAATAAATCTAATCCGTACAATAGTTCAATACTAACCACAATGTATAGAATAGATGATTTTTTTGTGTTTTCAGTGTTGGTTCATAGTAAATATTATTTGTTTTCACGAGTACCATGGGTATAAGTATACTATCTATCTATATCTTCACGCTAAATCCCTCGTGAGCGCCACATGACTCGGTACTTACACACCTCGCTCGCTTCTTTAACATGAAACATACCGAGTTTTTTTAAAAACTATCAAAATATACTATTTTACTAGTAATTATTTTAATACAAAAAAAAAAAAAAACCTCCACTGGTTTTCTATCTTCTGATTGGATAAATTTCCAACGTAAACTAACCTTCACCTACGTACAATGTCTAAGTCGGAGTTCGGTGAGCTTATAATGGTTACTATGAGTTTGTCGTCCCGTATGACACTTACGTTAAAGTAGCATATAAATCGAGTAGTGATTCTTCTAGTGGAATATGTTTATTTAGTAAGTTTCTCCTAAAAAACAAAACAGCAAAAATATTCTATTTTATAAGTTTTTATTTTAATACAAAGAAATAAAGAGTCTCCACTGGTTGATATGTGCTGAGAGCGCGAACCTTATTGGTATAAATTTCCAACGTAACCTGACCTCCACCGACGTACAACTTCTAAGTCGGAGTTCGGTCAGATTATAATGGACATAATAGGAGTTTGACGTCCTATATAGGTACGCGGTCAGCCTGTGGATAATGTATACCAATTATCAAATGTTACTGTTTATTCCTGCAAAAAATAACTCTTATTTAATGCAGTTTTATATAGAGTTATTAAGTAAGCAAAATTAAAAAAAAGTTTGAAGAGGAATTAAATAGCTTGGGCCAACCATACCTAGGAACTGTTCTAAAAACTAGAAATATGTCTACACAATGTTATTATAATATGTTTAATGAATATAATAATTAAAAAAAATAAATACCTTGTCTTGTTCGCCTCCGCCATTCTACGAACATTTTCTTTGTATTTTTATTCTATATATTTTCTTTTTAGTGTTCCCCATTATTACAACAGTATAATAAATATATATAAACCTATAATATTATTTACTACTTATATCTAATAATAATACACTTACGCTAAATACTATAATATTGAATATTTACAACTATTAATTATAAAAACTTCGGTGTCGCGATGTTAATGGAGCGAGCTCGAGCAGACAGTCGACATAGGTCTCACCTCGAAGCGGGCTGCAGCCGGACTGGCTGGATGTAGTTAGTCAACGCGTTTATAATCCTCATTACCGCACAATAAGGTCGAAAACACGTAGCACCCAAGACGAATGTGATCGCTTAGAAATTGTCAGAAACTTAAAATATTTTAAAAAAATTTCATGTTTCACTTATCAAAATATGCAGCAACCATATTATAAACATAGATATTACTAATAGATTTAAGTAATTTTGAAGCGTATAAACAGAACAACTTCGTTGTAATTTCAAAAATAATGAATTTCAGGAGGTGTTTTCGAAAGTAATTATTATCGAATAAATTTTACACAATCGCGTATTTGAGCAAGCAAATTCAAGATAAAGAAATGAAGTTATTTATATTAAAATCTTAGATCCGTCAGTTTAGTCATTAGCCTATACTATTCGATGAAAGTTGGTCTAATTTTTCGATGTGTCGCCTTAATGAAGATATATCACGATCCGTTCGGTTTTCATTAACTACAACGATACACAGATGGTGACGGCAAGTAGCAGAATTAAAGAAAAACGCATATGTTGAATCACCTGTCACATATTCACTACGATGGTTTTATAGTTATAGATACGCCGTACACGCTCTGGAATGGCAATACGAAAGAAAGGTAAATGCCCAACTCGGATACAGTTGGCCACGCTCTCGCCTCACGGCTATACGTATTTCGCCACAATGCATAAATCTTTTAAGATATATGTTCATCTCTTTCTAACGACAGGTTATCCCTATCATTTGTCTCTTTGTTAGAGCAAAGTGTGATAATAAATAACTGTACGAAGATATAGCACTACTTACCCCATTTTAAAATACAATAATATTGGTGTATAACGTGTCTACCTTTTGATACGTCGCTGCATATTCACCAATTCTATAGTTTATATTCTATAGTATGTTACTCAGAGTATTTCAATGCACCTATTGAACATATTGTCAGGAAGGCACAGCACTGTTTCAGGCAATTTATTATACAATCGAGTACAATTTACAACAAAAGATCTACTACTCTCAGCAAGCGGATGTACCTTTGTCGATATAGAATAATATTAGATGTGATCCGCAAGCAGTCACTGCGTAATACAATTCATGGGTTGTTACAGGATCCGTGACTTCCCTCTCTCAAGAATTAGGAGGCGGATGTCGATCGACAGAAACTTTACAAGTATAGGGGAGTTCTTTGCTTCCCAATTGATGTCTTTAGGAAACTCCTTAGGAGCTTACTGGTAACCTCACCCACGCGCATTAACAAAACACTCCTCTTGGGAGTTGTTATGCTGCGGTTTTCTGTTAGGTGGAGGTACCTCCCTAGACGTTCTCTTTGATGCGCCCTACCTCTCTGAAAACATCCAAACCAAGACAGAGTTAATGTACACAAATGTTAGTCTTGTGTGGGAATCGAACCTATGAGCGTTAGTGTCAAAGACGCATTATTCACGACTGCGCCACCAAGCTCGTTCTTGGTAGAAAACATCTCTAGAAGCACACAGCAGGCAACAATTGAGGTTCCAGCGTGTGAGGGTGAACTTCTCGCCATCAGCGAGCGGTGCGATTGTAAAATGAGATTTTTAGCATAATTTCTAACAATTCTTCAGAACATAACCCTTTGTACAATCCGTAGAACACACAAAGGGAGGCAAAATTTCGCCTTAAACTTAAGGGTTCAATGACGTTTGTGAGCTTAGAATCATCGAAAATTGTCAGTGCCTGAATCGAATCACATGATCCTAGCTGGTCTCCCGGTGCTCCCTGTCGTGGCTACAGTACTCTATGTGCGGTCTGACGTAAATAGAGCCATGTAACTAACAGACATTACCGTGAGAGTGAAGGAACCCCGTTTGAAGTGATGTGACCTCTATTTATTATGTCGATACTCTTGATTGTAGGCGCTAGCTGGAATTTTGAAGACTTCATACAATACATTCAAGTGCAAGAATCAACATTAACGAGACCTCTATTTATGGTTGTAGTGCTTTACCGACGGACTGCAAATAATAGCAGAGTACTCACCGGCACGGGCTTGTTCCGCTCGTCGACCAGCGTGTCGGTGATGGCGAGCTGGCCGTCCGTGACCAGGATCTGCAGCCCGAGGCGGTACACGCCCAGCACGCGGTCGGCGGTCCAGCGCGCGCGCGTCAGCAGCTGCACGACGAGCACCTCGCCCGTCTCCACCGGCCGGTGCGCCGACCATTCGAAGCGCTGTCCACAAAATGATACCTTCAGTACGTTTGTCACACCTCGCGTGCGGCGGTCGTGGTGAACCAGCTGGTACCATGTTCTTCACGGTATATTTTGTACGTTTTGACGGTATGTTATGTTCGACGAGCTCGGTGGGGACTCAGTTAATGACGCGACATTGACACCAACGCTCGTGGGTTCGATTCCCACACGGGACATATTTACGGCCCTTGACTTCGATCACGCGCAGCAACACAACAACCCTCTAGAGAGATTTTATTTAACTGCGGTTTTCTGTGAGGTGGAGGTACTTTGATGCGCCCTACCTCTCTTAAAACATTATTTATATACAGGAACATGTCTGTTTGCCTTAGTCTAGGTATTTTAAGAGAGGTAGGGTGCATGAAAGTAGACCGTCTGGGTAAGTACCTCCACCTCAAAGATAATCGCGGACAAATAACAAACTCCCTGGAGGGTCGTTGTGTTCCCGCGTGTGAGTAAGCTCACCAGAGAGTTCCCAAGGAGTTGCCGTGTTAGCAGCAGAGGTGGCATCGCGCGAGTGGTGCTTAATTTATTGCAAGCGTTCATAGGCTGCGGTTACAACTTTACATCAGGTGGGTCATATCCTTGTATGCCTCCCGACGTTGTATAAAAAAATGTTCGTATTCACGACGGTCAGACCGGCGGCAGTACACATTCGGAGGACATCTTCTCTTTCTGCGTTACGACAGCCAATGTACGCTTGTCACAGGGGTCGCACTAATTTCATGGTGGGAGTTCATTGCTTTCTTTCACAAGAGCGACTGCCCTCCGACCTCCCTCCCTCCCTCCCTCCGTCAGAGTCTCGTCTGCACCGACTTGAAGGTGAGGTTAACTTGGGCTCTAAACTGTTAAGTAACACTATGCAGTTGTAACACAGTGCCGCGCTCGAGAGCTTACCTACTGGTAATTTCACTCACTCGTAACTTAACTTTATAAGCGGGCTGCTGCGGACGTTGCTTCACTTGCGTATTCGACTGACTCCACTGACATCGGGCTTCTCAATGTTGTGTGTATATCTTCACGCCAGGCCCCTTACGGGGTGGGCAGACAGAACCGAGCGCCGTAAGACGCGGACCTGACACACTTCACTTGCTTATTTAACATTCATAGCTCTATTCACGCACGCTCGCCGGTTACTAAGATCCTTAACATCTCAAAAAAGACAAATTTCGTCATGGTATGTTAATCTCGATCTTCCTCGGCTCCCACATCCCTTCACTCTCGCATTGTACGTCTGTTTCGTTATTCTTTCACCCTGCATTCTTACTACATGTTCGAACCAACGGAGCATGTTCTCAATACTATTGTCATATTGAACACGTGGCACGCGAGGGATATGAATATGAAATGAGCCGTCTCTGTGCGCAGGCGGGGGCTGCTCGCCGCGCGCTGCATATCCTATCACATCTCAATAATGCAGTAGGTACTGTGCGGATTGTGTTTGAAACGCAAACAAATCGAACACGTGATCGCGCCAACCAAATGACTCGATCGCTCGCGCTGCATGCTTTTACAGGATTATACGACTTGCATGTGAGAGATCGCGTAACTAAATCAATGTATCAGTTTTGGTGTAGTCGGTTATAAATACATTGTATCGGTTCATATTTTAATTTAATTACAAAACATAATTGAATGTCTGTAATATTGAATATGTCGTTTGTGAAATCTCCGGAATAGTGTCTGACTGATTTTTGGGAGGCAAGTGAGCGAGTGAAGGAAGAAAATAGAAGATTACGGACACAGTTAAATTTAGTTCACTAATGATTAACGATTTTAACGAGACAGAGAAATAATCGTCGGTCACTGTTCAAGGAGACCAGCGCACTTCCTTCGACAACGTAGCGTACATCGGATTCAGAATGGCCGCCGGCTCCCCGACGCTTCCTCTCCGAGACTCCGTGGGCTCCACCGGGTGGCGCTCGCGTTCCGCGACCACTTCAGTACTCATGAATACGGACGACTCGTGAACCAAACCTTCCGTACTCGTGACGGAATGCGACAAATGTATTATTAATTTGAATATTTTCATAGGTGCTGGCATTCACAATTACTGGACTCTTGCTCTTCCTACATTTCTTATATTTTTGACGCCTAGACAAGTGTATGCCAACATTTTTTCTTTGAGGCAAGCATACGACCCACCCGATGTAAATGGTTACCTTAACTTATGAACGCTGGTAATACATTAAGTATCATTCGCGCGATGCTACCTCTGCTGCTAACACAGCCATTCCTTGGCAGCCTACTGGCGGCCTTACTCACACGCTAGATTTCCATATAGGACAAACATTTATGTGCATGAACATGTCTGTTTGTCTTGGTCTGGCTATTTTTAGAGAGATAGGACGCATCAAAGCAGACCGTCTGAGAAGTGCCTCCACCTCATAAAAAAGTGCAGCCAAATAACAACTCCGTAGTGGTCTGTTGTGTGAGTGAGGTCACCTCCTAAGGAGTTGCTGTGTTAGCAGCAGAGATGGCATCGCGAAAGTGATACTTAATGTATTGCAAGCGTTTATAGGTTACGGTAAGGTCTTTACATCAGGTGGGCCGGATGCTTGTATGCCTCTCGACGTTGTATAAAAAGAAATGCAGGTTCAAGGCCAGGGGTCACTGGCCCGGACTGACCCTGTAAAGATTTCTTCATGCCTTCTCTGAAAAACTTGAGTTAGTTGAGATACTCCTAATGAGTATCAGCAGGCTATTCTTCAACGTAACCTTAACGGCCCGAAGGAGAAGAACGCACGGTGAGCAACCTATTTTGTTCTTGTAGTGTGACATGAAATCGCTATTAATGGTGAGCGGTGATATTACAAAAACAAGAATACTACAATATAAACTAAATCGATTAATTTTTGACATAATTGAAAAACATACATACCAAAATATATTACATACCGCTCGGAGTACCTACTTTTTAACAGGTGGGCTTCTAAGGAGTTAGCAGCGGAAGCGGCACGCGTAAGTAATACTCCTCACGTGTTGCAAGCATCTACGGGCTACAGTTTCTTCTTTATAGGTTATTGCCGGTAAAAAGCTCTTTATTAGCGGTGGGAAATTGAAATTCCTTATTTTTCTATTATAAACATATAGATGAAGAAAATGATCGCGAAATGGAGATAACGGCACCTTATAATAATAAAGCCGAGTTTATTATTATGCGTATTTGCTTCCCGAGGTTTTATATATATTTTTGTTCATCGTCGCGAGGCATACAAACATAGGTCCGCCTCATGGAAACTAGTTATCAAACTGTGGTGTATTTAGAGTATATCTATAAAAGCCTCATGTATATAAATTTGATAATTTAAAAAAAGACCTTTATTGGCAAGTTTCTTTTGGTATTTCTTCTTCGCCAATGGACATTTTGAAATGTTGATAAATTAAAAAAGCGAGATTAAAGCTTTAAAAAAATAACAAAATACAATATGATCTGATTTAAAGAATGTAAGACGTGTGTGAGTGCCCGCGAGTGCCTGACGACGGCAAATAAATTATTTTAATCTTTTGTCTTTCATTGGGTTAATGCAAAACGGGGTTGAACGGTGTTAACGAAATCAGTTTAGAGCTTTATAGTCCGGTAGAAATGTCTTTGTGTGTTGGCACTTTTCTGGTTCTTCACGTAGAGAAAAGTTTGACACTGTTTACAGGTATTTTGTCAAAATCCGAAACTAGGAGGGTAGCAGACTTTGCAGCTGCACCAACGGCCTCACTGCCATGGACTCCCGTGTGGACTTTGACCCACAAGAATTGAACGTTAATGCTTGTTATTCGAGCTAGGTGCAGAGTTCTTTGAGTGGCTACAGCCAGGCGGTACAGGACTGTTGGGATTTGATAGGTTCGTGTCCCGACTTACTGTCTGATAATATATAATAAGGGACACATTATTCTGCATTAACTCACAGGCTCTGCGTACAGCGAGCAGTAGCTGTGTCGATGATGAAGTGATAATTACGAACATACATGCAATTTGATATAACCTGCATTGTGTGCCACCAATTAGTTTATGACGTCGCTGCCACGGCTGCTCCGGTAGTCTCTGCCTCGGCTGCTGCGGTCGTCCTCGCTATTGCCCGCCATCTGGAACAGAAACCGCATGCGCCCGCCACCGCCGCTGCCCAGTCCCTGCGACACGTGCTTCGCCTCTCCACGAGGCAACCTCGGGCGCTGTACATGTTAATCTTTAGAGTAATTACAAATATGTACATAAACCCGAAAACACTAATTTTGATGTCACATGCCAAAGTGAATGAATACTTCACCAAAATTTCAAGAAATCGTTCAGGTAAGAAATAACGAGTTCACCTTCAGTTTTTCTCTTTGTGCTGTAAGCTGTAGGGAGCGTTGTATAAACTCAAGACGAGATAAAATTTCAACGGCTGTTTACTATGGCCCGGGGAGAGTTCAAGCTAACGGAAGTTCAGTTAGCTTTACCTGCTTGCAGGAACGATAGGTTGTTGTTATCGGTAACAGTTAACCTTCTCGTTTGTTGTCTGTTAACATAGTTTTACTAGGTATATATAGAGTTGTGCACGAACAGGGGGTGATTATTACGATGGTTGCTTATAATTAATTACTACACAAGATTTTCAACCCTCATTATTTTCCTGGTAAAGGTAGGGTTAATGTCGACACGCGAAATACGCTATTGTCTTGTGTTTTTTATACAGTATCTGGAGCTACGCGAGCATGCGATCCACCGGATGAATTCTAATATAAAATTATTAAATAATTAAGATATAATTCTTGCCGTAGCCTATGAACGCTTGAAATACAGTATTACTAGCGTAGCATCTTCGTTTGGGGCTTTCTAGTAATCCCATTCACTTTTTCATCAAGCATACGGCCTGTCTGATGGTAGACAGTCACCGTAGCCATTTGCAACTCCAGGGGTGTCACCCGTGCGTTGCCGACCCTATAAAAACCTCTTCACGTATTTCTTGAAGAATGCCATGCTGTAGTCCCTTAGAACGACAGTTGGGAGCAATAACACTTGCAGGAATATAACAACGCTTCAGCGAGTTGTTAACTGGATGCGGTTTTCGGCGAGGCTGAGCTAGGGCTAGTCATCGCCAACCAGTCCGCCAGCGGGCCCACTTCTCGCCCTCTGAGTGACGCTAGGCGGACGAGCGATAATTGGTGTCCTTTAAAAGGTTTGTTGGACCTCCTTTTGAGAAGATAGTTTCTTAAAAAGTTTGAATAAAGAATGTCAAATTCGGAATAGTCTGCGAACGATCCCCATCTCGTCTCTCATCACACCCGGTACAGATTGGCCATAGAATCACACAAAGGAGTACCTTTAATATTAGCTGCATGCATGATTTAAATAATGGAATGACTCGACGGGAATGTAGAAGTGTATCTCGTTTCACAATCAGCCCAGGACGCGGCGGCCGGCGGCCCGCGCGCCCTTAATCTTTAATAAGATCCCTGGAAAATAGGTCCCCGCCCGGAGGAATTTTTTCCTTGGGCTCTGTGTTTTATACAAAAGAAGCTTTCTGTAATAATATATGCAAATGTAAGGAACTGTGGAATGCAGTCGGAATGTTGAAGTACGAAATGGAATTCTGTCTATGTACCTACGTGGGGTAGGCAGAGCCAACCGAACGTCTCAAGAGCGAATGCCGCTCGCATCTTAACATTCATAGCTTGTTACTTGCACGCTCACCGCTTTTTAAGGCTTTTAACTCATTCTGTGTTAAATCGTTACATAAAATTATATACCTATGTATGAATCCAGATTATTCCTCACAGACTCACAAACGAGTCAAGTTCCGGGCCTCATGCTGGTCACGGAGCGCACTTTGCGAACAGAAATACTCGCGTGGTATCAAGTTTTGTACGATAGTGATAGTCCAGTGTATAAGAAACCGGCTTATTGAAAACCAGGTCCCAGGTTCGAATCTTAGCGTATACCATTAAATTCGTGTTTTCGGATTTACGTAGACATTTGTAATGAACACTCGCTCAGCGGTATATGGAAAACGTCGTGAGGACAACGCAGAGCGTCGTGAGGAGAAGCAAGAAATTACAATTTCGGTAGACGTGTGACTCAACCGAAGACCTAGTATTCCCTGTGGGTTGTGAAGGTCTGACGACAGTCGCAACATGTTAAAACCGGTACATCTTTAGGCTTAGATAGCGGATCCCGCCAATTTTAACGGACAAGGCAATAGGATAACGCTAGGGAGAAGAGATAAGGTTATGTACCTGTCTCGTGACCCTTCATCCCACATTATTTTTATCTTAACACCTACAATCTCTTTCAGCACAACTCTCTTTCTTATCATGGCGGTCCTTTACTCGGAGCACTCTACGATTTATATTTATCCCACGTCGCAGACAAATTTACTACAACTGCGTGTCTCAATCCGTCGGGACCTTTCTCTTTTACCAATCTCAGACATAAATTGCTCAAGACTTTGTAACCGTGTCAGAAACTCCATCTGTCTTTCTATATTTCTAGCTTCTCATTGACCATTCAATCTCATTAGTTACACAATTAGGAGAATCAGGCAATTGACTTAATCTATTGATTTAGTCTATTTCAGCTACTTTCACAGCATTATGTCGTATGGTATACTGTTATGGGGAACGGCGGCTGACATTGAGATTATCTTACAAAAAAGAGTCATTCGCTCTATCTATAACATGGGCTCCCGAGAATCCCTGTTCAAACTGGAACTGTTCAAAGTAATAAATATCCTCACTGTTACTTCGCAATATATTTATGAAACGTAATGTATGCTCGTAAAAAAAATTGTCGTTTTCAAACTTCAGTGAAAAACTTAGAAGTACCTAGTGATAAGTTGTGTATGCCGGTCCAATCGGCTTGCTAGGACTGGTAGATCTTTTCTTGTAAATTGTATTCGATTTTATAATAAGTTGTAAACAGTTCTGTCCTTTCCTGACAATGTATGCAAAAATCACATTAAAAATACTCTCTGTAGAAGGGCTTATTATAGAATTGATGAATATGTAACTGACAAAGATCTCTAGAAGTAATTCAGCACAGACGACCTGTCCTTAATAATCTTAAATTTTTTGACCATTTGATATCTTTATTGTACCAATATGCTCATGTAAAAAAATGTAATTGACAATTTTAAAAGAGGCCAATATGTACTAGCAAGTTTCTTTTGGCATTTGTTCTTCGCCAATTAAATTTAAATTAAATAAAGGAAAAATGTAAAATAAGAGAATTAAATAAGATACAATAAGATTATATTTCAAAAAATGTTAGACATGTGTAAGTGCCCGCGAGGGCTCAATGGCAAATAAATAATTTTAATTTTTATCTTTATCATTTGTATCGGAGTTTTTATACACCGTTGGCACTGAACGGTCACCCATAGACTCGTCTTGGACATTATTATTACGTTTTCTATGTAAGAATTCTCCCTATCTACCTCACATTGCTGGGGTATCACGCAACCCTAAAAATCATCAGTGTTAGCTTTTGTTACCCACAAAGCATTTAGGTAAATTTCATTTACTGCATCTACAAAATTCAATTTCATCTACTCATTCATCAATTATCTTCATTTACACCGATAGGATCGCTGTACCTCGCCTGTATCGCCGCATCAAACAGTGGACAGGGTCCAGAGCCTATCCACTGTTTGATGCGGTTCTGATTCGAAAGCCAATTTCGAAAACACGATTTACAGTATAGATTCACCATTTTTACTAGGTAGTAGAAATAAGTATTTTTCTTGTATGTATTTATATTAGTATTTCGAAATCGTTATTACCAAAACTAGGTACAAAATGTAAGCTCTGGAATTATTACCTGCTAAATCGTTGCAGAACTGCGTTAGCCAGCAAAGCTATATAACCGAGAAAATGGTATTTTTTGCAGTTTTGCGGTTTTCGACTGTTACACGTAGTACTTCTTCAGTTTAGAAGCTAGAGAGCTGATTGTTCGACGTGAATGAACCTTAAGTATTGTAGATTCCCCTAAAATAGATTAAATTTCGATTAGCTCAATAAAAGATATCGATAAGTGATGTTATCGCCCCAAAAACCGTTCCATTACAAAGTCAATTGGAGCGCGTATGGCGAGCACTGAAAAACAACAACACGATCACTATCGCCGGTTAGGGTTAGTGTTAGCAGCTCTGCTTCGCAGCTTGCTGTTATTTACTTATTGTGCAACAGAAGCTCTGGCAATGCGCCGCAGGCCCAGCTCCCCTAGTGATGAAAGCAACATCTGTGTATCGAAAGTAACATAATTAAGTCTAAGCATAAAATCTGTGAAATAATAACATATTTATATTAAAAAATAAAATGAATAGGCATGTGGTACAGTGGTTAGTCATGGCTTTTATAATAAGTGAGAAGCGCTCGATGCCCGCTTAGAGAAACGTTTGTGTCCATGAATGCAATGTAAGTTTATACTACGTCGGGAGACATACAAGCGTACGGCCCACCTGATGTAAAGCGGGTACCGGAGCCTATAAACGCTTGCGATATATTAAGTATCACTAGCGCGTGCTTACACAGCAACTTCTTGGGAGCTTACCGGTGACCTCTTCACACGCAGCACACAACAATCCTCTAGGAAGTTGTTATTTGGCTGCGGTTTTCTGTGTACTTATGGACTACATTATACTCGTATGGCGAGAAACAACAGCGAATGTTTTACGCCATGTATGTGAACAGGGTCGCGGGCGGGTCGTACCCGCGGGCGGGTCGTACCCGCGGGCGGGTCGTACCCGCGGCCGACGCGGCCAACTATTCATTATTCGAAATACCGTAATGACAGGGAGTGTAGTCCGGCGGGTGACGGCCGACATTACACTGATTACAGGGCACGTTACGTTACGCTGGCCGAATTGGTAATTTAATGATGCTATCTTACTTAACAATCCAGTTAGGATGGGTGTATTTATAACATAATAAACTTTGGATTTAGAACAAAGCCCTCCATATAGAGCAGAGGTGTCCAAACATTTGAGCGTAGTGCCGTACTGTTCTCTCGAGGAGGTCTCGAGGCCGACGACCGAACCGATCGGGCCGGGCTCTGTCGTACGAACATAAACAGTTTTAAACTAAGTTCTCTATTCGTTTGGGGGCTACTCGACGAGTGAGCACGACTACCGACAATCACCAACGGGAAGACTTATATTGATCATAAAAAATACGAAATGAATGTTAAAGAAGCGAGTGAGATATGTAAGGATTGAGTCACGTGACGCTCGGTTCTCTTTGCCTATCCCGCAAGGGATTTGGTGTGAAGGTATAGATAAAAAAAACTTTTTTTTAAATCATAATACTATGTGAATCACCAATAATACTTACGTATTGTACTTTGTAACAAATTAATTTTATTATTGAAGTTTATTGTATTATTATGAAATGAATTACGACCTCTGCCGTCGGAGGTCCCAAAAAAAACCGAAATTATTTATAAAGAACTTTAATAAAAATAAAAGAGTTACAAAATTAACTTATTAACTATACGTGTCGACTGTTCCGATGCTAGGAATGAAGTGCGGAATATTCCACTGGCCGCGGTGTCGCAATCGTCGGGCGTCGGTTGCACGAGGCGCGGCGTCAGCAGTTTACTGTATTGCGCAAATATCATGCACAATAATGTAGGTTTCGTGTCAGCGTTATTCATATGAGCTGCGCACGTAACACCTCCACCGGAAGTTCAGCAACTATTTTGTGAGGTTTATTGAAAATGTTGCTGGCATCTTTTTCACTGAAGTAGGGATGTCCAGATCTTCGTACGAATGCTCGTTGCTTCTGGCATCTGCTGTAGGTTTCTTCAAGGTCTGGCACCTTTTGCGATAACCTATTGCAAGAACGAGAATTATAGCGGCGACCAAGGCGCTGTAAAAGGGAAGCGTTGTATGGTAGAGAGACTTTGGATGTATCTCATCCAAACGTTCGATCCGCTGAAATGAAATTTTGTCTTGTATTTCCTGAAGTTTGCTCAAGTTGATCTGACTGAGTTCGACTGGATGCTGCGAGTTAGGTTTGGACTCCGTTGAGGTGGGCAAGTTAAGAATTTTGATAGGCTGCCCTTGGACTTGATCTTCCATATTAGCGATGGTAAACTCGTCAGTGCGTATAATGCAGTTATGCGGTATTGTTGCAACATAGCTGCCTGTAAGTGTGCTGTATTGGTCTCGTCCACAGGTTTCTTGTACTTTAGTTGGTTTCGGGAATATCATGGCGTAGTGTCTGTCATCTAATTTTTCTATGGTTTGCTTTGATAGTGATATGGTAGTCTGCTGGCACGATGCGTCCATTATTTGCGCAGAGATAAGTCTGTGTATGCAGTCCGGATCTTTCCGAATTTGTTGGTTCAGCTTTTCCTCACAGAGATAGTAGTCCTCTACCTTCGGGCATTCAGCCTCTATGTACACGTGAAAATTTCCGTTGGTTGCTATTAATGGATAGGGAGGTATAAGAACGGAATTGTGCTTATTAGGTAGGATAGGTAATTTGTACAACTCATATATTTCGGGGGATACTATGGGGAACCTGAATAATACTACAATTCTGTTCTCGACGTAGTATGAACCCGGGTTAATCACATTATAATATTCCCGAAGGTCCATATCTAGCAATTGATTTTTCTCATAGATACTATTTAACCTAACTAACATTTTCTTAAGTATACTTATATCTAACATCGAATGATGTGTATTCGATGCACGGGTGTAAGCTAAAATATTTTCTATCCTATCTAATTCGGTTGACAAATCTTCTATGTTATACCCTAGTATATCTAATAATTGACCAAATCTAAAATATTTTATTAAGCTGCTATCTCTATAGGCATCTGAATCTAAGATTAACTGTAACGTCTCGTTAATTTTTACTTGGTTTTCTACTATCTGAGATATGACGTCAGTGTGGTGAGCTATCCAGTCTTGACTAAGACTTATATGTTCGCTTAATTCAGTGTTTAATTTATCTTGATTACTTTTAAGTTGAGAGATGGCCTCGTTGTAAAAGATGGCATCGCTGTGATCAAGATTTCCAGTGAGTCCTTTTATAACAGAGCCTAGACCATTTAACAAGCCACGTTTGGTGCGTGATGGTTTAAGAGAATTTAGTCGATACGACGCCTTATCTAATTTGTCACTGATATGATTAAACTGAACTTCATATAGCATGTATGTGTCATTACGTAGTTGTTTCCCAGTATCCTGTAATTGGTCTTTAATGTCGTCAAGTCGGTTTTCAATATCGTTTAACTCTACGTATTGCAGGAATGTGTGGTGGTGTGTAGTCAACCTCATGGGGCCAATTTTAAAGGGCAATATTCCAGGTCCATCGTTCAAACTCTCTAGTTTAATTTCTTGAGCTTGTGTTAGCGCGAGAATCGACGTCAGCAGTGTTCTGTAACAATGTATTTTTAGGGACACGTTTTAATCGGGACTTAGCTATCGGACCGCGTTTTCTAGATGTATAAATATGAATGGGCAGATCTGCTAAAACGGTATCTTTAGTGTAGCGAGGTGCTAATTTTTGCCGAGAGGCTGCGGGGTTGCTGACAAATATCTGTTGTTCGGGCTGATATTCAATTTCTTTTTCACGGGTTTTATTCCTATTCTCTATTATAGCGGTACGATTAGCAACACAGGACTCATGAATTAGTTCGTATACTTTCTTCATCTGTTCCTTATGTGTGATCACATACTGTTGTAATAGGTGCTCAGTCATGTTAAAGTCTAGTGGATCCCTAGGGTCTAGATGTCCGTTCACAATGTCGTAAGGCCTGCATTTCGTGAAGCTATGTATCGAGCTGTTATATGCAATAATGGCATAAGGCATTAAGTTAACAATGGGTTCATCTTTCTGCCTTAGTTTTAGGATACGCAAATGCTCTAGGATAGTGCTATGGAATCGCTCAATGTTGCCATTGTCGTTAGGTGAATGAGCTAGGGTTTTATGGTGGTTAATTTTATGTAGTCTTAGAAATTCGGTGAACATTTGGTTCGTGAATTCCGTTCCCTGATCGGTAACAATGCTAAAAGGTAAACCGTGGTGCGTGCTGAAAGTAAGTAGACTTTGGATGACACTTATGGCAGTCCCATCGCGTAGATGATATGCTTGGGCATATTTTGAAAATACGTCTATAAATGTTAGGTACTTTTCACTCTGAATGGTGAACAAGTCAAGGTGAACTGTCTCAAATGGTTTAGTTGCCGGAGGAACAATGTTAAATTCCTGTCTAATAGGGTTGCGGTCATATTTCGATTGTCCGCAAATGGTACATTCGTTGATAAATTTAGCTATGTGTTCTTTCATTTTTGGCCAATAGTATCTGTAGGATAAGGATAAGTAGCACTCGGTTATACCACGGTGATTGGTTTTACCTTCGTGGTAGTGGCGAATTATTTCTTGTTGTTTGAGATATTCTTTAACATTTTCTATTTCAGTTTTGGCTAACACTAGGCTCATAGCGGAACACTTAAACCTATCTTGTAAAATTGGGATTATGGTGTACATAGCGAGAGGCGGTGTAATTAAGAGAGCGGTTTTGACTTTGGGGTTGACGTATTCTTTTATCGCGTTTATGAGATCAATCTCTAAGTTAGACTGGCTTAGCTGTATAGAAGTGCGCGTGTGGGTCTCAAATGGCTTAGATACAGTGGGTCGTCTTGTTATATCACTAACCACGGTTAAACATAGCTGTTTATGAAATTTATTAAGAGGTTCGTCCGTTATTGGTATTTCAAGAATGGGATTTTCTTGATCAGTATGTATAGTGTTAGTCGCAGAGTTATCTAATGAGGGTGGTCTATCTGTTGGGTTCGGAATTAGAGAATCTATATCGTCAAATAGTGAGTCCGTCTCCTTTTCTCTTGGGGATGTCTCAGAGTTGTGTAACTCGATTCTAGACAGTGCATCTGCATTGGAATTATGGCTGCCTTTTTTGTAAATTACAGTGTAGTTATATTCGCTTAATTTCAAGCGCCATCTCGTTAAGCGAGAGTTTGGTTCTTTAATGTTCATAATCCACTGTAGTGGTTTATGATCTGTAATAATTTTAAATCTTCTCCCAAAGAGATAAGGTCGAAAATACTTCGTTGCCCATACTATGGCAAGAAGTTCCTTCTCAATGGTGCTGTAGTTCAATTCGCTGTCATTCAGTGTACGAGATGCATACGAGATGGGTTTGTCTGAGCCAACAGTGCCCTGTGACAGCACAGCTCCGATCGCCACGTTGGATGCGTCAGTTGTCAAGATAAACTCTCGAGAGAAGTCGGGATATTGGAGTATAGGGTCATTGGTAAGTAGTCTCTTACATTTTTCAAAGCAGTTAACATAGTTTGTATCTAGTGTTATTTTACTGTTTTTCTTTAAACAACTTGTCAGAGGTTTAGTGACTTTGGCAAAATCGGGGATAAATTTTCTGTAGTACCCTATAAGGCCTAGAAATTGTTTAATTTGTTTAGTAGTCTTTGGCAGAGGGTATTCTTCGATTGCTTTGATCTTTTCGGGATTAGGCTTAATACCATCTGTACTAATCACATGGCCAAGGTATGATGTTTCCAGCTTCAGAAATTCAGATTTATTCATCTGTATTTTAAAATTGGACTCGCGAAGTCTTTGAAACACTTTCTCAAGATTAACCATGTGCTCTTGTAGGCTGGTACTAAAGACAACTATATCATCTAGATATACCAGGCATATGTCGTTTTGGAGGCCACGGAGGACATTGTCCATAACCCGTTGAAAGGTTGACGGAGAATTTTTGAGACCCATGGGCATTCTTAAAAATTCAAAATGTCCATGTTCTACGTTAAATGCTGTCTTCTGGATGTCATCTGAGTTCATCTCTACTTGATGAAAGCCTGAAGCTAAATCTAACGTGCTAAAATATTGACATTTGCCTAGTTTGTCAAGAACGTCGGTAATATTTGGAATGGGGTATTTGTCGTCGATAGTCTTCTCGTTTAGTTTGCGGAAGTCGACAACTATACGCCATTTACGGTTACCGGATGCATCTGCTTTCTTGGGTACTACCCATATGGGTGAACTCCATGCAGAGTCTGAGGGTCGGATGATTCCTTGGTCTAACATTTTTGAAATTTGGTTCCGAACCTCGTCCCTATGTATAAAAGGGTACCGGTAAGTTTTTGTATATACAGGAATTTCATCGACCGTTTTTATATGATGTTTGACTTTATTAGTAAATGTAAGAGGTTCGTCTTCTATGTAAAAAACGTCGGCATAACGGGAGCAGAGTTGTACCAGGTTAGTCTTTTCCTCAGGGTTTAGGTGGTCGGTTCGTAATCGTGATATGACTTCCTCGATTCGACTAGAAATGTGTTGAGGTTGCCTACAGTCTATACTAAATATTTCAGCTTGTGCAGGTTGGTCCAAGCACAATATAATATCGTTATATGTGGTGTTCTCTACTTCAACTATGCCACGACTGTTTGATATCTTGGTTATACATTCGTGTATGAGACAGTTGCATACAATCTGATCGCTAACTACTACATCGCCGTCCGGAGCGTTAATGGGTATGCGTACCAACTTTGAGGACTGAGCGGGTATTATATCCTCATAAAAATTCAAATTTCGTGCATTATACATTTTAATCGGGTTAGTTGCAGATTGGGTAACTAGCGTTAAGTTTTTTAAATCGATCTTTGCTTCCCATTCAGTAAGTAAGTCAAGTCCTAAAAGTCCATCGAAATGGTCATGGAAACGGTATACGAATAGTTTTATGTTATGGGGTTGGTTGAATTCTTGGAAGCATGGCAAATTAATAGAATAGTCATTCCTACTAGTTGTATGCACGTTCGTAACTTCGAACGGTTCATAGTCCAAAGGTATGTGAGAATAAAACTGTTGGACGGCTTCTGGGCTAATAAATGATTGGTTAGCGCCTGTATCTATTAAAAGATTAAGAGGTGGGTTTTCTATGCGAACATACGGTAGTTGCCTTTGTGTTTGCATATTCAATTCTATCCGGATCTTTTTGATATCATAACTTTCTGAAAATCCTCACTATCGCTAGAAGGAGACTGATATTGCTTTACAGAGGGTTCGACTGGGTGATCAACTTCATTTGGGTACTCGCTTATGTTCGGGTACTCGGTCACGTTCGGGTACTCGGTCACGTTCGGGTATTCTGGTACATTATACACATAGTCAGGCTCATAATTATAATAGTCAGTACTCATAGCGGGGTAGTCATGGTAACTAGTATATTGATTGTAGTCAGGGTAGCATTCACTGTAATCTGGGTAGTATGTCACACAGTCATTCATATTAACGTCCCTAGTCTTGAAATAGTTGGACGGAGGTGGGTTTCCAAACCTACGCCAATCATGTCCCGTGGGAGGTAATGGCTTTGTGACAAATGGGGTTACACCACTCATGGGGCGTGGTGTTTGTTGGGATTGACTATTACCAAAAGACTGATTGCGATTTGGCAACTTAAAGACGTTGCTTTGTGGGTTATAATTAGGCGGTGTAGCCCGGAACATCTGCTGAGTACGGGTAGGCATTCTAAATTGGGGCTGTGCCATTGCTTGCGGACTTGGCCTATTGAAATAGTTAACAGGAGGCGGTGCAGTCTGTCTGTGCGGTTGCATGTTAGTCGTGCCGAAAGTAAATGGTCTAGGTGGTGGCATATAGCCGGTCATAGGCGGTGTAAAAGCCTGTGCCATTTTGGGCATTGGATGACCCTGTGATAATTTAGGTAAAGTGTCGTTTCGTTGCTGCAAATAAATGACATTAAGCTCCTCCTGCACAAATTCCAAAGCTTTTTCAATACTGTCAGGGCGCATGCACCGTATACGAGACCCAAGTGGCTCTTTAAGACCACGTACAAATGCTTGCATAGTTAATTTCTTGTATAAGTTACGTTTTGCTTCTATGGTCGTCTCTATAGTCTCGTGTAGGGTGACGTACGTCATGATGGTACTGAACAGTGTCTGACACCGTTCATAAAATTCCTGCGGTGTGCTACTACCTTGTGACTGTAACGAAAGGTCGTTATACAACGCAGTTTCGTCCCTCTGGTCGGAAAAGTTATTAATCAACACTGTCCTAATACCATACCAATTTTCGGGTATACCGTTTGAGTTGATGGTACGAGCGGCGGGCCCTGTTACTTTGTTCAGAATGCCATTAATTAATGATAAATTATTTAACAAGTGTTCTGGTCCGTCTCTGGCATAGCTATGTATAATTTGGTCGCATATTCTTATGAATCGCGTAAGTATATTAGGGTTCCCGTCAAACTCGGGGACCAGGCGGAGGGCCTTGAATATGGCATCAGGGTCATGAACGACCGCTGTCTGAATAGTCTGTGCTTGTGGTGGACTAACTTGGTGGGCCATATGGTCAACTGCTGGCGGATTCATAGTTTCCGTATAACTACAATAATCTAACGTACTATCGTCTAAGCTTAAATCTCTGTTAGAATCTAATATACAATTCCTTGACTGTTTAGAGGAAACAGCCTCGGACTTATCCTTTCTAGGAAGAATCTTGATTGATTCAAAGGACTTAATGGGCTAGGAAAGCAACACTACAGAACAATTCAGTGGTGTACTTATATAAGCATTTCGGCCTCTGTGAGCGTTATCGATGTCTGGATACTTCGACCTTGCAGATTGCCGTAGATTCGGATACTTGACGAAGGCTTGAGAGCTCAACCAGAAAACGGCGATTGGGAGCAACGATGCGAGATGCTGGAGACCGATCGCGCGCGTTTCCTGTTCAAGTATCCTACCGACTGCGCCAATTACGACCTCTGCCGTCGGAGGTCCCAAAAAAAACCGAAATTATTTATAAAGAACTTTAATAAAAATAAAAGAGTTACAAAATTAACTTATTAACTATACGTGTCGACTGTTCCGATGCTAGGAATGAAGTGCGGAATATTCCACTGGCCGCGGTGTCGCAATCGTCGGGCGTCGGTTGCACGAGGCGCGGCGTCAGCAGTTTACTGTATTGCGCAAATATCATGCACAATAATGTAGGTTTCGTGTCAGCGTTATTCATATGAGCTGCGCACGTAACAAATGGTTGCGTATTATTTAGTGCGAATTATTTATATAAATACGGTTTGGCGTGCCGGATATGTAGAGATGGGTAATCACCCGGGTTAAAACCGGCGGGTGGGTTAAAACCCAGTTACCACCCGTTATCACCCAATTTTAACCCATTCTCGCGGGTGAAAACGATTCATCATTTAATATGAACAGATCTATTATCTTGTATTAGTTTTAAATGGTTTTTGGGCAATTTTAAATACATTGACGAGTAAAACTAAGTAGAAAATTCAAAATGGCAGCTAATGGACTGCAAACTTAGTTAATTTCTTGGCATTCTTTAACAAAAAAGGACAACAATCACGTTTTTGACTTTACAATATCAAAAATTAAAACCATTTTGCTAATTTGTACATTAATTTAATCGATTTTGATATGAAAAGAGCACTGGTAAAAAAGTATCTACAAAATTCTTGGTTAAGGAAAAAACTACTTAAAATATTAAACCTTTATTATTTATTGTTTTATACTTATGATATATAATTAGGTTTAATGTAATATGAACTAATGAATTTTATAAACATTTAAAATATTACTACCTATTTTAAAAATATGTGAATTAGCCGAAGATTACTCAGATAATTTAGTAAAAAATATACATATAGCGTAAGTAATTAAACTGTAATTTTTTAAAACATGTTTTAGAAGTATATATACAGTTCAATTACTTAGGCTATGTGTATTAAAAAATATAAATAAAGTTACTATGCATAATAAGTATAATAGTCATGGGATTCTGAGGGTCAAAATGAGATAAGAGATCTATCGGCTCTACCTGTCTCTTTCTTCCGAGCCGTCCATTATCAGTTATTGTCTTTGATTTTGGTTATACGGACTTTGATTTACTGCTTTTTGATTGGTTTGTTAATTATACAATACCCTCACCATCGTCAAGATGGCGCTCATGTTAGAAAACAAGTGATTATTAGTATTGCACTTAAAGATTTCTGCGTACTTTGGAGATGATGGAGTCAAAAATCTCGAAATACGAAATAATCGTCGCAACCAATTTTTTTTTTTAACGTATTAGTTACAATAGAGTTAACAATTTTTTTTTGCCTACCGTGTACTCTGAATATTGACGCACTCGCTTTGTCATTCAGTATAAGTAACAGGTAGAGAAAGAGTGCCAAAATAATTCATCGACCTTAGATAAAAGACAAAGGTCCTGTGAATAAATAATTAATTGAATTTTAGGTCATAGTTGTATGCTAATGAACTTTATTTTAAGTCGTTATAGTGAGAAGAAAACCCTACGCATATGGGCACACTATCGGGAAACTGAAAACAAATCGCTACATGCAGATATTCCGAGAAACGATACAAACCTGCCAGTCTACAGAGGATGACTAAACATTTGTTAAAATGCCCGAATTAGCCGGAACATCAAACAAGGATCAACTAAACCTGCAAGCGTTATCACGGTGTTGCAAACAATGAGAATATAAGACCAGCTACTGCAATATATGACCAGCCACTGTCATCAATGGAAAGCTCTGCGTCTTTTTCCCTGTCCGATGGAGCTAAACAAAATCTTAACGCACTTTTAACGAAGGCTATTTATGTGACTGGAACACCTTTATCCACAATTGACACCCTTTATGGATAAATTTGTTCGAACAACTCCAGCCTCTGTATAAATTTCGGACCAGAAAATCTCCCTCCACTAGCATTTTAGATAATATTGTAATGCAACGAGTGTTAAAAGATAACATATCGTCGCAAAAATATTTACACTTGTAACTTGATAATTCATAATTCATAATTCATTTAATCGTTCATTAACATGGGTAAACATTGGTGTTATAATATAAAACAGTAAGTACAGCCATGATACGCCTTATTAGCATATGAACATAAATATTTTTAACTAGTTAATATAATTACATTTAGGATTTCACACAATAATATTTATATAAAATTAATGCCGTCCATATCGGCACCTATTAAAAGACAAAATTAAATTCATAAACACCATTGAATAATAAATTAAAAATACAAAGAATGTCAATGATTATTACAGATATGTCAGGATAATATACAATTTAATCGTTAATTGATAATTTATTATTTAAAAAAACTTTTATGTCATAATATGCTTTTTCAGCAAGGAAGCCATTGAGTGCACTTTTAAAACGTTTATGGTCATTTATGGACCTAATATTTACTGGAATTTTATTATATATGATGGGTGCCATATAATAGATGGGTGCTTGATGTTTGGTGCAACTGCAGAAATGAAGGAATAATTAATTTTCTTATATCAAAACCACAACCAATATTTGTGAAAAACTTAACAACAAGCGAAAATCGACACACAAGCGAGTATAATCTCAAGAAATATCAAATATCATGTCAGAGTACGGAGAAAATAAATTTGCGACACTCATTGGCAACAATGCGAGCAACATCCAAAGAGCTTTTCGCCTAATAAAAAAGAAGTTCCCACATATTACGTATCTAAACTGCACTACACATACATTGAATTTGCAAAGATATTATACTCGTGTAAACTAATTTTTGGCAGAGCTGGGATAGCCAGCGGAGCCACATTACCCTCAAAATTGTCGTTTGGGGTAGACTGATGTCATCCAGCTAGCGTTTAGACGGTAATAGTGAGAAACTCCAAAATCGACACACTAATAGCTAACATATTGTAGTTTTGTATCCTTTAATTTAAAATTTAAATGTTCGTTGGTGAGGAAGAATGGTGCAGAGTCTGCACTGCACTCCCATCAACAGAAAAAGTAACAGCACTCGTCGCTAGATGTCGTACAGGGTTCCATATATTTTAAAAAAATTAAAAAATTAGAAATAAAATATTTAAATATTTTTTTATAGCTCTGCCTACACAGCTTGCTGTTATTTACTAGTATAAATACTTTAAAAGACATAGCCATTGGTGTTTAAGAAACCATTAAAAGAAGCCAAATTCTATCATCACTTCTGACTACAATAGTCACAGAAAAAGGAGCTGGTGAGAGTTTAAAGCTTCCATGTGATACCCGGTGGGACAGTTACTGTACAAATTTCAAAAGCTTGGCAAATACTAAAGTTGCTTTGCAGACATTAGCGGTTCATAAAAAAGCCACGTTTTTGCCAAAAGAGGACAAGGAAACTCTGTTGGATGACACTTTTTTGAGTTTTATAAGGTAGTGCATCATTATTTTAGACCCGATATCTGAAGCAATTTTTATACTTGAGTCCGACAAAGGAAATAAGTCATAAAGTATTTATCACGCTAAATGATATGAAATCCAAATTTTTATTCAGGTAACCTGATATCACTATCTCTATCTATAACTTCACGCCAAATCCCTTGCGGGGTAGGCAGAGAGAACCGAGCGCCACGTGACTCGATCCTTACATATCTCACTCGCTTCTTTAACATTCATTGCTCTTCTCATGCACGCACGCCGGTTTCTAGGGCTCCTGACATCACCTTCTGATAGAACATGACCAATTTGGTCATGGTAGGTAAGTCTTGGCCTTCCCCGGCTCCTACATCCTTCCACTTTTGCATTGTATATCTGCTTCGTCATTCTTTCATCTTGCATTCTTTCTACATGCCCGAACCATCGGAGCATGCCTCTTCTTATTTTAACACCGACGCTCTCTTTCAGACCAACTCTATTTCTAACATCATCATTGCGAATACGGTCTACGAGCCTTACGCCACAAATTTTGCGCAGCGCTCGCATTTCAACCGCGTTTATTCTACTTTCATGCTCTTTCTGCCATACCCAACTCTCGCTTCCATAAGTTAGCGTTGGGACCAACACTGCATTGTGTATAGCGAGTTGTGCCTTCTGGCTCAGGATTTTACTGCCAAGAAGTTTTCCCAACGCTCCATTCACACTGTTCCCAGCACTCACTCGTCTTTCCACATCTGCGGTGTACCTTCCATCCCTGCTGAAAGCGCATCCAAGATATACAAACTCATCCACTTGTTCCAACACTTCATCATCAATCGTAATCCTTACATTAGTTCTGGATTCTTCTCTTTCAAATACCATTATCTTTGTTTTCTTCGCATTCAGTAGTAAGCCTTTCTCCATACAGTCGTCTTTCATCGCTGTGACCAGTGTTTGCAGTTTAGATGGTGTATCTGCTAATAGCACGGCATCGTCTGCATACAGCAGACAGTTCACCACTTGGTCACCCATGCGCAATCCCACATTCGTTGACCTTATTCTCTGCAGACAACTATCGATATACAGGATAAACAGCCTAGCAGATAGCATGCAACCCTGTTTGACACCAATTTTGACATCAAACCAGGGTGACATGCCACCGTCTATCCGCACACATGCTGAGCAATCCTTGTAAGTGGACTGCACAGCACGGAGCAGTGAACCGTCAATCCCATATCTCGGCAATATGTCCCACAGTTCCTTTCGCACAACCCTATCAAAGGCTTTCTCAAGATCCACAAAACCGCAGAAAACCTTCCGGTCTATGGCCAGATGCTTCTCTACGATATTGCGGAGCGAGAAAACTTGATCCGTACATCCCCTTCCATTTCGGAAACCTCCTTGTGCGTCCCACAGCATTTCATCGGATTTCACCCTCATTCTCCGTTCAATCACCTTTCCATATACTTTTGCTGCTAAGCTGATCAAACTGATGGCCCTATAGTTGGCGCAGTCCATGCGTGATCCCTTGCCTTTATACAAGGGCACGATGACTGCGCGTCTCCAGTCCATTGGGACCCTTCCAGTTCTCCAGCATAGGTTGCATAGGTACCAGAAGGCGTCCCGGACGTAAGTGCCACCTAATTTGATCATCTCAGCTGTGATCAGATCAATTCCCGCTGATTTTCCATTTTTCAAGCTTCGTATCGACCATTCGATCTCATCCATAGTTATGCCTTCGTCGGACGCCGTCAACGTGGAGTAAGCATCCGACTCACTCTCATTGCCAGCGTCCGAGGCATACTCATACATTTCCTCAAAATATTCACTCCACCGTTCTAACACTTCCTGAGTGTTGGCAAGAATGACACCAGCTTTAGACTTTATCTTATCCATTCTGGATGCCGACGAACCACTCCGAGACTTCTTTACCTCTCTCCAAAAGAGTTTGGTATTTGCCTCGAAGTTTTTCGTCAGCCTCTCTTCCTCATTCATAATTTGTCTTTCACGCTTCTCTTTCACTAAAGCCTTGGTTTCATTCTTGCATAGACGGTACATTTCTTTCTTCTTTTCTCTCATATTTTCATTTAAAGGCAAAGATGATACGTAATCCAGCCACGCTTTCCTCTTTCTTGCTACGGAGGATTCAACCTCCGCATCCCACCAGGCATCTCCTTTCGCTGTTTTACGTCTCTTTGCGCATCCACAAGCTTCTTTTGCACTATCCATCATACTTTCTTTCATAACTTTCCAACAATCATCCACATCTGAGTCGGAGAGGCTTGCATTTGCAAGTCTCTCACTTACCAGATGCACATACATTCTCCTTACACTTTCATCTTGCAATTTTTCGCTCATTATCCTTTCATGATCTCCGAAAGGGATACGCACTCGCCAGTGCCTCCACTTCCTAAAAAGGCCCACAAACCGGCTTACCACCAGGTAGTGGTCCGTCTCAAGAGTGGGGCCTCTAAAGGCTCTTGTATCCATTAAAACATTTCGGAGACGTCTATCTATTAAAATCAAATCAATCACACTTTTTTGATCATTCCTTCTCCATGTATACGTGTGAATATCCTTATGATGAAATAAAGTATTCGACACGAGGAGGCCTCGTTCCATACATAAATCTAGTATAGACTTACCTGCTTCGTTCACTCTCTTATCTCCATACGGACCAAGAACAGCTTCATAGCTGTATCGCTTGGTCCCAACCCATCCATTCAAGTCTCCACACATAATCACTCTTTCGTTCCCTTCAACTAAGTCCAGAACATCCCTCACAGACTCCCAAAACTTCTCCAGTTCTTGAGCACACGCTGAGCTTACGGGAGCGTATGCTGCAACCAAAAATACTCGCGTGATGCCCAGTTTAATACGAACCCAGAGAAGTCTAGGCCCTACCAAACAGTAATCTCTTACACCAGTGGCTAAGCGAGAGGAGAGTACGACACCTACACCAGCACTGGCATGATCGTCACGGTCCACCCCAGACCATAGGGCCATCATACCACCGGGCAGATCATCGGTGTCGCTCCCCTTGCGCTTAGTCTCTGTCACACATAAAGCATCCAAACGTCTATCATTCATTACGTCTATCAGTTCATTCGTCTTATCTTTCAATCCACCTCTCACATTCCACGTGCCTATGCGGCACTCGGCTCCCCTCGTCCCGCCGGAATTGGCGCTGCGTGGTGGGTGGCGGCCCCCACCGCCGCATGCTGCTGTATTCGCACCGACGGGGGCGGATCGGTGCGCGTCGCCTTCGGGGGACGCCCTAATCCGCACGTCGGTGCGCTCTTGGTCCAGAATTGCAATCGACTGATTGGCAGGGGTCGCGAACGAGCACGCTTCTGGCACATGACCCCCAAATATATCACTGATATCACTATAATATACAATAATATTAAAAATGAACTCCAGGGTTGTTTTGATGAAAGGATTAAAATGTGTGTGAAACCAATACATTTGGCAGCATTTACTATACCCTACCATCCAAGGAGACGAGCCAGATGAACATCAAAGATGTTGAAGCCATGGAATATACCCATCAAATCTGATGTAATATATTGAGTATTTTACCAAACTTGGCATCTTATAAGGCCAAAGATGGTTTTTGGAGCTGAAGATTTGTGTGGTCAAATATCAGAGATATCAGCGCAACAACGTGGTGGAAAGGTATATGTGGACATAATGCATTAAGTAAAATTGCTGTATGGATTCTAACCGCCCCGTGCACTTCTGCTGCAGCAGAGCGTGTGCATAGTACCATTTCATAATATAGAACGAAATCGACTAACTACAGAGAGGGCAGCGAAATTAACGTTCATAACGTATAACTGGAACTTGTTGAATAGACAAGAAGACAGTTTAAGTGAAAATATTCACGAACGTGAATATGATCTATCACCAATTGTGAGACCAAAGTCACCAACTGCTACGCCACGCCCTGATAGCCCCCAACGTGCCAACAAAAGGTACCTCAGGCGTAAGTATGATCGAATTATCATGATTGCGATCGGTTTTGGGACTAAAGATATGAAGATTTAGATTAGATTAATTAAATTTATATGTAAAAATAAGTAACATATAAATATATTAATAATCTTGAATCACACTGGAATATTCAGTTTTATTTACAAACTAGAGTCCGTTCAGATCACATTTGTACACGGTGACATTTGGACCAAAACAGACAGCTATATCGCAAAAACGTCAGGGCTTGATACCAGGGTGACTAGTTTACCTTCTTATTACCCACTTTCTTCTAAGAAAATACTTAATAATATTTGTTTTTAATGAAAATAATTATTACTAAGTATTAAATTCTTAAATTATATATTTAGTTATCAGGCGTATTGCCGTCATATAGTTTCTGGTTTTATAACAAAAGAAAATAATTCTAATTCCCTTTTTATAATAAAAATAAAAAATCGATGTTATGTCGCTTGTTTCATTGACATATAAATTATTGAGCAACTACTGACAATGCTTTTGGTGAAATTTGGGAAAGTTTGTTTTATAATATCGGTAAAACGCTATTAGTGTGTCAATAATCTAATCGTGAAAGGATAACGAATTTACGCAAGCATAATATCAGAATGGTCATTTATATTACTTATTGCAATTATAATATTTTTCCCAATAAAAAGGTGTTTCGCATTTTTATTAGTATGGCAACATTAAAAGGGTGGGAACAGCTAACTTGCACGGTCTCTAGAGTCCTTTCATGTCAAAATACACACACTGAACTATGTGTCATTGAAATCGGCCAAGAAACCATGAAAATGGCTAATAGTTTTGTGTTTTGAGAACGTGTTTATCCTTTTTTACACTAAAATGTATTAAATCATTTATAAAATGCATCGTCAGTATGTCGAAAACTTGAAAATACGAATTAAATTTTCATTGCCAATTATCAAATCATTTTCACCCGACAAAATGGGTGATTATGGGTTATAACCGGGTTATAACCCAAATATGGGTTATAACCCGGTTAAAACCCACAGTGGGTGAATTGGGTTTTTACCCATTACCCATCACTGGATATAAGTGATCGCCGCCCGACTATCGCGGGCCGAATGGGTGGTCTTCGCGGGGGAACCATTTGGAAATATGTAACATAAATATAAAAAAATATTTCCATTAATGTTATTTAATACGTACAAAGTGGTTGCAGTAAGTAATAACAGAGTTGAGGATGGCGGGTTGATTTTTTGATTGAAACAAATTAAAAACTGCCCTGTAGAACGGGTTGGGTAATTTCGCATTGAACGTTCAAGCGTCCTGTGATTGCGTCATGTACAGCCGCATTTTAATTTGCGCTAGGATACATTATTTACTGTGTAACTTATTATGTGGTAGTGATTGTAGGTATGGAGACGATTGTATGGTGAAAGGCTTACTATTGAATGCGAAGAAAACTAAAATAATGATATTTGAAAGAGAAGAAACTAGAACCAATGTAAGGATCACGATTGATTATGAAGTGTTGGAAAAAGTGGACGAGATTGTATATCTTGGATACGCTTTGAGCAGGGATGGAAGGTACACCGTTGATCTGGAGAGACGAGGGAGTGGTGGGAATGGTACGAATGGAATGTTGGGAGAACTTCTTGATAGTAAAAGTTTGAGCCAGGCGGCACAGCTCGCAGTACACTATGCAGTGCTGGTTCCAACGCTTACTTGTGGTAGCGAAAGCTAGGTATGACCGAGAGAGTATGAAAGTAGGATAAACGCGGTCGAAATGCGAGCGTTGCGTAAAATTTGTGGCGTAACGCTTGTGTGTATTCGCAATGATGATGTTAGAAACAGAGTTGGTCCGAAAGAGATTGACAGTGTTAAGGCAAGAAGAGGCATGTTCTGTTGGTTCGGACATGTAGAAAAAATGCAGGAGAAAAAAATTACGAAACAGATGTGCAACGCGAAAGCAGAAGGATGTAGGAGAAAGACCAACACTTCCCGAGAAAGGCCAACACTTGTCTACCATAACCAAATGGGTGCTTACAAACAGCAATGAACGTTAATGAAGCGAGTGAGATATGTAAGGATTGAGTCACGTGGCGCTCGGTTGTCTCTGCCTACCCCGCAAGGGATTTGACGTGAAGTTATACATTGTATATATAATATGGGAATAGATTCAGGCTTGCGAGAGTTAAATTTACGGGGACATTAATGTAAAGTAATTTGCACGCTACCTAGCGGTAGGTACTACTGATTCTAATTGGTGGTGGAAGCACGCACAGTAGTCAACTACGTATGTTCTGATTAAACGCTATGTATACGTAGACTCGCGTGGGGCAACAGCCGTGGGGATACTGGCGGCGTCGGTTATGGCGGGGCGTTTTATAAATGTTTGATTTATCGCCGCAAACAACGTAGCACCTCTCGATCTGATTATCTCAACAACATGTCCTCCCGACACGTGTATTAGCAGCACGGTGTGTGATAATCTGATACTAATAGAGGTTAAAGTATGACATTGCCGTTTTATAGTAACAGATACTTTGAATTGACATTAAACATTCATGATGAGATTTTCGAGGGAAACTTTTTCACATGATACCTGTGAGGTATTTCTTTAAAAAAATGTGCAGCATTGTTTTTTTTTTATTCATCTTAGACGGGAAAGAGGGATATTTCGAAAATCCTAGTAATTTTTGAATACGAGTTCCGACGCGGAACTATCGCGGCAGAAACGGAATGTATTGCTGTCGTAATATAAGCTGCGTTAAGAGAGGAGACTGCTAATGAACACACCAACGCACGGTGGTTGGTTCAAAAGTTTTCGTAATGGAAACGTCGACTTGAAGAACGAACCACATCGAAGACCGGCCACACAGGTGAATAACGCTAAATTGAAGGAGACGGTGGAAGACGATCTGGTCAAACTACCCAGGATTTAGCGGCATGGTTTAACGTTACCTTACATACAAAATTGACTCATTTCCATCAAATTAATAAGACAAAAAAATTTGAAAAATAGGTTTCGGCGAATTTTTGCTTTAACAGCATTAACAGACTTTGTAATTGTAACAGCAGGCGGCCGCCCCGATCTTGTATGGTCTCCAACAGAGGAAGTGGTGGCATATCTGTGGTATACGATATACGAACGTACGGCTAATACCAAACTTTGAAGTGTCTTGAGTATGACCGACGGCTCCATACCCACTTTGTGCAAGGCAATCACTGCAATGCTATTTTCTTTAACACCCCATTGCATGTTGTAATTTGATAATAAACACAAAAAAATATGTAAACGATTTTTATATATTATTATATAAAAATCGTTATATTTTTTTGGTTATATTTATCCCCATGAGAAAATGCAAAGGGATCTAGCCCATACAGCCATGTCTTCAGTTCAGAACCATTTCAAAATCTTAATTCTATGTTCCAGCTTCAGAAATTGTGCTGAAAAAATACTTGGGAAGGGTACACAGACCCAATCAAGCCGATAGTGATTTTTACAAGGTTTTCTTGATGAACTTATTCACGTCTTCCAAAAAGTGCATAAACGTGTTATATTTGAGTTTTTTGATTACTGTATAATTTAGCTGCACTTATGTTACAAAATACTATCGAAATAGTCACATAAAACTAATTTTATACTGAATTGTAAAAAAATCAAGTTTAACACTAATGTCACTCGTCAAAGATGCGGGAAGAAGTCTTTTTAATAAACTGTTCCAAATTCGAAATAATTAAAGAGTTAAAAAAAAAATAGTTTCTATGGAACAGTATTTATGGCCAGACTTGTTATATGTACGATATTTGTGTATGTTATATGTATGTACAATGTACATCATACTGCAGGCAAGAAGAGGTATTTTAGTGAGTGTGCCAGCATGCCAGCGTGAATGAAGAGTATAATTTGCATAACACAAAACCCAAAATTAACATCAACTAATTTAGGATAGGTAGGTATTAGGGTTAAAACAGCTAGTAAATCTCTTTCTTTGTTTGCTACGGCGGCGTATTGCAGGTCAGTACGTATCGTATTTGATGTCCACATAAATTTTGTACATCGTTGGGAAAAATTTAATTTAATTATAAGATAAAATATAAAGAAAACACACCGGTGCAGTAATAAATCGAGGCAATGCACAAGTAAGGAATTCTTAGGAATGCTAGTTGGTGGAGTTAAGATATCTCGAAGTTTTCTGAACTGAATAGTTTTTAGAACAAAACGCTGAAACCGAGAGACGGCAACTCAAACCTCTAGAGTTGTGTTCGTTTAGAGTAGGATTATATTTTCTGTAGAATTTTGTGAATACGCAGGAAAATATAAAAATTAGATTATAATAATATCTTTATTTCATAACACGGTGTACATAAAATGTGTTGTCAGTGTTTCCATGTAGGCAAACCATGCCTGTGTTTGGAATACCCCGCTTTTACATAACTAAATATTTAATACTATTATAGTTTCTAATTTCTAATGCAATATTATATAATTTCTAATAATAATAATCTAAGAAGTTACAAAGTAATTCGTCCTATACTAGAGGCATACAGCCTTAATTACGAATATATGTATAGTATAGAATCAATTTGTGAACAGCAATGTATAAAGTTGTTTTTTAAACTAGACGACCGGGGTGGATTCTTGCTAAATGAAATTCTGTCTTGTGAAAAGCGCTCTTCAAAATGTGGTGCACAAATTTTAGTTTCAAAATGAAATGCCTGCATTAGATAACGAGCATTAGATAGACGAAAATATTTAGATAAAGTAAAGGCAGCCAGAGAAAACGGAAATACTATATTAAAAATTGAATGAAACGTGAAAATTTAGATAAGACGTGGGTAAATGCATGTCATACTAAATCGAAAGTCTGGGTTGACAATACCAATAATCGATGTAATACTATCAATAATCTACATCGAGATCTACATTCCTAAATTGGATATCAACAGAATTGAAAAATAAATCAGGTAATATATTATGTTTAATTTTGTATTTTCTTTTTTTATGTATTTTTTTTTAGATAAATCTGCACATATCCTATAAAAAATACACGTTATTTCACTGACGAATGCTTTATTATTATGTATGTATGTATGTATATCTTTATGCCAAGTCCCTTGCGGGGTAGGCAGAGAGAACCGAGCACCATAAGACGCGGTCCCTGCATACTTCACTCGCTTCTGTGACATTCATAGCTCTTTTCATGCACGCTCGCCAGTTCTTGGGGCTCCTGACATCACCTTCTGATAAAACACGACCAATTTGGTCGTAGTAGGTTAGTCTCGGCCTTCCTCGGCTCCTACATCCTTTCACTTTTGCATTGTATATCTGTTTCGTCATTCTTTTCATTTATTCTACTTTCATGCTCTCTCTGCCATACCCAGCTTTCATTTCCATAAGTTAGCGTTGGAATTAGCACCACATTGTATACAACGAGCTGTGCCTTCTGGCTTAGATTTGGCTGCCTAGAAGTTAACCCAACGCTCCATTCGACCCTATTCCCGGCTCTCACTCGTCTCTCCACGTCAGCGGTGTACCTTTCATTGCTGCTAAAAGCACTTCCAAGATATACAATCTCATTCTCTTGCTCCAATACTACATCATTAACCATAATCCTAGTATTCGTTCTGGTTGTCTTTCTTTCAATATCTTGGTTTTCTTCGCATTCAATTGTAAGCCTTTCTTCATACAATCATTTTTCATTGTTGTAACTAATGTTTGCAGTTCGGATGGTGATTACAATCCTCATAAGTGGATTGCACAGCACGGAGTAGGCACCGTCAACCCCATATCCGGGCAAAATGTTCCAGAGATTCTTTCGCACGACTCTATCAAATGCTTTCTCAAAGTCCACAAAACCGCAGAAAACCTTCTGGTCCAAAGCCAGATGCTTCTCTATGATGTTGCGGAGTGAAAAAACTTGATCCGTACATCCTCTGCCGCTTCGAAATCCACCCTGTGCTTCCCAAAGCATTCCATCGGATTTCACTCTCATTCTCCTTTCAATGATTTTTCCATACACTTTAGCTGCTAAGCTGATCAAACTGATGGCCCTATAGTTGGCGCAGTCCATACGTGAGCCCTTGCCTTTATACAAGGGCACGATGACTGCGCGTCTCCAATCTCTCGGGACCCTTCCGGTTCTCCAGCATAATTTGCTCAAAAACCAGAAGGCGTCCCTAACGCAGGTACCACCTAGCTTGATCATCTCAGCTGTTACCATATCGATTCCCGTTGACTTTCCATCTTTCAAACTTCGTATCGACCATTCAATCTCATCCATTGTAATGTCTTCATGGTACGCTGGTACTGCCGAGTGAATCACAGACTCATTCACAATGCAAGCGTCATGGACATAATCATACATTTCTCTAAAATATTCACTCCACCGTTCTAACACTTCCTGAGTGTTAGCAAGAATGCCACCAGCTACGAATACACTAAGTACTTATGCAAATTTAAATCATTAAGAAAAAAAATGTCTCTATAGTGAATTTTAGAAGTATGCAATATAAACGAGCCTTTACAATTTCAAAGGCGTCGGTCGCACCCCTATCAATGGCCCATCTCACTCTGTCAATATCGGAAATGTGCGAATAACATACTCAGTACTCGGTTGTTAAAAAAACAGACTATAGTTCTAAATAATAAATTGATATTTACAGATACCTTAGAGTGTTAGGAAGTGCATACTGGAGCGAGGGACAAAGTGGCGAGCGTGAGGCGTGTGACTGTGAGTTTAATAAAGTTAAACGTAGTTAGTTCCCTGATCTGACCACAATGTACAAACTTACTATTTATAATCATTTCATTGTTCTGGAAAGTAACAAGTCACAAAACTATTGTTATATGACTAAGAGTACTTGTTAGCGACGAGCTGATTTAGTGTAATGTTTTATTTTATAAGGTATGTACATAAATGAATGATATACGCAGGTAAGGCTACGTTTGTAAACGGCGCGGCGGCGGTGCGTTGTACGACGACGCGCCGCGCGGTCCGCACACACCGCACGGCGAGGCCGCCCGTTGTCCAACATCATACAAATTACGTGGCAATACATATTGTATTCAAAAGTGGCGTGTTTTCACCGATAAATTGTGTGTGAGTAAATGTGAGAACGTGTAACATTTTGAAACCAGTAATCACGACTGAAAGTAATTTGTGTACTGGACAAGACATATCGCGAGGTGTATACTTGCCCGTGTGGAGAACGACAGTCATATACGATGTAGTCATTAATACACATTGGTACACTACATAGTCATGTGCGTGAACATGACCATGTGGCAGAACAAAGTCACGCCTGTGTATGTGCCGGTGGGTGTCTACTCGACCTCGTGAGATGTCTACTCACCTGGTTCACATAGATAATTTCTTCATTGTCCACGATTATTGATGAGCATTTGCTTTCACCTGTGAACAAAATAACAACATTTAAATTTCTTTGTCTATTCATATTTTACGCCATGTTTTTTGGGCAGTAGGAGAGAACTTTAACTTTAAGTAAAGCACCTTAATATAACAGAAGATTAATCGAAGTACAGAGAAAATAATAATATAACATGTCAATTAAACATTTTTTTAAACACAATTTGGTCATTGTCATGTGAATCAATATAAATAGCATCACGCAAACTTGTGTGTAATTTTTTAAGTTTCCGCGCCGCCATCACACGGGGGTTCTTATCTTCTGAGAACGGTACAAAGGAACCCTCTTGGGATCACTTTGTTCTTTCGTATCACATTCATAATAACTGTGTCAGTTCCAAAAGTTTTGGACGATATATTTGTTAGTCTAGGACGGAAAACTGTGTTTATTTTGATGAAACAGTTTGATGAGTAGTATGTAAGTGAGGTACATTTTAAATGGTGGTACAGAATCATATAGCTCCAAAAAAGAAAACACATTTTTCAAAATCACAAAGTTTTTAAAACTCTTAAAAATGAGTTCGTTGAAGTCGTATCATCAGCAAATGTACGTACTACTAGCGGATCTGGGACATCCGGCCCATAAATGAAACTAGAACCCGAATACGGTCACTTACTAAATTCAATTATGAATATAACCATTCACTCATACACACACAATAAAAAAACATCAATGTCGGTCTAATAGTTTAGGAGGAGTTCAGTGATATACGGACAGGACAATTATATATTTAAAGATATACCAATAGCATGATGTACCTATATTTTATTTTCAAATGAAATGAAATATTGATCTCATCCAATCAAATGTACCATCTCTCAATATCTCAATATTGGAATATTAGTTACGTTCAAAGTGATGCCGCTCGCGATGTTAACCGCACTCAAAGGAATCTCATCTAAATAACCATTACCTGTAGTCTGAGCATTTCTACTTAAACTACTTACTTAACTTAAACCACCGGATAGCTGGTGAGGACTTGCTGCGTTTGAGCGCCGGTGAAACTGTCGGAGCAGTGCTCTTTATATTGCACACTTTATAATATTCGCATCAGCCGGGTACTATGTAAAAATAGATGGAAATACATAAGTCAATGAACAAACGAGTACATCGTCTATTGTAATGCAGGTTTTTGAACGGTTTACACTACACGATAAAACAAAAACCGGGGCAATAAACACACTGTCTCCGCTTGCACCGATGTAGCATGACCGTATGACGCCGCCGACATTCCCCTCGTTCACCCGACGGTGACCGACAATCCGCCCGCGCACAAACACCAGCTAGCTGGCTAGCGCACTATAAAGTCTTTGTCAAACAGCGAGCTTGGCGGTAGCGCGGCGCTGCTGGCGCGACGCGAGGCTGGCGGGTCGTAAGCGCGGCGCGAATGTCACACTGCAGGCAACACGCCACGCCGCGCCGCCGGTCTTCTCCGCGCCCAGCTCACGTCAAGCTGCGCGTCCTAAAGCAGCGGATCCCGACGATGGTAAGGATTAGGAAACGGGAAAACGCCATTGAGAACTGACCAAAGAAAAGTTAAAAAGTCCCATGGACTGCGGACAGAGGAGAAAAGCTAAGACTAGCACTCACGGCTAACAACATTGTGGTGTAGTCACGGACAGGCGACGAGTTCACGGTTCTCGGTCACCGAGTCGCGGTACGAGGTAGTCATATAGCGAGCACGTAAGACCTCCTGCCAAAACTCGCTCAACGCGCCCGAAGTTCCCGTTTCAGAAAATGTTTATTCCGACTATCCGCATAGAGAACCCGACATATGAATATTTAATCGGTCGTTATATTAAGTTTCCTGCGTTAGGAGTACTGCTGTCGGATGTTAGAATTCGTTCTTCAAGAAATAACTCATACATTGTATTTCGTTTTATTGATAACTTTTATTTGATATTTATCATAAATTAATGAAAGCATTTTACGTTTAATATTTTTAAAGAAAAATATTGCACATAAGATATTACGGTCATTAAAAAATATTTTAAAAAACGGTAAAAATATGGTCTCTGAAAATTTTGCGCTATTACCAGCCAAATTAACCAAATTATTATTATTATAACATGCTACTGTCCTCCCATCGACGTTATCTCTATCTCTGCCCTCTCACTTTCCTGTTACGAAGCCATACATTTACATTAAGTAATAGGAGTGTCATTTTCAAAGCAACAATAATATAAGCATATCTCTTTCCTATGTATTTTTGTTTTGTATCAACGATTGATGATTTTGACTTTATTTTGCCTTAGAATTTTATTTTGGTGCTGACTTTTACTTACTCAAATGAATTTAGGTGTATTTGTTACCAACTTTTAGAAAATAGTCAAAGGATTTAGTAATCCGAGGGGTCTAGAAATAAATCTATATCCATTTATTTAAAATTTAAAAATTACTTTGATATTGAGCAGTCAGAACCCGTTATATACGTTTTCCCATACATTTCGCGGTCGTATACGACCACCCGGGTTTCGAAGGGTTAATGCTTGCGTTGATATTAATAATTCCTTAATTTCTTTGATATTAGTAAGAAATAAATACAATTTTGTTAAAATAAATTTCAATTTAGTTCTAATTGCTTAATACCAAGTTGCGATGTAACATTTACCAATGTCATATAAGAGTACTGTAATATTCGCTCGTTTTTTTGTTTAATAGCCTTTTTTTAGGAAAGACTCCTACATAGATAAACTTAAAATACAAAATCTTATCTATATACAAAGTTTAATCGCTGCCTGCTCGGACGTGCCGACTGGTCTGTTGCAGTTAACTATTAATTATCGTTTCGGTTTAAATATAAATAAATAAATTTGGTAATTTTGTGTGACTGTGCTTGGATACGACCTGGGAGTTTTGGCGGCGAGGACGAAGGCGCCTTTCGCCGGTAAGCCGCCGAAATTACAGCGCACGATAGTGACGACGGCCGCAGTAAGTGCTACGGCCTTTGAGTGCTACGACGCTTACAGCGAGTGACGTCACCGCGGCACAGCTGCTGACTGTGTGCATCTGTCTGCTACGAGCGTGATTTACAATTACAATAATAACATCTTCGAGCTAGTTAAGTTTTGGGAACGTTTAAAGAACTTTTTAAAAACTAAAAATAAAAATTAAAAGAAAATGATTAACGTCTGACAGAATTGGATGCCAATCGTATAATGAATTAAAAAGAGAGTTACATTGTGCACCTAATAACTAAACTGCTTACTAGCTATTCCTTATCTACATCCGTTAGAGTCCAGTCCCGCTGACTCTATCAAAAGCTCGGGTCTGGGCGACCTAACTTCTCCCCCCTCAAGAGCGAAATTATCGGGTTCACGTGGTTTTACTTGAATCCGGTGATTTCGCTTCATACATATTTCCCAACATCTATATTTAAAATTATAATAGACAATCAAAATTACAATACACATAATGAGTGCGATATATAACACTAGAGTAGCTAAGCTGATACTACGGGTTTGTATAACGCGAACTTCACTAATATTGTTTCTCACTTCACTTACACTTTCACTATTTCTTCTTAACGCGTAATTTAGGAACTTGACGTCATCGAGGTGAATTTCCTTTAGATTCATTTTTGTAGAGGATATGTTATTCCTCTTATGCAGGTTTGGCAGCTGAATGACCGGCGTCCGTTCACTCTCCATACTGTAATATACATATTTTCTCTCTAATGTTATATTACTGATGACGACAGTGCAATTTTCCTCTATAGTAATTATATATGTGCCACGTACCAGTTGTTTAGTAATGTCACTGCCACATTGCGAAGATAATAAAGTATGATATCTGCTATATAATATCCAACTATGTGAGGATATTCGCTGTATCCTAATATTTTCTATATCAACTAGATGTTGGCTACATTGTGTAGGATTTGGGTAGAACTCCATCAGCTGTTCTATACATGTTATTCTGTGAAACTCCATCACATCATCTTCCGTGCAAAGAAACTGATCTCTCGCGATGTCTCTACATGGTCGCAGGACTGGTTGGTATTTCATCCCATTCGCTATGAGGTAAGGATATTTTGGGATGACTATAAAGGTTTTATTTGTGGAATCATCTAGGACAGGGAGGGAGTACAATTTAAAATAATTATATGTATAATTGTCGGTGAGAGGAACCTCAATTAGAAACTAACGTTATCTGGTTAGATTTTACATATGTTTTTACAGTAAGTATTTCTTCTATCATAATCAAATTCTGTTCTGATACGGTGTACATAAGATTACTTTGTTTCTCTATCATTTTTAATGTACATAATAATTCAGTGGAATTGATAATTGATTTATGTAATACAGATGTTTTGCTTAAAGCTAGAGCGGTTTCTAGTTCACTTAGTTTAATGTATATAGTGCGAAAGTTCATACTAAATTGATTAAATAAGCTTAACACATAAACTAAATACATAGTGTCTTCCTTTACGTTATCTAATTCTAAAACAATTCTTTCAAGGCGATCTAATCTCATATCTACAATGGCGGTGTTTTCTTTCATAATTTCAGATGAGTTCATAAAGTGATCCAGCATTTCAGAGATGAGAGTTATCTTTTTACCAATTGCCTGCTCATTGGTTTTAATTTCAGAAATTATTTTATCATATTTGACTGCATCGGTATGGTCAAGATTACCAGTTATTAGTTTTATAATTGAACCAGCAGAATCTAGAAGCCCTCGTTTAAATCTATTCGTTGGTACTAGTTCCTGTATTTTTCCTAAGGTGATATCCTGAAGATAGTCTACGTGAGCTTTCATTTCTTTAACTTCATGTTTATACTCAAATTCGCCTTCTAATATTTTACTAAAATCGGAATATTTTTGCATGTTAAAATTTAAATCTTTACTAATACCGTCTAAACTAATAATTTTAACAATAAGCCATTTGTCCATTTGGATATACGCGCGACCTTCTTTTACAGGTAAGATTCCCGGATTTTCATTAATTCGGTCTACTTGAAGAGCCTGGTTCTTGTGGGTCAGCAGGAGTAGACACCACCTGTGAAGGGCGTTTAACATCTTTAATATGAGCAGTAGTTGTCCTATTTCCTATTTGAATAGGGATAATATTACGTTGTTGTTTGTTTGTTACTGTCGCCTTTCTATATCGTGGTTTGTCCTTACTTTTTCTTACATTTATATCTTTTACGTAAATTGTATCGGAAATATCAAATTCTTTTACCTCTTCTCCTCCTTTAATGTTCCTAGCTTTCTCTTTGTTTGCTATTAACTTATCTGCTATATTTTTATATAAAACTTTTGTTCTTTTACAGTGATCTGTAAGTAATTGCTGTGTATATGATCTTTCAAAATCTACATTAAAAGCATCATTTGATTCAGTGTGTCCAAAGAGCACTTCAAACGGAGTGAGTCCTGTTGATGAGTGTATAGTACTATTGTAAGCCATAATAGAATACACCATTACAGATGCCGCATCTGTACATTTCTGTTCGTACCTAGCTAACCTATATATTTCAATGATAGTGGAATGAAAACGTTCCACTATACCAGTAGAGTTAGAATTATGTGGAGTGCTTATGTGCAATTGAATTTTATAGAGAGCCATGAGTTGTCTCATAAGGTCATTGTTGAATTCGGATCCAGGGTCACTGGTAATTTTCTTAGGGACTCCATAAAGAGAGAAGTATTTTATTAAGGCTCTTGTAACTTCTGGGGTTGATCTATTGCTTATCTCTATAGCTTGACCGTGTTTGCTAAAGGCATCTACTAAGGTAAGATAGGTTTTCCCTTCTATAGTAAACAGATCTATGAATATTTCCTGCATGGGGGCTGATTGAGTTTGTGTAATTTGTAATATAGGTTTAATGGGGTTACGGTCATATTTCATAGTTTTACAGGCTTCACATATATTTAGTTGGGCTGCTATGGTTTCCTGCATGTTGGGCCAAAAATAATTCCTACGTATTCTGGACATAGTTTCTTTAATACCACGATGGCATGTCTTACCTTCGTGAAGTTTAAGAATGATAGCCTTTTGTTCATTCTCGTCCTCTATGAATACAACACGCTTGGTGCATTCATAGAAGGAGACTTGGCCTTCTTTAAATAATCTGATAACGACGTTAGAGAAGTCTCGACGATGCTGTTCATCTTCAAAGTAGATGAAGTATTTAGTTTTGTCCTTAATATACTCTTTTAAAAACTGTGTTACTAACTGTTCATTATTTATTGGTAAGAATACCTCTATGATTTTCTGTGTCTTATTGGAAATATCTTTTGCTTGCATGCTATCCTTTAACCATGTAAATACTAATATCTGTCTAGGCTTTGTATCTATAGCCTCGTCTAATATAGGCATGCCCTTACCTTCCATGTCAGGGGCAGAATGAGCAGTTACGCTATGTGTTGGGCTATTGCTACTAACTGATCTAATGGGATATTTGGGTTCTGCGATATAGTCATCTGAAATCGTAATAGTTTTGGATTCGTCAGAGATCGTTATAGTCTCGTCAGTAACGCGTCTTTGAGCTATTCTAGTCAGTTCCTCAGTAACGTCATTGAGGTACTCCTGTAATCGCTGTTCTTTTTCGTCTATGTTAACTTGTAGAGATGAAGTGTCGTCCTGATTACCTAATGCATTGATTTGAATACGAGATAGTGCATCTGCATTCAAATTTTGCTTTCCATTTTTATGGATAACATCGAAATCATACTCCTGCAGACGCAAGCGCCAGCGGGTTAGTTTACTATCAGGTTCTTTTAATTTATATAGCCAGATAAGAGGTTTATGGTCCGTGTATATGATAAATTTGTGACCATAAAGGTAGGGTCTGAAATGTTTCACTGCCCATATAATGGCCAATAATTCTCGTTCTATCGCACTGTATCTACGCTCGGTATCAGTGAGGGTTTTGCTAGCATAGGCAACGGGTCTATCGCTGCCGACTATTCCCTGGGAGAGTACAGCGCCAACTGCTACTTCCGAGGCATCGGTTGTGACTATAAATGGCTTAGACATGTCAGGGTATTGAAGGATTGGTGCATTAACTAACAATTCTTTACACTTATGAAATGCATCAATATAATTTTGGTCAAGAACTACCTTCTTGTTTTTCTTTAAACACGCAGTCATAGGTTGTGTAATTTTTGAAAAGTCTTTGATGAAACGGCGGTAGTAGCCTATAAAGCCTAGGAATCTTTTAATTTCGGTTTGGGTCTTGGGTATGGGATAATCAATGACTGCTTGTATTTTGTCACTATTGGGTTTAAGACCCTCATTTGTAATGGTATGTCCGAGATAAAGTATTTCCTTGCGGAGGAATTCCGACTTATCTAGCTGTACTTTTAAGTTAGTTTGTCTTAAGCGATCAAAAACGGTTCGTAATTTCTGTAGGTGTTCTTGTAAGCTAGTGGAGTATATTAGTATGTCGTCGAGGTATACAAGGCAATGAATACCCTGTAATCCACGAAGGACATTGTCCATTGCACGCTGGAATGTTGCGGGTGCTGTTTTCAAACCAAACGGCATACGCGAGAATTCGTAGTGGCCGTTCTCCGTACTAAATGCAGTTTTTTGTCTGTCCTTTTCCTCGATTTGTAGCTGATGGTAGCCACTTGCAAGGTCAAGTGTGGTGAAGTAGGTACTTCTACCTAACTTATCAAAAAGATCGGTTATGTTAGGTAGCGGGTACTTATCGTCGACTGTGATCTCGTTTAGTCGTCTGTAATCTACCACCATACGGTATTTAGTTTCGCCTGATGCATCACCTTTTTTTAATACGAGGTGCACTGGAGCATTCCACGGGGAATGAGATTCTTGTATTACATTGTCATACAAAAGCTTTTCAACCTGATTTTTAATTTCGTTAGCCTGAGCTTGGCCTTGTCGATAAGGTTTGACATAAATAGGGTCTTCGTTGACAGTGCGAATTTGGTGTTTAACTTGATTTGAAAAGGTAAGAGGTATTGCATCACAATAAAATATATCTTTGTATTCGCTGCAGAGGTCATAGATGGAGTCACGCTCCTCGTTGTTCATGTGATCCAGTCGTAATTTTGAAAGGTTATTATGCAATAATGAATTAACGTCAATGTCATTATTTATTTTATTATTAAAAACCTGATCTATTTCCAGCCTTGAAATTTCCAATGGGGTACTAATAGTGAGTGCTACTTCTTCCTCGAGAGCGTTTTGAATTATAGTGGTAGCGAATCCATTTTTACAAGTAACTATTGCAGAAGGCATTCGTACTCCATCGCAAAACTGTATGCTATGTAGTACGCCCTGTCCATCAAATAATTTAGCGGGAAGTTTGACACGCTGTTCAGACCGCGGGGCTAAACGAACTATATGTTGGGGACACTCGATCGGTATGCGAGTATTTTTTGTGACTAGGGATTTTTCCTTTAGTCGAATGTCGGCTTCTAACTGCAACATCAGATCTAATCCAATTAAACCGTCATAGTTATTATCTACGTTAAAAACATAAAATTTGTGGAACTCGTTGCTTTTAAATGTCGGAAATAGGGGAATTGATAAAACTTCGTCATGACAACTAGTAGCATGGGTACTAATCACTTGAAAGGGCTCATGGGATTTTTCATGCGCGAAGTATTCATCAGCCTTCCAAGGGCTTATGAAAGATCTCGTACTGCCGGTATCTAACATAAATTTACCATCTATTTCGGGAATATAAATATAAGGTAATTTTAAATTTGAATCGAAATTAATTTTTATCACTTCTGGGGGAATTCGGAGGCTTTTACTTGAAAATTTTCACTATTATCACGATTTTGTGCAGGTGCTCCAATGTCAAGGTCAATGTTATTAACAGAATCTACTAGTAAGTTATCAATTTGGGAAACGGGATATTGTTCAAAGTATGGTTCTTCATAATCAGTCTCGGGCGTCATGTCGTCTTGTTCGTAATAATACGGCAAATTATTTGGGTATATGCAATTATTATAGTCTTCAACATAAGGCTCATTTAAATAAAACTGAGGCTTAGCGGGGTCTGTCCTCATGGACACATCATTACTTGGGATTGGTTTTTTATCGAAAGGACGTGTGTTATTTAATTGTTGTTGTGGTAAGGAGTTGCCGAATTGTGGTGGTCGGTAACCGAATTGTTGCGGTGGATGATAACCGAACTGTTGTTGCGGCCGATAACCACCTGGTTGGGCCATGAAACCAGACGATTGCATGGGACGGCCCATGCCTGGCGGAATGCCAAATCTGAACTGATTATTATTTTGAGGTATTCCGAATTTGAACTGGGGATTTTGTGGGAACCCAGAAGCTTGGAACGGTATATTTTTCGCCATAGAGGGTTGTGCCGTAAAAGGAAAATTAAATTTTTGTTGCATAGTTGGCTGTGCCGGTATTTTTGGTTTATTATCGAAGAAACGATTTCGCCGGTTGTATTGTTCCTGAAAATTAATTTCCTCCAAGACGTATTTGTGGGCTTCTTCTAAGGTGGTGGGATTTTTAATTCGTACCATTCTAATCATGTTTTCCGGTAAATTATAAAGAAAGACATTTAAACAGGTATTATTGTATATAATATGTTTCGCCTCGCGTAAACTCGAATTCGTTAACCTATTCACCTTAGCCAATAATATTGATCGAACGCTCTGTATTCTATGACAAAAATCTGAAAAAGATTCATTATTTTTAAGCTTTAAACTCTCTAATTCTATGGCCACACATTCCTCACTACGCGGATCGCCAAAATGCTGATCTAACAAGTTCTTCAATTCATTCCATGTAGTTATATCGTTACGTTCACTGATAAGCGCGGCTGCATTCCCGGTCAATTTGCTAGTGAAGCATTGCATTAAATATTCATTACGGTTTTGGTCTCCTTGGTATTTTAAAATCGCGTATTCACATTTTCGTATGTATAAATTTAAAAGTCGCGAATCTCCCGAAAATTGTGGAATTAATGATAATGCGTCACTGGCTTTAATTATTAATTCATTATCACATACATTTATGTTCGAGTTCTCGGATTTAGACATTTTGGAATGGATTGATCACACACAATAAAGTAAACAACAGTATGAAAACTTATGTGAAAAGACACAATAAAATGTAAAGCACAATAAAATATAAAACACACAATATAAAACAATGTAAATAAGTAAAAATTAAAATGAAATGAATTTCGATTAAATAGTTTTAATTACAATATTCTTACGTAACATGGAACGAAAATAAGGTATTTTCTTTTATTCGCTTATTAATATTTATTTCTTTTTATTCTTATGTACTATATGTATTTAAATTTCACAACTTAACCAGATAACGTTATTACAAAAGAGTTTTATTTCGCAATAACAAGGGAGTGGAAATGAAAGGAAAGCGAAGAGTTTTACTCACCAACCAATCAGACCAATCGCCATAGTCTTGTCTTCGTAGCCCGTAACGTCACTTATTTATTTGTTCGAAAGATCACTCGTAGCCCACGCCGCGTACTCGTCTTCTGACCAAAATTTGATAGTCAGGTGTAAACACAGGAAAGGAGCGAAAAACGGCGTTGCCTTTAGCGAGCGATCCTACACGGCTGCGCCAGTTAAGTTTTGGGAACGTTTAAAGAACTTTTTAAAAACTAAAAATTAAAATTAAAAGAAAATGATTAACGTCTGACAGAATTGGATGCCAATCGTATAATGAATTAAAAAGAGAGTTACATTGTGCACCTAATAACTAAACTGCTTACTAGCTATTCCTTATCTACATCCGTTAGAGTCCAGTCCCGCTGACTCTATCAAAAGCTCGGGTCTGGGCGACCTAACTAGCTCGCATTGCATTGTGAACGCATTCGCAGCTTCTGTTGTTGTCTATTTGATGAACGAATTTAGCGTTTGACAGCAAACACTTAAACTAATACAGGTGTTCAACGAACACCACCTAACAACGTCGTAAGTGCTAAAGCTGACTGTCCACTTGGTCAGCTTCGCCGATATGCTAAGTCAGATACTGCTAGTACGGAACCTGATGGTGGACTGCAGTCGCATAACAGTCTTTCACGTCGAACTAAACGAAAAATTGAAGGAAATTCCTTCGATAGATCCAAATTGGATGAATAAAAACAGATGATTAGTGACATAATGGCCAAAGAAGAATAAAATTTGTAAAAAAAAAAATTTCTTTGCGCCTCATTTAAAAAAATTGAGAATCAAAATGTTGAGATAATGACCCACTGAATTTATAAAGGCTAAAGATGATGAAGAATTGGAGAAGGTGAATCATTTGGAGAGGCAAATGGAGGCAATAAACAACCGAATTAATCAATTGGAAAACAGAATAGAGTTGATGGACGGAAGTCTCTTGCATCTACTACGGAGATACGAAATGTACGTAGAATGGTACAGAAATCAAACAAACAACTCCGTGAACTCGTTGCCAAAGTCGGCTCTGTTGTCAGCCATTCAATCCAGGATTTCGCATTCAATTACTCTTTGTATTAGTGAAGCGCCGGTTGTGTGCAGACATAGAAAAAACGTATGTAAACCTTTCTTCACAAGTAGAACATACACTAGAAGGTACTTCTGCTATTTAGGGTCCTATCTTTATAATAAGATAAACAAACTGGTAGATGTTTATTCCAACAATAAATGTGATCACAAAATTAAGTTACAAGCTTGGTTAATTGTACCAAACTATGACGAAACAGATTTGAACGTGTAGTTATAAATCAGTTCAACATTTTAATGTCGTACATAAGTCCGCATTAAACTGGTTTATTTTACTAATATCGCTACCTCAATATATTCATAATAATAATTCGTATTATAATATTATTGTAATGCCGCCTTATATTATAACACGAAAACATCAATATTAAACTCGTGAAACTGTGTTATTAGCTGGTGTCATGCTGCATTCAATATACTGTCTTTGTTACGAGTATTTTAAACTGAAAACAGAATGTAGTGTTTCACGTCCGAGAGATGGAAGCCCGGCGACCAGCAGTAATACAGGTTTTTTTCAAAATCTAATAAGTATATTGTAATTACAGTGCAGTTGTATGTATACATTTTTGAATTTTGATGTGAGTAGATATAAAGTGGTTACTATTATACTTATGTATAATCCAAATCGTTAGAGCTGTTTCTGAGAATCGTCATGTATATACATTTATATATATGTTAAAGGTAATTAACCTTCAAAGCTACAGAAGATCAGATTCTTCATCTCATCAGCTACTTATTAGAGAAATGATTTCACTAAAAAGTAGCTGATGAGATGAAGCTACTCCTCCAAAGCGGAGAGGAGCTGTAGGTGGAGCAGCTAGTTAAAAATACAATAAAACGCCACTCGCTAGTTTATATTCTCTAATTGATTGCCTTTTAAAAACGCAACGCATATAATAGGTTGAAATCTAAAAATCTTTTTCCCACATATCGCACAGCGAACGGCTGAGCTTACTCGAATGAATCGAACTGTCTTCTGCTGAAGCATATGTGATTTAATATGACAAATTTGATGGCGAGGCTTTAGTTTATATGTTACCTACTGCAAAATAAATTACGAAGGCACGTTTATGTATCAAATTTGTTCTAGATCAGTTTTCATTAATTTTTTGTTTTTTTGATGATACCGTATCATTTTGTGACGATGTGATAAAGATTTGGTGATAAATTAGAAATTCTATTCTATTAGAAAATATAAAGGATTTTACATAATAAAAATATAAACGGTCGATTTACGGTTTTATTGTAATCGACAGAAGTAAAGATAAATCCACTATATGAGTGAGATTCACATTTTAATAATATTCCTAGTAGAAATGGATTGTATAAAAATACGTGGACTCTTATACAGAATGTTTTGAGTACGTTCCCTATTGTTATAAGCAGAGTTTTATTTTTTTAGATATATGTTTCTTGTAGTTCATTGAAGCCGGTCTTGGTCTGGGTGTTTTCTATGTACATTAAGTACGTATTTACAATAAAATATGTATTTACCTACGTATGTTTATCAGTTGTCAAGTACCTATCCATAACACAAGCTCCGTTTACTTTGGTGCTAGACGGCGCTGTGTCATTTGTCCGATAATACAACACAATACACTTTATTGCACCAAAAGAATTGTAGCTCTTCGAAGTGGACTGTACGTTTTGATGAGCCGAGTGCTTGTTGGGTGGTTTCGATGAGCGTCGGGGTATAAATAAAATCCTCGGTACCAGATTATGATTGATTCTATATTTCACGTAAGAACTTATTTTTCTATAATACAAGGTACCGACCCCGACGTTGAAGCGCGCCGACTGCGGTCCGCGCGCGCTTAAGTGGGATCGGTCATAGCCGAGTCAGTTACTAGCCCGCGCCAGATCACGGGCCGCTCGTAGCGCGCGATTTGGCCGGGCAGGAAATGACTCACCGACATATTTGCACGTGGTCTTAAATCGTTTCTATTGTATAACTCTACATGTCTCTATACAAATATATCTCACATATAACATAATTCTAAATGATTCCATACAAACATATCTCACATATAACATAATTCTAAATGATCCTATACAAACATATCTCACATATATCTCAACTTTACAAACTATAGCTAAATAATAGTAAATGGCTACGTTAGCGAATGCCGTCCTTAATAATAGCTAAATAATAGTAAATGGCTACGTTAGCGAGTGCCGTCCTTAATAGTCTCCCCCCGGCGTAGGATTCACACTCCGAGCCCTCTTATCATGGGTCAACTGGGAGGACGGCGAGCCGTGTCACAGGACGCTTGAACGTGCCCGCTCTAGTTTGTAAGTCCACATTTCTTATTAAGCCGTCTCGGCCGGGGTATGTCTTAGTGATTATACCCCGCGGCCACATGTTCCTCGGTAGGTTAGGGTCGACGACTACTGCTAGACTGCCCTCCGTCATTAGTGGATTCGGCTTATCCGTAGTCCCTCCTCGTGGTATCAATGTCGGGAGATATTCCTTGACCCATCTCCTCCAAAATTCGTCAGCTAAGGCTTGTGCTACGCGCCACGTTTTTCTGTCTGCCTCTTCACATGGGCCGGTGGTTGGTAGTGCTATCGGGCCTCCTAGTAAGAAGTGGTTAGGTGTCAACGCCTCTGTATCTGTTTCGCTAACTGCTACATGTGTTAGCGGTCGTGCGTTTATCGTGAACTCGGCCTCAGTGAGCAGCGTCGATAATACCTCTTCCTTAGGTGCCTTTTCGTGTAGCGTCGTCCTCAGAGCGGTCTTGACCGAGCGAATAAGTCTTTCCCATGCTCCTCCTTGGTGCGGAGCTCCGGGCGAAATATACCTCCAGTCCATTCTATTCGTAAGCGCGGCTTCTTTGAGGGCCGGTTCCCATTCAATTGCAGCTGTTCTGAGTTCGTGGTCGGCTCCTTTAAAATTTGTAGCGTTATCGGTGTACATAACCCGCGGCCATCCTCGTCGAGCCGCCATTCGTCGTAGACTCATAATTGCCGAGTCCGTCGATAATCCTGCCACGAGTTCTATGTGGATAGCTCTTGTCGTCAGGCACGTAAATAGAGCCCCCCACCTCTTCTCGCGCCGCCGTCCTATTTTCACCATCATCGGACCGAAGAAATCAAGTCCGCAATATGAAAATGGGCGTGTGAAAGGTTGCATGCGTGCTTTCGGTAGGTCTCCTAGGACGGGCGTCACAGGCGTGGCTTTCCTTATCTTGCACGTCGCACATTTGCTTGCTACTAGTCGTACAGTCGGCCTCAGCTTTAGTACCCAGAACCGTTGTCTTATGTCGTTAACAACGCGCTCATTGTACGAGTGGTGTGCGCGCCGATGTTCTCGGCCGATTAACAGACGGGTGAAATGGTGTCGACCGTCCAGTACTATCGGGTTAGGGTCGATAGTAGTGACTGTACTTGCTGCGATTCGGCCTTTAGCTCTTAGTGTGCCGTTCTCGTCGATGTAGGGATCCAGTTTTCGTAGCCTGCTGTCTCTCCCTATAGGTCGACCTTCTCGTATACGTGCAATGTCGCCCGAAAAGCTCTCTCGTTGTGCGATGTGTATAAGTGCGCGTTCGGCCTCTTCTATAAGTGCCAGATTCTGCGTAGTAGCACGGCTGCGGCATCGACGGGGGAAGAGTAGGACATTCGCAATAACTCGTACCAAGCGCTCGTATTGAGAAAAGCGCTCGATACTTAGTACACTACGCTCCCTCGGCCTTATCGTGTGCACTTCGGCACTCTCACTCTCCGTGCTACGCTCATCCGACTGTGGCCAATTTTCCTCCTCATCTTGCAAAAATTCAGGACCACTGAACCATCTATCGCTGCTTTTCTTATTATCATTGTTTGCTCGGGTTGCTTCGTCTGCAACATTTAGGTCCGTCGGGACCCATCTCCATTGTGTCGGTTCGGTTAATTCCTTTATCTCCGTAATTCTATGGGCTACATATGGCGTGTGACGCACTTTATCCTCATGTATCCAGTGTAACACCGTTTGTGAGTCCGACCAGTATGTCACTTGTACCGGTTGTCGCTCGTGTTCTTTGATGACCATTTTTGCCAGCCTAGCTCCGATCAACGCCGCTTGTAGTTCCAGTCGCGGAATGCTCTGAGTCTTCATAGGCGTCACTCTTGCCTTTGCCATAGCGAGGCTCACTCGCACCGTGCCATCTTGGCTTATTGCTCTCCAATAAACTGCTGCTGCGTACGCATCAGCGCTCGCATCGCAGAATACGTGAAGTTGCCAGCTTGCCACTCCCCCCGTCGGGTGATACAGACGGGGTAGGCGTAGTTCCTTTATCACCTTTAGACCGTTCAACCACTCGCGAAAATCGTCACATTCCCTCTCGGGTAATTTATCGTCCCAATCTATTTTTAGACGCCACACGTTTTGTAGTAATATCTTCGCGGTTATGGTAAAGTAACTAAGCAATCCTAACGGGTCGAAAATCGACATCACCGTACTTAACATCTCCCGCTTGGTAGGCGCGCCGCGCATTTCTTTTACGTCGTCGGGTACGCGTGCCAAATTCGTATTGAACGCTAGCTCGTCGTTGCTAGCGTCCCATATTAGGCCTAACGTGCGTCCGTATTGCTCCTCCGTAGTACCGAGTGACGTTAACGTGGAAGTAGCGCGTTCCCTACTCGGAATATTTTCTAATATACGCGGATCGCTTGCGTTCCATCCCGCCAATTGAAATCCTGCTTGTGTATGCACGCGCGTCACTTGTTCGACTGCGACTTTCGCTTCGTCTATACTGTCGTAACTCCCTACCCAATCGTCCATGTAGTGATCTCGTGTGATTGCAACGAGCGCGTGTGGGTATTCCGCGGCGTGGTTTCTCGCGTTCAAGTTCCGTACGCTGTGCGCTAAAAACGGTGAACTTTTAGCTCCGAATATTAATGAGGTCATCTTGTATTGCGTTGGCGGTCCTTTTCTATCATCGCCTCTCCACAAAAACATCTGAGCCGGTTGATCCTCTGGGCAGACTTTAATCTGTAAAAACATCTCTCTAATGTCTGCGGTGACGGCTACGCTTCGTTCGCGGAATCTGCATAACAATCCCGGTAGGTTTTGCAATAAGTCGGGTCCTTCAAGCAGCGTATCGTTCAAGCAGACTCCGTTGACTTTTGCGGCCGCGTCGTGAACGACTCGTATTTTCCCGGGTTTGTTTGGATTCGTTACCGCAAAGTGCGGTAGGTACCACTGTCGTGGGTGAAGTCGTTCATCTCCGGTGGCTATTGTGGCGTACCCCTTCGTGAGCATATTTTCGATCTGGGCTGTATATTTTTCCTTAAATTCGGGTGAACGGTCCATTCTCCTCTCTATTACACGCAATCTTTTTAATGCGCTTTCGTAGCTCGGTGGCATCGTCTTGCCGCTTTCCTTCCACGGTAATCTTATTTCGTATCGTCCGTTCACTAATCGCGTGGAGCTGTTGAAGAGGTTCACGGCTTGTTCGTCCGCTGCACTGAGTCGCTCTTTTGTCGTGATACCTAATGAGTCGATCTCGAAATGCTTTAAAATAGCAAATAGGTAAAAACATGGGCCAATTATTATTACAAAAATCAGGAAAACTGGTTACCAATTATTGTTTGCCTGGAGCCAGTTTCACTCAAATAGTAGATAGAATAGTTAAGAGGGATTACCACCCCAACACAACTTTAATTGTTTTTATTGGGAGGAGAGGAAATCTAAATAAACATATAATGATTAAATATTTTAATATGTTGCAACAGATAAATGTGGGAAAAGTGTTTTTATTTACTTTCCCATACAGTCAATTGTTGCCCGAGGCGGAAAATGCATCTAGGTATAGACTAAATGATAAAATGCATACATTGACATTATATGATGACAAATTTCATGTACTTGACATAAATATATTTAATAATAAATATTATAATTTGACAGAAGATAAATTTTATCTTAGCAATTTTTATAAAAGACAAATAGCAGATTCGCTATCATATTGTTTTATGAAACCAGCCAAAAGTTTGGCTAACAACCCTGCTTCTTTTGAGCAGTTAGATAATTCGACATTGAGTAATGGTACCTTGGAAGGTATTCCAAATTCTTTAAATTAGGTTACAAGACAATAGAGTTTTACTCTGGCAATGTAAATAGTAATAATAACAATATTAAAAATGGAACTAAAAGTAATAATAATACAATATCCCCATCAATTGTAAATTGTCAAGAATATAGAAAGAATAATAATTGTATCAATCTGGTGCACCAAAACATTCAGGGGATGATAGGAAAGGAGTTAGAATTGGAGTTGTTTATGAATTGTAGCAATATTGATATTTTATGTCTAACTGAGCACTGGCTAAAACCCCATCAATTCATTTTCAGCTTCAATAACCACCAGGTTGCAAGCTCATTCATCAGAGATAACTGTATACATGGTGGCTCCTTAATATTATTAAATAACATGCTTAAATTTAAAGAAAGGTGTGACATTGTGAGCCTCTCTGTTGAGCGAGTTGTAGAGATTTCATGCATTGAATTGGAACGATTCATTGTTATGAACCTGTATAAACCTCCTAGCACGCCCTTTGAAACATTTTCAAATATCATGGAGGATGCCTTAAATAAATTATCTAATAGCCATAAAACTGTTATAATTTGTGGAGACTTTAATATAAATATCTTGGAGAAAAATACTGTTACCTACAACTTTTTAAATTTATTTAAATCATACAATTTGCATCATATTTTTACAGAGCCAACAAGAGTAACTGCTACAAGTGCTACATGTATTGATAACATATTTAGCACTGTAAAACCTTTGAATCAATCTATAATTAATAAAGTTCAGTCAGACCATTCAGGTCAGTTGGTTTCATTTCCAAATTCTTCAAGAATACAAAGAAAGCAAATAAATTATATACCATTTACTAAAAGCCGCTTAGAAAGATTTAAGTCTAATATAGCAGAAAAAATTGTATTGTTGCCCTATCACGGTACTCCGGACCACTTGTACAGTTCGTTATTTAACTTAATCACTAGTGAATTTAATACAATCTTTACTCCAAAACAACTGTCTGTAAGTGACCGTATGACATTCAGTGATTGGGCAACTCCTGGTATTTACAAAAGTCGGAATAAATTGTATGAACTTTATGAAGAAAGGACCTGTAATCACAATCCGACTTTTCAAGAACTTGTAAAAAATTATGCCAAAATATTTAAACGAGCCTGTTCCAATGCTAAGTCTATATATTTAAGAAATAAAATTAATGGTTCAACAAATATTATTAAATCTGTTTGGGATATGATAAATAATGAGACGGGTAGAGCGAAAGTACGTAGTCGAGACTTTCAGTTAAAGATAAATGATATAGATATCAAAAATGATGTAGAAATTGCGACTGAGTTTGAAAAATATTTTTCTAACATTCCTCTTATTACTACGAGAAATCTTATGTCTTCTTCTATATCTGCTGAACAGATTCTCAAACAGAGCGTGGTAGAATGCGACACAATATTTGAATTTTCAGCTGTAAGCCCAAAAGATGTTTTGAACGCTTTTAAATCAATAAATATGAAAAACGCTAAAGATCTGTGGGGTCTATCTGTCAAAACCATTTCTTCTATTATTATTTCAATCGCTCCACATTTAGCTACAATATTCAATTGTTGTGTGGCATCTGGTGTATTTCCTGACTTGATGAAACATAGTAAAATCATTCCATTATTTAAATCTGGTGATAGTTCGGATCCTTCGAATTTTCGACCTGTTTCCATACTGCCCATTCTCAGTAAAATTTTTGAAAAACTAATGCTTAGCCAGTTGCTCAGACATTTCAATACACATAATTTGCTTCATAGGAAACAGTTCGGATTTACGAGAGGTTGTTCAACTATAGACGCAGGGATTCATTTGCTTAAAAGTATATTCGCGGCATGGGAGGATTCGCAAGATGCCTTGGGAATTTTTTGTGATCTGTCTAAAGCGTTTGACTGCGTGCACCATGACACTCTTGTCAGAAAATTACACCACTACGGTATCAGGAACAAGGCTCTCGAACTTCTGTCTTCTTATCTGGGCAATAGGATACAGAAGGTCGATGTTAATGGTAAAAGATCTTCGGGGTCCCCTGTAGTTATGGGAGTCCCACAGGGGTCAATTCTGGGTCCATTCTTGTTTTTGGTGTATATAAATGACTTACCTTATTATGTAAGGGATAAACATGAGATTGTGTTGTTTGCGGATGATACCTCTTTGACATTCAAAATTAATAGACGGTTAGGTAATTATGACGAAGTTAACGATGCTCTCTCTAAAGTTATTCATTGGTTTAGTGTTAATAATCTGCTTTTAAATGATAAAAAGACTAAAGTAATTAAGTTCTCAACACCTAATGTAAGACAGGTGGCTACCAATGTACATGTTAATGGAGCTAATTTGGCCCCTGTGGAGACAACTGTGTTCTTGGGTATAACAATTGACTCCAGACTACAATGGGGCCCACAAATTGAAAAATTATCAGGAAAACTAAGTTCTGCAGCCTATGCAGTGAAAACTATTAGACGGCTCACTGATATTGATACGGCTAGAATAGTTTATTTCAGCTACTTTCATAGTATTATGTCATATGGAATTCTTCTCTGGGGTAACTCCGCGGACATTAACACCATCTTTTTATTGCAAAAGAGAGCCATAAGAGCTATCTACAAACTTGGTCCCCGTGAGAGCCTTAGAGAAAAATTCAAAGAAATAAATATTTTAACAGTCGCATCGCAATATATCTATGAAAATCTTTTGTATGTCCACAAAAACATAGACTCATTTTGTAAAAAGAGTGATACTCATAGCATAAATACTAGATATAAGCATAATCTTGTCTTACATGCAAGCCGTCTCCACAAAATAAGTAATTCTTTTATGGGGCAATGTATACGGTTCTATAACAAACTTCCCAGCAATATAAGAGAATTGTCAATTAACAAATTTAAAACTACTATTAAAGCCAAATTGTGTAGCAGGGCATATTATAAAGTATCTGACTATATTAATGATAAAAATGCCTGGGAGTGAGTCGATCCAATTATAATGTAATTAATAAAATATGTAAATTTGTTTGGATACCAAAAGAGGGATGCCTGAGTTTTTTGGCAGTATTTTTATCAGTGCTCACCTAGTCATAAACTGCACGGTAGGGAAAAAAATTGTGACGATTCCAAACAAATGTAGCCATTTTTACGGAATAAAAAGATTTTGACTTTGACTTTGACTTTCTCACCGCGTCGTATAACTCGTCCGTCTCGTGTGTCGAGTCTCGTCTATCTACGGCCGCGATGTGTAGGATTCTGTCGTCTTGTATCGTAGTGCGTGGGACGCATCCGTGAATCGTCCATCCCAGCCGGCTGAGCGATGCTGCGGGTTCGTTCCGTTTGCCTGTCAGTAGCTTGCGCGTCACTATTAGATGCCAGTTATCCGTTCCTATCAGCAGTCGAGGCTTAGCGTTGTCATAGCATACGTCCCTCGGCTTGATTCCGCGTAGGTGCGTGTAATTTAAACATTGGCGGTCGACCCTCTGTCCGCCGAGCGAGAGATTTTTCATCGTCCTTGCTTTGACTACGTGTCTCCCTTTATTCGCTATCAGTTGCAGTGAAACCTGTTTGCTATCAGGTAGGCATTGTCTAGCGCTTATGCTGTTGATACACAAATCGCTCGGTGGGCCTTCCGCTCCAATTTCGCTTGCTAAGTCTTCGTCGATTAGTGTAAGTGTCGAACCTTCGTCTAGCAGGGCGTACACGCGCACAGACTTCTTCGGTCCTCGTACTACAACTGGGCAGACTTTAAGCAGTATTCGCGGCGCGGCTATATCTTGTCTCATGTTGGCCACTATCTCTGAGTGTCTGTCTTTGTGTAGTAGAGCGTGATGTGCGTACTCGCATCCGTGCACCCCACACGGCTTTTCTTTACACTCATTTCGTCTATGTTTCCCGCTTAGACACTTGAAACAAATACCGGTTCCTTTAATCCATTCCCATCGTTGTTCCAGTGCTAGCGCTTTAAATTTGTCACATGTCGCTATCTTATGGCTTCCTCCGCAACACAAGCATTGATTCTTGCCTTTCTCGGTGTGCTCGTTGGATTTCGCGGCTTCTTTCGATGTGTTCAGCACGGTGGCGGCGGCTCGCCTGGGCGTCCCGCGTCTGGCGGAGGGCCCCTCCGTGCGCTTTGCCGTGAATTCCCTCGGCTCTACCTTTTCATAGGCGTGTCGTATGGCTCGGTTTGCTTGTTGCATCAGGAATTTCGACATCATAACGATAGGTGGCTCGGCGTAGTGATCGCTTTCTTCGGCGAAGTCGCACCATTTGGACTTGAGATGTTCTCCTAATTTCCTTATAACTTCCTTTATCAGCATGGGATTATTCAAATATCCTCTATCGTCTAAGTTTTCAAGCACTTGTACGATGTTTTGTAGCTTCGTGGCGAACGTGTTCAATTCATAGGCTGTCTTGCCGGGTCCTGGTAAGTTCTTGATGCCTTCCAACGTTCGATCGATAATCGCTTCCGGTCGTCCATATACTTGCTCGAGCGTTCCCATAATTTTCATCGGGTCCGTGGCGGTGTATAGTAACGCGGACACGGTCTCCTTTGCCTCTCCCGTGAGGCATATGCGCAGTCGAGCCAAGTTTTCTGCCGGCGTGATGCGAAACATCTTCGTTGATTCTCTCATGGCTGCCTTGAAGGGTAACCATTCATTTGCTTCGCCGCTGAACGTAGGTAGATCTTGCGCCTGTCGTGGCACGGGCCTCGCCATTCCTTGGAGCGCTCCCGCTATCTCAGCTACCTTTTCGTGTTGCGGCGTTAAATCTCTCAACGGTCTGTAGTCTGGGTCGGCGGGCTCAGCATCTCTCTTATTCCGTGGTGAGGGTGCTCTCCGTCGGTCCCTGTCTCCTTCTAACGATCGTTCATCTAATCTTCGTTGTCTCGGATGTGCAAACCGTTGTTGTTCCTTGTCGCGTCTGTCTCTCTCGCCCATATTGCCGTCTCGCTCCCCCCGTGGCGCACCTGGTAGCTTTGGAGGATCGCGGCTTCTTATGAGCTCGGTTGTGGATGGTAGTTCTTGACTAATTTGATGTTTTCTTATCCACTCATCTACCCTTTCTCGTATGTCTTCGGCGGGCAGGCTTTCTCTGTCAGTTTCTTCTCTAATCGTGGCTATGTCGAGCGCTAATCTCTTCCTGATTAGTTCCGCCTCTAGCCGTAATTGTCGCCGTTTAATCTCTGCGAGTTTTTCTTCAGCTTGAAGTTCCGCTTGACGAATACGCGCTGCAGTAGACGTGGTGGAACGTACGGATTCGGCGCGGTCCCTAACACGCGGCGGTTCTACGTTGCACTGAGTTTCGTCGTCGGTTGTACGCGGTTCCCTATCCCCGGGATTGTGACGGTCTCCGGTGTGTGGTATCGCGGTCAATCGGTCGGTCGCAGGCATATTCTGGCCTGACGGTGAAGCTGGCGAGTCGTAGACAATCCTCTTCGGCTCTTCTTCCGTCCTCCCATGTTCTTCTTTCTGGCTTCTGGTGATCGGCATTCTTCCGGTTCCTAACAGTCCCTACCACTCCCTATCAGTCCCTATCAGACCCACTCAGGCACACTACCGTGGGGAGCCCGAGTGAGGATGGATGTCGTAGCAGGATCGGAAAGGTAGGAACCCCCTGTAGAGGGAAGTGTACAGTAGTGAGGTGCTAAACTGCCAGTGGGAATTGTCTGGCAGCAGTCAGCTGTGCCTACAGTCCGGCCCTCACACCGTATCACCTCCGTACAGGCGCAGGTCGAGCGATTTTCGGCAACCTCGAAAAAGGCTATACCGGCAGCTGTGCTCGTTCAGCTGCACCGCCTTGATACGGCGTTGACCTGTATGGTTTCAGTTGTCACCGTAGGGTTTCCCCCACCAAGCCCGCGGTCCACCCGCGTAATCTCGAACAACAGGAATCGGCGCTGAAGTGCAGCCCTCTTTGGCTGCGGTCCCGGTGTTCGATGGCACGTTCTTTCTTCGTTTTTCTTATCCCAACAGGCACCGGCGACTACAGGAGCAGGATTTCGCCTCTTCAGTTGGCAGTCTTCCTATTGTCCTCCTGGTTGCTGTGATGCGCTGGAACTCTTCTTTCCCGATCCGGCTCCGAGTGGACCAAGAAACTGTAGCTCTTCGAAGAGGACTGTACGTTTTGATGAGCCGAGTGCTTGTTGGGTGGTTTCGATGAGCGTCGGGGTATAAATAAAATCCTCGGTACCAGATTATGATTGATTCTATATTTCACGTAAGAACTTATTTTTCTATAATACAAGGTACCGACCCCGACGTTGAAGCGCGCCGACTGCGGTCCGCGCGCGCTTAAGTGGGATCGGTCATAGCCGAGTCAGTTACTAGCCCGCGCCAGATCACGGGCCGCTCGTAGCGCGCGATTTGGCCGGGCAGGAAATGACTCACCGACATATTTGCACGTGGTCTTAAGGCGACACCTCGATCGTGAAGCTTTAAAATGGCTCCGCCCAATCACCCCGCGCCCCTCAATTGACACTCGACGCTCGATTTGTAAAATTTGAAATTAGCGCCTAATAGGTAACCTGGGGTCAACGTATAGTCAATGCAAGCGAACAGAAAAGCTACAGAGTCGCGTCACACTTAAATAAAATTTATAATATCAATATTTAATAAAAATTATTGATTTAATTATTATTTAGCTTTATACATACTGAACCAAACATATTTATTTAAGCTAGACGGAAAACAATAGTAATAATAGTAATAAAAAACTACAGAAACGTATTCACTTTTAAAAGTTTATTGAAAGAGAAATCAATGACATCGTTTTATGTTTATATCTCTACAAGTTAACATGTCTCGGTATCTATGTTGTTCTTACTTAGGTCTCGTCCAGTGGCGCCCTCATTGAATAAAAAAACATATTATAGCATAGAAGATAAACATTATGAAATCTTATGTTGCATTTATTACGAAGATAGTAAAGTATTTTTACGTCATTAAACCAACACTCAAAATATTCCACTATCGTTGTTATAAGCAAAAGTGCTAAAAGAGGCCGTTTTTTGGCAATTATGCCTATAACAACGAAAGCAAAACATTTCAATTGTTGGTTTAATGACGTAAAAGTACGTTATTGTATTTGTAACACACGCAACACATGACTTTATAATGTTTATCTTCCACGCTAAGATACGATATTTTATTCCTTGAGGCGCCACTGGACGGCATGTATCCCCCTTAAGAAGAATGAAACACCAGCTACATAATACAACATTGTTTATCGAGAGGCTAAAGCGGGCCATTTGTTGATTCGGACACATATGTTTAGTTAGCAGATACACCATCTAAACTGCAAACACTGGTCACAGCGATGAAAGACGACTGTATGGAGAAAGGCTTACTACTGAATGCGAAGAAAACAAAGATAATGGTATTTGAAAGAGAAGAATCCAGAACTAATGTAAGGATTACGATTGATGATGAAGTGTTGGAACAAGTGGATGAGTTTGTATATCTTGGATGCGCTTTCAGCAGGGATGGAAGGTACACCGCAGATGTGGAAAGACGAGTGAGTACTGGGAATAGTGTGAATGGAGCGTTGGGAAAACTTCTTGGCAGTAAAATCCTGAGCCAGAAGGCACAACTCGCTATACACAATGCATTGTTGGTCCCAACGCTAACTTATGGAAGCGAGAGTTGGGTATGGCAGAAAGAGCATGAAAGTAGAATAAACGCGATTGAAATGCGAGCGCTGCGCAAAATTTGTGGCGTAAGGCTTGTAGACCGTATTCGTAATGATGATGTTAGAAATAGAGTTGGTCTGAAAGAGAGCGTCGGTGTTAAAATAAGAAAAGGCATGCTCCGATGGTTCGGGCATGTAGAAAGAATGCAAGATGAAAGAATGACGAAGCAGATATACAATGCAAAAGTGGAAGGATGTAGGAGCCGAGGAAGGCCAAGACTTACCTACCATGACCAAATTGGTCATGTTCTATCAGAAGGTGATGTCAGGAGCCCTAGAAACCGCCGTGCGTGCATGAGAAGAGCAATGAATGTTAAAGAAGCGAGTGAGATATGTAAGGATCGAGTCACGTGGCGCTCGGCTCTCTCTGCCTACCCCGCAAGGGATTTGGCTTGAAGTTATAGATGTTCGAGTGTCATAATGGCTGATAGCGCCGAGTAAACACAGGATTTTTTTATTTCGAATAAATAAGAGAAATAAAATTATCAGATTGAATTAGATTGAAATTGAAATAGAAAATTGGAATTTTTTTGCAACTCCCTCCTGGTGAAGATTCACAAGTTATTTTACACAGTTAGGTATAGCTCTGGTAGGGATCCTAGCTTTTTCCCTAAATATAATACACTCTCGAATGACTAGGTATGCGCTTTCACTAACAGTCAATTTAACTTCGCGAATTTTATAAAAAAGTACAGGAAGAACTTGACGGTTAGACGGTAATTTTGCGCCTATTATTTGATAATTTACGTCTCCAACTAAGAAAATACTTGATTTATTGCTTCTCAATTCCACTGCCATCTTATAAAAGTTAAAACATTACGTATTAATCACGAGAATAACTGACATTCAAAATTAATAGACGGTTAGGTAATTATGACGAAGTTAACGATGCTCTCTCTAAAGTTATTCATTGGTTTAGTGTTAATAATCTGCTTTTAAATGATAAAAAGACTAAAGTAATTAAGTTCTCAACACCTAATGTAAGGCAGGTGGCAGTGGCGTGCACTCCATATAGACAAAAAGACATTGCCTACCCTATCAATTTGATAAATACCATCCGATGTTTCATTCTTAAACATAGTTTTTAACTAATATTTCGTATCAAAAACAGCTCCATCTATCGGTATCGGTAAGTTATTAAAATCATCGCTAGTCATATTCAAATCGCAGCTAGGCGCTACGCTACACCAGCGCCGCATTAGCAGCTTTTTACGGCGGAAGACACTAACTATTTCTATCTAAATTTACGTATGTGTGCCGTGTTGTTAATACAAATACTGTAGTGTGCATTCCTGTAATTACATTGCCCACAATAATATAAATAACGCACACTATTGCAAAGTATAGACAATGTCTTTTCAGCTGAACTATAACGTAAATTACCTAAGTGTCGCGAGCATTGCTACGTAACTATTTTAAAAAGTAGTTTGCTGCATGTAATTATAGTGAAAGATATTGCCATTTCTTTTTTTCGTATAAAATTGATGTTAATTTTATTTTGATTTTAAGACGGCCGCCATTGTTTTTGTTTTGAATCGATTGACTGGTAGCAGACGAAATAAGATTTTAAAGTTTTAAAGTTGATAAATATGGATGATATTCACTGCGAAAGTTGTTCATGTGGTGTGTGTAGTGTTCGGTGAATAAAAACAAGTGATCACATACATCATTATTTCCACAAGACTGGGTAACCAAAATCAACATTCTGTATTTTTTGGTAAGTTAATAGCTTTAAAAAAAATCTGTCTACCCTGTCGAAAATCTCTGTGCACGCCACTGGCAGGTGGCTACCAATGTACATGTTAATGGAACTAATTTAGCCTCTGTGGAGACAACTGTGTTCTTGGGTATAACAATTGACTCCAGACTACAAAGGGGCCCACAAATTGAAAAATTATCAGGAAAACTAAGTTCTGCAGCTTATGCAGTGAAAACTATTAGACGGCTCACTGATATTGATACGGCTAGAATAGTTTATTTCAGCTACTTTCATAGTATTATGTCATATGGAATTCTTCTTTGGGGTAACTCCGCGGATATTAACACCATCTTTTTATTGCAAAAGAGAGCCATAAGAGCTATCTACAAACTTGGTCCCCGGGAGAGCCTTAGAGAAAAATTCAAAGAAATAAATATTTTAACAGTCGCATCGCAATATATCTATGAAAATCTTTTGTATGTCCATAAAAACATAGACTCATTTTGTAAAAAGAGTGATATTCATAGCATAAATACTAGATATAAGCATAATCTTGTGTTATATGCAAGCCGTCTCCACAAAACAAGTAATTATTTTATGGGGCAATGTATACGGTTCTATAACAAACTTCCCAGCAATATAAGAGATTTGTCAATAAACAAATTTAAAACTACTATTAAAGCCAAATTGTGTAGCAGGGCATATTATAAAGTATCTGACTATATTAATGATAAAAATGCCTGGGAGTGAGTCGATCCAATTATAATGTAATTAACAAAATATGTAAATTTGTTTGGATACCAAAAGATGGATGCCTGAGTTTTTTGGCAGTATTTTTATCAGTGCTCACCTAGTCATAAACTGCACGGTAGGGAAAAAAAATGTGACGATTCCAAACAAATGTAGCCATTTTTACGGAATAAAAAGATTTTGACTTTGAATTTGAACAAATGAATACCGCGAGTACGTGCGGCACTGCCGCGCAACTTGTATGAACATGTTTCGATGTAATTCGGCACGGATTATCGTAATCCAAATAAGTTAAAAATTAATTTCCGAGTGTTTTAAAAGCAAATGAACAAAACTAAGACATATGCGTTAGAAAATAAAAACTTTGAAAAATAAGGGACATCCTAATATACATATATACAAATAGATTTTATAATCTATTCATATTTAAAAAAAACATGTGACAAATGATTTTCTTGCTGTTTCATAACTTTAACTTCAGTATAATGACATTTATTGTATTTTACTTATGTATACTCTGTGTTTTGTATTGTTGTACGTTTCCTTGTTATTTATTAAACTCTCAAGAAGAAAGAACCAGGACCATCTCTGATGTTGCAAAATAAATCTAATCCGTACAATAGTTCAATACTAACCACAATGTATAGAATAGATGATTTTTTTGTGTTTTCAGTGTTGGTTCATAGTAAATATTATTTGTTTTCACGAGTACCATCAAAATATACTATTTTACTAGTAATTATTTTAATACAAAAAAAAAAAAAAAAACCTCCACTGGTTTTCTATCTTCTGATTGGATAAATTTCCAACGTAAACTAACCTTCACCTACGTACAATGTCTAAGTCGGAGTTCGGTGAGCTTATAATGGTTACTATGAGTTTGTCGTCCCGTATGACACTTACGTTAAAGTAGCATATAAATCGAGTAGTGATTCTTCTAGTGGAATATGTTTATTTAGTAAGTTTCTCCTAAAAAACAAAACAGCAAAAATATTCTATTTTATAAGTTTTTATTTTAATACAAAGAAATAAAGAGTCTCCACTGGTTGCTATGTGCTGAGAACGCGAACCTTATTGGTATAAATTTCCAACGTAACCTGACCTCCACCGACGTACAACTTCTAAGTCGGAGTTCGGTCAGATTATAATGGACATAATAGGAGTTTGACGTCCTATATAGGTACGCGGTCAGCCTGTGGATAATGTATACCAATTATCAAATGTTACTGTTTATTCCTGCAAAAAATAACTCTTATTTAATTAATGCAGTTTTATATAGAGTTATTAAGTAAGCAAAATTAAAAAAAAATTTGAAGAGGAATTAAATAGCTTGGGCCAACCATACCTAGGAACTGTTCTAAAAACTAGAAATATGTCTACACAATGTTATTATAATATGTTTAATGAATATAATAATTAAAAAAAAAAAAATACCTTGTCTTGTTCGCCTCCGCCATTCTACGAACATTTTCTTTGTATTTTTATTCTATATATTTTCTTTTTAGTGTTCCCCATTATTACAACAGTATAATAAATATATATAAACCTATAATATTATTTACTATGTACTTATAGTGATAATTTATTAAGTATGTAATCAATTGATAACTATCTGTGGTAGCTTGTAATTGGCTTATATTCATAAATTTAGATGTTCACTTTGTAACATTAGCTGTAAGCTTCCCTCAAAATAATAAAATAAAATAAAATATCTAATAATAATACACTTACGCTAAATACTATAATATTGAATATTTACAACTATTAATTATAAAAACTTCCGTGTCGCGATGTAAATGGAGCGAGCTCGAGCAGACAGTCGACATAGGTCTTACCTCGAAGCGGGCTGCAGCCGGACTGGCTGGATGTAGTTAGTCAACGCGTTTATAATCCTCATTACCGCACAATAAGGTCGAAAACACGTAGCACCCAAGACGAATGTGATCGCTTAGAAATTGTCAGAAACTTAAAATATTTTTAAAAAAATTCATGTTTCACTTATCAAAATATGCAGCAACCATATTATAAACATAGATATTACTAATAGATTTAAGTAATTTTGAAGCGTATAAACAGAACAACTTCGTTGTAATTTCAAAAATAATGAATTTCAGGAGGTGTTTTCGAAAGTAATTATTATCGAATCAATTTTACACAATCGCGTATTTGAGCAAGCAAATTCAAGATAAAGAAATGAAGTTATTTATATTAAAATCTTAGATCCGTCAGTTTAGTCATTAGCCTATACTATTCGATGAAAGTTGGTCTAATTTTTCGATGTGTCGCCTTAAATCGTTTCTATTGTATAACTCTACATGTCTCTATACAAATATATCTCACATATAACATAATTCTAAATGATTCCATACAAACATATCTCACATATAACATAATTCTAAATGATCCTATACAAACATATCTCACATATATCTCAACTTTACAAACTATAGCTAAATAATAGTAAATGGCTACGTTAGCGAATGCCGTCCTTAATAATAGCTAAATAATAGTAAATGGCTACGTTAGCGAGTGCCGTCCTTAATAAGAATAATATATAAAAACAAAAAAAAATGTGTGCATGTTAATGTACGCGCGTGAGAAGTTATACTTCTTTGGCATCATTAAATAAATATTTAACATTAATAATTGAATACTATTTAGTATTAATTAAATTAAATAATAATATTTTAATTTATAAGAAGAGTTATTGGAGTAAAATTAAAACACGTCTTTCAAGTAGTAGCGGCGATGTTTATGGAATGTATTACACACAAGTCAAATGTCAAGTTAAAATGTTTTGCATTGTTGACTATAGCGCCATCTACCGGTAGTACCGTGAAACATTTAGCAGCTTCAACCTGTTACTTTTGTGTTACAGTGATGCGCGCGAATCTTAAAATTTCACTCTTATCATTTTTTCATAACACGCTTAAAGAAGTATAACTTCAAAAACAACAATAAAAAAAAGTACCAGTATAACGGCGGTGTTATCGAAATGCGATCTCTTCCAGTCAACCTCAGGGTAGAGGAGAAGTGAACAAACAAGGTAGGGCGGCGCAGAACATAACTTATAGGAAATAAAATATTATTTAAATAGGCACACATAAATATATCTAATACTAGCGGCCCGCCCCGGCTTCGTACGGGTAGACATTTATTTTTTAAACATTTTAGGATAAACGAAGAGTAAATGTATCTTTAGAGAGCTTTTTAAATAGTTTTTCTTAAGTAGCTTTTTTTTTCAGACAAATTACTTTAAGTGGTACGTACTTAGTGGTATTTAATTTTTTATAAGTTTTTATCCATAACCCTAATTACAATCGGAAAGTTTATTTTTTATTTATTTATATTGTTTTTAGTTTTATTTTTACATTTATTTTAATATATATAACATATATTTCGAGACTTTATATTAATTTAATTTAATAGGTTGTACTTTTTTAGTTTCCAATATTACACTTAAGGCTGTATACTATATTGACTGTGGTATTCGTAGATGGCAACAAAATATATTGATTTTTAGGAATCCTACTCGAGAAAGTGCAACATACGAGTATAATTGGCTATGAGAAAAGCATTCTTCTCTTAGGTCGATGCCAAAGATCGAGAAAGTTTGTCCCTGGGATTTATTTATTATAAGGGCAAACGATACCTTTACAGGAAACTGTAACCTTTTAAAAGATATGGACAAATCTGTTGGTATCATCGGGATCCGCGGAATGTGAGCTAGCTGTCCGGCCGTGGGACCGGTGATGATTGTTGCTATAATCAGATTGTCTCGTAATTCCTTTATCAAAAGCCTTGTGCCATTACACACATTGGGAGGGCTTAAATTTCGCAAAAGCATAATGGGAGTACCTACTTTTGATTTCAGTTCGTGTGGTGGCAAGCCGGCGGGATAGAGAGAATTTAAAAATTCTTGTAGATAGTGCACTGTATCTTCGATGTTGCACACGTTATCAATAGATTTATAACATTTAAAATCACCTGGTACTTTTTCAATGATCATTTTGTTTATCTCATTTACTGAGCTGTTTTTCGGTGAGACGATCTCCCTCGAAAAGAACCAATCGAAATTTCTTTCTGTAAGATGTTCGATGTCGGGATAGATTGTCTCTATAAGGATTTCTAGACTGTGAACAGTGTGAGCCAATTCATTATCCAATAATACTTGGAGGCTATGTACAATTGGAGATGGTAATTTTCCGCTTCCAAGTTTAAGTAATTTTTGTGAGAAATTGTCGTTGCCGTCATTACTTAAACGTGCTCTCATATTCGTGCGCAAATTGAGAGCTTCAATTGATTGCCACAAAGGTGATGATTTGAGGCACGCTTTTCTGAAAAGAACTTTTTAACTGGAACAGAAAAAATGTGGTATGAAAAAGTCAAAACATTCAATGTCGGTAGCGCGCGAATGAGCCGCGCGGGTAGGGTACCTACCTATCTCGTAGATGTGCGCCGCGCCGTGGCCGCCGGGTCGCAAACAAGGGATTGAAACACGGAACAAAATCCGTAATATCTTTGGAATGGAATGTCCGATTTCGGTAATTCAAAGAGTAACCTACAGGCATTGAAACAGTCTTGAATACGTAATGATTTATTTGGATAAGGATTAATACCAAGGTACGAATAATGTGGCCAAGTTTGTACCGGCGTTACTATAGCATATTTTAACATGAAAAAGTAGTTATTGTGACGTAACTGTAATAGTTAGACATATGGTATCGCGGACTTTTTTGTAGATATTGATGTCCTCTATAAAACTGTAGTACATTACTTTGCTCTATTGTCAATAGTTTCAGCAGCGTACGCGGTATAAGGATTTTTTGGTATCTTTTTCACACATTATCGAAGTTTTCATACGGATCCCTAACTATTTTCAAAATATTTTATAGCCTATGTTAATCATTTATATTGTAGCATTCTAATGGTGAAAGAATTTTTGAAATCGGCCCAGTAGTTTTTGAGTTTATTCATAACATACATACAAATCTTTCCTCTTTATAATAATAGTATAGATAGTATAGATACATAAGTATACTCATACACACAAATTTATCAAATTGATACATACAATGAATATGCACACAGTAAATGAGAGAAATGTGAAAGAGAATGAGAGAAATATGTAACAGTTCGTTTTGTCTAATTTGCCGGCTGAAGCTCGGCAACTCTCAATATGAACTCCTCTCGCCGTGAGATCTCTTTTAACTCCTCCTAAGCGTGTATCTTTTTTCCGTCGGCAGTTTAACAAGCATACAGCGCACACGTAAAGTGTTGGATGTAATATGGGATTGAACCCATGTTGGTCGAATATAAGAAAGCGCTAGGCTTTTAGTTATTGGTCGCTTTTGTCGGGAAATTTACGGTCATATTAATAGAAATAGAAATAATTTTATTACCAAATTGGAGTACAATTTCCTTTACATTTTACACTTACTTAAACTTAAAGCCTAAAATATAGAAAATATTTATTGACCGGTGGTCTCCACACCAGGTCGAGCCTGTCTCGTGGAGACCATAGTGATACATGTTTACGTCGATATTTACAATCTTTTATAAAACGATCGGAAGCAATTAAGAAAACATAACATACTCGTACATTTAAATTGAGCTTACGTTATTTCATAATAAATTAGAAAATAGAATAAAATATATATATAGGTATTATTGTGAAGAATGTGGGTTTTATGTCACTATACTAATGAATTTCTCCGTTTCAGCGTAAGATAGGTTTAGCAAAAAATAGAGCATTCACATTTCAAAATTGTTATTGAAATACAGGCATATTTATCAGTTCGTAAAATAAAAGAAACAATTCATAACGGAAGGTGATGTCAAGAGTCCTAGAAACCGGCGAGCGTGCATGAAAAGAGTTATGAATGTTAAAGAAGCGAGTGAAGTGTGTAAGGACCGCGTCTTGTGGCACTCGGTTCTCTCTGCCTCTTTAATATTAATAGCTATTTTGTGCACGCTTACCGATTCATAGGATCCTGACGTTGCCTTCTGATGAGTAGGTGTAGGCAGAGGGAGAGCTGAGGCATAAGAGGTGTAGGAACCACTTGATTCGGTCTTTACGCGCCACACTTTAACATTCGTGGCTAGTCTCGTACACGCTCGGTTTCGAGGGCTCTTCATATCACTTGCTGACGAAACACGCCCAATTTGTTAATAATAAATGAAAATTTTTAGTTTAGTTATAATTTTAATTGAGAACTCGATGGCGTCTTTAACACGCAGGTTAAGCAACGTCGACCGCAGACTATCTGTGGATGGGTTTACCTATTTCGAGTTTCTCCGCGCTTCGGAGGGCACGTCAAGCCGTCGGTCCCGGCTGTTGTCGATAATAGACAGTCGTTAAGCTAAGTCAGTGGCCCTCAGGCGGCTTGAAAACACAGACCTCCGCCAATCCGCAATCGAGCAGCGTGGTGGAGTATGCTCTAAACCCCTTCGAATGAAACCCGTATCTCTGCAGTGGGATGAGTAGGGGTTGACGTGGTAACTTTAAATTTATTGTACGTTTTAAACGTATAAAATGAATGCTTTCATAAATACTCAGAAGAGCCTACGATGTTTAAGCCATATTCGTGCAGCATAATATCCCTGAGCCCCGCCGCTCTTTACCAACGATCCTTACTCCAATTTTAGTTCTATTGAAGAGCTTACGGGACTAGAAACTTTCTCATTTATTCATCTTCAACATGAGAACTCATACTTTCAGAGAATATTAAAATGTCTCGAAAACGCGTTTTATAGTCCGGGAGACTGCAGTCGCGAACGCGAGCTCGCTTTCAGGAGCCAATAACTTGTCATACGCTTCTGTTTGCTTTATTACTCGGCGTGACATCTGATATTAACGAATGCATTCAGAGAACTTCTCACTTATCAATTACAACTTAAAAGTCACTGTACACAGTACTGCCATCTGCCGCCGGTGGTGATCAACGGTGGGTGAATTTACATCAAAGTTTGTGAACATATTTTTTTACTAAGGTGACAATCAATCACGCCTTTTTTTAGTCCCTTGGAATCCTACGCTGTAGTCCCTTGGGAAAACCTCGCCTGGGAATTCTTTCCACAACTTGAGAGTTCTTGGAAAAAATCTTCTCTGGAACCGCACAGTACGCAACCATTGCGGTTCCAGTGTGTGTGGGCGAACTCACTTCGTCATTCTTTCTATATATGCGAACCAACGGAGCATGCCTCTTCTTATTTTAACACCGGCCTCTTTCAGACCAACTCTGTTTCTAACATTATCATTGTAAGTACGGTCAACGTGCTTTGCGCCACAAATTATGCGCAACGCTCGCATTTCGACTGCGTTTATCCTGCATTCATGCTCTCTCTGCCATACCCAGCTCTTGCTTCCATAAGTAAGACCTGCATCGAGTATAGTAAGCTGTACCTACTGCAAGAAGTTTTCCATACGCTCTATTCACACTATTCCCAGCACTCACTCATCTTTACACATGAGCGGTGTACGTTCTATCCCTGCTGGAAGTGCATCCAAGATATAAAATCTCATCCACTTATTCCAACACTTCGTCATCAACCGTAATCCTTACATAGTTTCTGGTTACTTTCAAATACCATTATATTTGCTTTATTCGCATTTAATAGTAAGCCTTTCTCCATACAATGTTTTTTCATTATTGTGATCGGTGTTCGCAGTTCCAATAGTGTTTCTGCTTAAATCACGGAATCGTCTGCATACAGCGGACAGTTCACCACTAGGTCACCGATGCGCAATCCTACATTCGTTGGCATTTTACTCTGCAGACAACTGTAAAAATATGGAATAAACAGCTCAGCAGATAGCATTAAATCCTGTTTGACACCGTACGTACGTTACGCATCCATATGCTTCTTTTGCACTAGCCACCATAATTTCTTTCAAAATTTTCCAGCAATTAACCACATCTGCGTCGGAAAGTCTTGTATGTCAAAATCTTTCGCTTACCAGATGTACACACGTTCTCCTTACACTTTCATCTTGCAATTTTTCGCTTCTTATCCTTTCATGGTCTTCGAAAGGGATACGCACTCGCCAGTGCCTCCACTTCCCGAAAAGTCCCACAAACCGGCTCACCACCAGATAGTGGTCCCTTGCTAGACTGAGACCTCTATAGGCTCTTGTATCCATTACCTATACATTATTTATATTCAGTATTTCGGAGACGTCTACCTACGAGTATTAAATTAAATTAAATTAAAAAAATTAAATCAATCACACTATTTTGGTCATATGTGGGCGCAGTAGGTGCATCTTGGCCTTCCTCGGCACCCACATCTATCTACTTTGTTGGTATATATCTGTTTCGACAATCTTTCCCCTTGCATTATTTTTACATGTCCGAACCAACGGAACCTGCTCCATTTTATTTTATCGCCGAACTGTCTTTCAGACAAACTTTCTTTACAAAATAGGATATTTAGTAATTACAAAGGATTGCGTGACCTCCAATGTTAACAGTGGATTGAGGAGTTCCTTAACTTTACGCAGGGCATTGCGCGAGCTCCGTAACTTTAATTAACTATCGTGTGAATTTATCAAAATTCGTTCGATAGTTTAGTGACAGACAGATTAAAATAAAAAAATCACCCAGGCAGGAGAGCGCTTCGGTACCGCTATTTAAATAAACCATCCCGTACAGTACGAACCTTGGCTCGCTACGAGTTTTATAATTTGCTCTAATAACATTTTGGTTTCACCTTCATATTTTATAATACATCTTGACATAAAGTTGCTTTCACCTCTCTTTTTCGGGGTAAATAAACCCTGGCGCGATACTGGCGCCATAAACTTGTGACCTAAAAGGGTCCGTGATGGTCGGATCGCTTCATTTGTTCGCCTGGACACCAAAACTTTGCAATAAGTATGTGAAAATAATGTTTTCTCGACATATTTACAATCGAGACATAATATTAGTACCACGTGATGTAACTTGATGATTGCGTGAAATGAAATTATACCAACTTAAATTTGCAATCCTCAATTGATCGAGCAGATATATTACCAGGTCTGTCGGGACTCGTTTGGCGACCTGGTACCTGTACACTTAACGCAAGTCGTATGTTTTTTTACATTAAGAGTCTAAAAACGCGGAGGTGCTCAATTCGTTTGCTTTGTGTGTCATGCGATGTCACTGCCAATTATGAAGCGTGCCAACTCGTGACTGGCTCTGTATGAAGATGTCGGAACCTTTGTACTTATATCTTCAACAATTCATTAAATTGATCCAGTAGTAAGCGTTGTTATGCCTACATAGACACTTAATTATTAATTATCAAACTCAGTTCCTACGTTTTGGTACTCGCCGCGGCGGAAATCTTCAGTGAAATGGAAAAATATCCTCACTGACAAACTTTTTATCGATCACACGAAGTCGTTTCGTATTAATATTTGTTTGTGAGCCCACAATGTGTGCTTTGTCTCGCGCGGCCGCGACCCAATCACGGAATGGAGGCCATTGATTCCTTTGTGGTGTCGTAGGCGATTCACTCGCGGCCGTCCGTCGCGTGTCGACGGCAGGAACGCGGCGACACGGCGACATGACACCCTCACCTTTTATAACGATATTTAAACGAGCCGTAACGAATACATTTGTTTAACTCTTTATTTTCGCAATACAAGTGAAATTCAGCAGCTATTCAGATGTATGTACTGACGTATATATGCACAGCGAGAGTTCCGGTCGGTGTCACAGACGGCAGTCGCAAAATAAAACATTAAATTCAAAACTAGTTGCATTCAGTTTCATTCCCATTTACAAACCGAGCTCGCCGACTCAAAGGAGAGTCAATAACGTCCATGTATATAAATATGAAAACTCTTTGCTTGCCATTGAGCTTTGCACTTAGACGGCTCGCTTTCAATAAACCTTATTAGTTCCATTTTTTAGGGTTCCGTAGTCGACGAAGAACCGTTATAGTTTCGTCATGTCCGTCCGTCTGCGTGGCTATAGCTTAGATCAGAGACTCTCAGTACTAGGACGCTGTAATTTGGCATGGTTATACATATTAATCACGCCGATTAAGTGATAAGATAAAATGTTGAACAAGTATACAGGGTACCTCCTTTACACGTAAAGTGAGGATTTTCTACCCGATCGTTTCAAAAACATTGCGGGTTTACGAAAAAAATTTTTTTCGTAAATTAGCAGCAAAAGTATATGGAAAGGTAATTGAAAGGAGAATGCTGTGGGTGGCACGGTTCCGTGCTGTGCACTTACAAGAACTGCTCGGCATGTGTGCGGCGGCATGTCACCCCGGCTTCATGTCAAAATTAGTGCCAAACAGGGTTCCATGCTGTTTATTCTGTACTGAATGAGGTCAACGAATGCAGGATTACTTATGGGCGAGGTAGTGGTGAGCTGTGTGTCGTCGTATGTGGCTCCGCCGAAACTGTTATAGTTAAACATGCACAGTATGAAACAAAAGCCCTTCTCAGTCTGCATTAATGGGGTTGCGCAACTACGTAAGGCACATTGCGCGTGCCTCGACACGTACTCGGCCGGAGAAATGTTTTAGGCAACTTATAAATATTATCGGATAAATTAAACAATACCATCCGGCTCCAGAGTAAGTGAAGCCTGTATTGAGGGTACCAGACAACTGACAAACATACGTACAGTGTTTTGTAAATACATACACAGAAAACACCTTTCGAAACTACGAGTATCACGATAACGCATACAATTTACAATAAAAAGGCTACCAGTGTCAGTAAGTCAACGTCGACAAACGAAACTTATTCCCGCTCAAAAATTTTCACTGAATTCTGAAAACTACTTTATTATATTCTGTTCGTTGAGTCGCCAACTTTAATAAAACAACATTAATTTCTTCATCTTCATATAAATCTAACAAAACTGAGTAAAACCCGATCCAAGCGCGAGTCAAACGTGACCTAAATCTGACTTCTGAAATTTGAAGGCAGAGATAGTAGAGCTTTTGAACACACGTCCCCGTGCCGCGTAATATATAATAAAGTTATTGAAATTCTGCAAAAGACTTTTAGTCAAGACGTACGAATGTCAAAGGAATAGCTTCGCAGGCACGCGTGCCGCAGACGAGATGCATCAGCCGAGTGCTTAAATTGGGGCAAAGTGGGCAAGTTTACGTGGCCGCCGGCGGCCACTCCGTCGGACGCGACTCCTGCCTACTTAACGTGCTCGTGCAGTTTGTCGTCCGCGCACGACCACGTGGGCACCGCCGACCGGAAACATCACAACTCATGCCGAAAATAACTACAATTACATTACTCTTTTTTATTTTATTTGGTGGTAAACAAGCACACCCACCGTGTGAAGCGGTCACCGTACCCTATAGACGCTTGCATCTAGCCTTCTTATAATTCTTCCCAGCATCACCCCGTTCCATTCGTGTTCGTCCGCTACGTAAACCTAAGCATTTGACGATGATAGTCATTACGAGGAGCGACCGTCAATAGGCTGCGATGACCGCTTACCGTCTAATGCGGATCGCACGTCTGTTAGCTAATCTAGTTGTATAAAAAAAATACATTTTTATTATTTTAAGACTTTGTATCTCAAACAGTAAAAGTACTGCTCATCCACCGAGACCAGAGTAGTCGAGTGCATCAGGAGATTACGTGCAGGGCGGTAGAAACCGTCGAGCGCGCACCAAAACAACTGTCTACGAACGTTAAAGAAACGATTGTGGTCTTGTGTGCTCGAGTGTCTCTGCCCGCCGCGCGGGGACTCGCCGCGAATCTATGGATATACATGTGCACATAAACGATATGAAAATAAGCCATAGTGGTAATGCTATTGTTATAACACTGCAATTGTCAAACACAATAAAAAAAATATTTGACTTGATTTAAGGGAATAACCCAAAATATGTTTTATTGTACGTCCTTTTGTGATCTAGGACTACGGAATGTGACAAACAGTACATTTGAAAAATACCTGAACCGTATTCACTCGGGCTCGAGACAAACGTAAACAAAGGTAGGACGCGATACGTTTTGTAAAAAGTTTAAGTTACTTCTAAATAAATATTACAAAGTTACCGGTAGAACGGCGATAAGAATTCTCCTCATTTTTAGATAACGTAACGATTTGAATACTACCTCAAATATTATTTATGAAAGTTTCATCAATCGTTAAAAGGCATTAAAATGTAGACAATCTCGAATTAGGAACGCATTAATATAATTCCCAATAAACTTGATTCATTAATACATAATACGAGTATTTATGAATAATTAAGAAGTTTCGCATTTATCCGAATTTTTGATGAGGAAGAAAGTAGTAGTAGAAGTATCGTAACGTACCGCGGGCTGTATGCTTGGAGGCCTTCAGTCTACTCAATATAAATCCACAATGTTCACTTTTGACAAGATACTAACGCGACTATTTTCTCTCGCTGATTACTTTTGCTATTTCTTGATTTCTTGTTAAGCTTCAAATTTGTATTCTGCAGTATCTGGTACCAAAATGATGTTCTCGGTGGAAACAAGGTAACCTCGGCGGAGCACTGCCCGCATATTGATTTTGTAAAATGAAGCGTTTCCAGCATACTGCCGTGAGACGAACGAGTCTTCGAACGAGGACAGCGGTCTTATCATATTATGGCACGTAGAAGTGTAACCATGTTTTCTTTATTTATTTGTTTGGTAAAATAAGAAGAGGCACGCTCGGATGGTTCGGACACGTGGAAAGAATGCAGCAAGAAACAATTACGAAACGGATATACAAAGCAAAAGTGGAAGGATATAAGGGGCCAAGAAGGTTGAGACTCCTCGCCTACCGTGATCAAATTAATCGTGTTGAATCAGAAGGCGATGACAAGAGCCTTAGGAACCGGCGAGCGGGCGTGAACTATGATGAACGAGAAGAAGCGAGTGAGGTGTGCAAGGATCGAGTCACGACGCCGCGAGGGCTATGGCGTGAAGTTACATAATAATAATAATATAATAATTCATTTTATTGCAGACTTTTCTGTCCATAGTAGTAGTTAGTAACAATATAATTAACTTAATCTATGTTAGTAAAACAAAAACACAAAAGTACAAAGAAATATAAAGTGGGACTATCCCCTGGCTTCAGATGACGTGAAGTCTGATCCAATGTCCAAGCAGGGAAGAGTCCCACCTATCAGCCCACACATTTAATAGGCTATTTGAGCTGCCGCGTAGGCGGAATAAAAGTGACGCGCAACGTTTTCGTATGATCGCGTGGAAACCGTCTACACGCGCCTCCGCTAACATTCCCGACGCGCTACAACGACGCGGCAGTCTCATCAGTGCTCTGAATGCATTATTGTACTGCACTCGCAAAGCACTGTATGCCCTCTGCGTGTAGCTGACCCACAGACTGCACGTGTAGAATGACTGACAAAAGGCTTTGAACAGCGTTATTTTTACTTCTTTTGTACAACGAGCAAACCTGCGAGCCAACATGTTGCATCGAACAGACAATGCTCTGCGCTCCCTTTCGATGTCGACATTATCAGATAAATCCTCTGTAACCCAGTGGCCAAGATACTTGAACTGAGCGACTTTGTTAATAGTGGTACCGTAAAGTGTGACAGGTGGTATAGTGGAATAGCGTTTATTATGTGCTTTGAAAACCATTAACTCAGTCTTTCCGACGTTATATCTCAACCCATGGGCCTCAGCATAGGACACGCATATGTGCAGCAACTTTCTTAGTGCTCCAATCGACGGGCACAGCAACACCATGTCGTCCGCGTAACTAATGTTATTGAAGCTTACTCGGTCGATGCGACAACCGACTTTAGTGTTGCTAAGCTCGCGGATCAATCCGTCTATATATAGGTTGAAGAGTTTCGGGGATGTTAACCCCCCTTGCCTCACTCCACACTCCAACCTATACACATCAGAGTATGCACCTGCCCATCTAACCCTATTTTTCTGGTTACTGTACCAATATTTAAATATTGATACAACCTCAGGTAATACAGTGGTTTCCTTTTGTAGTTTGTCCCACAGTAAGTCATAAGAAACTAAGTCGAATGCTTTGGAGAGGTCTAAGAAGCAAGCATATACAGGTGTTTTTCGACTTGTATAGTACTTTACAGTCTGCTTGAGGCACAGGATTGCACTCTCCGTAGATAAGCCACGTCTAAAGCCAAACTGAGCATCATGGACATTGAGACGCTCCTCTAGATGCTGATCAAGCAGACTGTCCAGCACTTTCGCTATAACCGTAGCAAGTGATATGGGCCTATAGTTGGATACATCCGATGCATCACCAGTTCTATTCTTTATGATTGGCACAACTACTGTATACATTAAATCATCAGGCAAGTAGGAGTGGCTAACACATAAGTTAAATAAGAGTGCCAGAACTCTAGGAAGATGATCACCAGCATATTGCAAGTGCTCAATGCTGAGGCCATCATGTCCAGGAGATTTGCCTCTTACCATATTTTTAATTACTGTATCAACTGTTTTAGCAGAAAATCTAGTCATGAGGTCCCCAGCACTAAGCATCGGCAGTGCTGGAAGCGAGGGAGGCGAGGACGGGCCTACCCCTAAAGGTGACTCGACCTTAAAGTGTTGTTGAAATGCATTTGCGATATCCCGCGAGTCGTGTAAACTACCGACACTTACAGGAATGCCCGGCTTCGGATTCAATTTATTAGTAGTTTTCCAAAATTTAGAAAAATCCTTATTTAAGTGGTGTTGAGCTATAATATCCATTTTAATTTTTTGCTCATTATTTTGGCACCACCTCAATTTAGACTTATACAGACGCCTTGACTCCCGCATATTTTCATAAGAACAGCCCGAAGTCGGCCTTCCATGCAACAACCAAGTTTGAAAACAAAGCCGAGCTCTCTCATGAGCAGCCCTAACGTGTTTATTCCATCCAACTATTTGTTTGCCATTCCTACGTCTACAACAATGACTGGCCGTGGCGGAATCCGATAATATAGACACAATTCTTTTATATAATTCATCAATCAATAATGTATGGTCAGGATTACAACATAATTTATCAGCACATGTATAAAATTCAACAGGTAAATGTATATCTCTTAAATAATTATTACATATTTGGTTATAACTGTCAATTTGGCTGCTATCCCGTTCCCCCCAAACTATTCTACTACATGGTGTATTTTGTAATACTACTTTAGGTTTTATTAAGTTAATATTACACTCAAGCTGTATAGGATAATGATCGGACCAGTATGTGTCGTATAAAACCGACGCACCGGTAACAGTCTCACGCGCAGCACCAGTCACCACACAGTGGTCAAGCCACCTGTTACACATATGGGCATCACTCACATATGTATATGAGTCCGATGGCAACAGCTCAAGATCGATGCAAGTCCACGATTGTTCACTACAAAAGTCTAATAATTCTATTGCGAAAGGCTCACCTGGGTGCGCGTTGAAGTCGCCCAGTATATACACTGACTCCACATTGTTGTTCTCGACAATCGAGTTTATTTCACTAAGACACTCTGTAAAATCACTCAAGTTTTCTGGAACATCGGTAGGCATATACACTGATATAACCAACATAGACCGCTCGCGAAGTAAAATTTTTATAGCAGCGACGCGTACTGAGCTACTACTTATCACTGTCACTGTACTAAACATGGTTTTTCGAAATAGAAGGGCCACACCACCAAAAGGCCTTCCTCGCCGTACTCCAGTAGACATATCAACAGCTGACACTCCCGTATAAGCAAAATTGTCATGAATGGTACCTAGGAGTGGTATGTCATGAGGAAGCAACCACGTCTCCTGAAGGGCTATAATATCGGCAGTTCGACATAGTCTCCTTACACACTCTGCCGATCTTATAACATTCTTGCAGTTAAAACTAACAAGCTTCACTGTATCTACATCTTTATCCATTATTGTTTGTTAGAAGGCTCGGTACCCGTACGGGCTAATCGACTCTTAGTTTTATGACTAAAGTCTATGAACCGCCGGTATGAAATCCCTTCAGGCCAAAAGTCGTCACACATAAACAAATCGAATTTATGTTTCGGCACAAATATTTTGAAGGCATTATACTCCTTTATTGTTTTCATAACCATTTTCTCGAGCTTAACACATAAGTTGCATTTATTCGTAATGTAGGTGGCGATATCTTCTGCGGTAACCTCCTTTGCGACGTTGTATACATATATTGGTAAAGTTATATCCGCCGCCTTAAACTTATCTACGACTGTTGCTTTTCCTTTATTTCCAATAAATCTATTTCGTAATTTATTTCGCTGTACTAAAGTCCACTCTTGAGTTTTAGTTTCTGGCTTCCATTGTCCATTTCGTACTATATCCGCCATGGTTTTTTCCATCGATATGATATTTTTATCATTGGTCCTTTCGATAGCAAGAGAGGCGGCTAGCGGTGGCGGTGGCGGTCCCTCGCTGCGGCCGCCGGACCCGGTACTGAGGCCGCTCGCCACCGTAGGGCCGCTAATCACGTCGGACGAGCAGGCAAGCGGTGGCGGTGGTGGTGGCGAGGTATGGGGCGGCGGGGGTGGAGGCGCGGACGTCCGAGCGCACGGCTCCACCGGCGTGCAGGCAATCTCACGTTGTACATATTGATTATTTCCTACATTCAGACTTTTTGATTGAATGCTTGTGCTGTGACTATTATCAGGAGATAATCCATTTTCTTGTGCATTTATCTGGTTACTCACATTCATGCTATTCATTGGAAACATCCCCATAGGTCCACTCTCGTGATCGAAACTTTCAATCCGTGCGTAACCGCCTCGCTTAGTGTTAACGTTCAAATCCTGATGAAAGTTGTTAACAATAGACGCAGATTTAAGTTGTTCAAGATCCGTTTTCACAATGTTCAATTGACTTGTAGTGGCATACTGTTCCCGTATGGTTTTGATCTCGGCTTGCATCTTGACCAGATCTTTTAGGAGACTTGTGACATCGACACTTTCAAAGCAAATGGGGGGTAGTTTGTGTAATTCCCGGGCAACGAAAACTGGAATTTCTTCTGGATCCGTTTCTTTGAAGAGGGATATGATATCGTCGATATTACGTTGTGTTTTTCCACCTTTCTTCCTAATTATTTTACGCTTTGTTGTTGGTAATGAACTAAACAACAAGTTTTTTGCATTCACTATGTCCGAGTCTGTAAAAGCACTAATACATATTCTTGCTAAACTTTCCTCGTCCATGACATCTATTTTATTAGCAATAAATGCCAGCACTTCGTCTATCACCACATTACAATTAGTACATTTTAACACGGTATTCGCCATATTGACGTACGCTCGCGGCCGTGGCGTAAGCGCGACGACATAGATAGAGACATTATTGTCTCGGCACACGAATGAACTGTATGTGAGCGGTTGTTAAACTCGTCTCCCGCGGACGTACTCCACGCAGGCGCTCACCACACGTACATCAGATAAAAACAATACTAGTTAAACAATTCGCAACAGTCAGATATGATAGTCGAGGCAGGCGTCCCCTGGCCAGGCCGCCCGTCTGCAGTGACCAGCGCCGGTAGTCCCTCCACCCCTCGTCACAGTACGCTCGTCACTTCCTACACGTTCGCAATACTCCCAACACCTGCCGTCACCCGCTCATACATATACATGGCTCTATCGGAGGCTCGTCGTATCGTGTTCTGAGGAGTTGTTCGACACGACGGCCACGGCTCCCTCTACAACTGATTAATTGGACACTCACACAATCGATCCGCTATTATTCCTGACTCCTGACTGTTCTTGGCGAACAAGTATGCGGCCCGCATTAAATGGTAAACCGTCTTCGCAGCCTATTGACGCTCGCAACACCACGGGTATGTTACTTGCGCGTTGCCAATCTTGTGACCTAAGTCTGTTTCGTCACAGTACCCAATAATTTCTCTGTCATATCTCGCCCTTCAAACCGGAACACAGCTATATAAATATATACTTGTACCCACGCAGACGACGACCGTACAAAGTATCCCTCTGGTGATTGGTCCGCTGCGAGATGTGAGTAAGTGAGCTGCAAGTATTTAAAATATAAAGAGAAACGAATATCGGCAGGTAAAGTGTAATGGAACAAAAATAATGTTTTTATTAACCAACTTCAAAAATAGGAGGAGGTTCTCGAGTCGTCGGAATCTTTTTTTATTACACATTTATCTGTCTGTCATAAACAGTATTTATATATATTTACTAGCTCTGTGGCGCAGTGGTTAGTAACACTACTTTGACACCGACGTTCGTAGGTCCGATTCCCACACAGAACAAACATTTGTGTACATGACTGTTTGTCTTCGTCTAGATGTTTTCTATGTATCATAAGTATGTATTTACAAAAAAATATGTATTTACGTATGTTTATCAGATGTGTAGGACCTATAACCCAGGTTTCACTTACTTTGGGGTGTGTAATTTGTCCAACAATATTTATTATTTATCTATCTATAACTTCACGCCAAATCAAAGTAGTCAGAGAGAACCGAGCGCCACGTGACTCGATCCTTACATATCTCACTCGCTTCTTTAACATTCATTGCTCTTCTCATGCACGCTCGACGGTTTCTAGGGCTCCTGACATCACCTTCTGATAGAACACGACCAATTTGGTCATGGTAGGTAAGTCTTGGCCTTCCTCGGCTCCTACATCCTTCTACTTTTGCATTGTATATCTGCTTCGTCATTCTTTCATCCTGCATTCTTTCTACATGTCTGAACTAACGGAGCATGCCTTTTCTTATTTTAACACTTATTTTAAATAATTAACATTTTATTATTTATTTATTTATAAAGTAATTAAAATAGAATTAAGGGCATTCTATTTTCCTTAATTATTCCGTAAAGCGGTAAAGAAGATGGCGTAACGATACCATTGGTATCAGTAGACGGGATGAGAGGGAACGAAGACCAGAGGGAGGCTCCTCGTAATGAGGAAGATGTGTACAGGAAGACTGAAAAAGGAAATAGAAGCCAGGAAATGTAGAGGAAAGGGAAGGTAGAATGGTAGTATAATAAGTAGCGAGACAAGAATCCGGGGGGGTGGGGAGAGGACCAATTAAAGAGAAGGTAAGAGAAAACCGTCTGCCATACAATGCAATTCTCACACACCTCGCTCGCTTCAACTCTTTCAGCGTTCATACTCTTTCATGTACGCTCGCAGGTTACCAAGGTTCCTGGGCTCCTTTTTAATCGGGTTATCGAAATGACAAATGCAGACATGGCTAGGTGTCAATAAATCTAACATAGATATATGTTCCTCGTAAATATTAATTGAAGCGATGCTCGCGCCCGGCAGTAAGTCCACTCGAGTTACTGTCCGCCGCCGGCTCCGGCGGACATTCACCAGGTGAATAATTTACACCGCGCAGGATACTGAATAATGGCGTTCGGTCCGTTGTCCGGCCGTCGTCCGGCCGCTACCAGTTTACAACCAAGTTCCTAAGTCGACATATATCTTTTATGCTATGGAAGGCACACACGCATACGGTCAGCCGTAAAGTTGGTACCGTAAGTTGCGATAGAGGAAGTGTAATAAAGTAATAATATACTAGTAACGCTTTAGGAGCTTACTGGTCTTACTGGAAGTCGTTATTTTCCTGCGTGACTCGGCGATACCTTACCCAGGTTTAATGCCTACCTACTCTACCTCACTTACAAAACTATACTGTATGTTTAGAAACAATTTCTTTCTCTTACTGTAGTTAAACCACCAGAATGAAGTTTTATGGGGTTATCTATCATATTATTTGAATCAGGTTTAGTTGCATATTTTTAATACTTTACTATGTATTAGAAGCAAGTCTATAGGTACCACTGTCCCGCCACCGCCCCGTGGCTCCACCGACCTCTGGGTCGGGAGCTGAATCCAGTCAAGTCGATTTGTACCGTACGACGCCAGGTGGAACAGCTCATCTACAACTATATGACACGACCAACGTAAACCAAGACCCACAAAAGAAAGACTAATTCACTAAAATCGTGCGTAGGTCATTCTTCTAAGGACCATTCGAGGAAGGGAGGTAGTGAACTCTCATGAGTACCCTTTCGGACGGCCGAACGAGTTATGTCAGACTCCTACTGACTAAACACTACCTAGGGATTGCCTTTAGCCGAAAAGCTTTAGCTTTAAAGTTTTCATGTGAAGCGATCGTCCCAGAGATATACAGGACGACGCAATCAGCATTTTTTTACGAACGAAACTTTTCAATAAAACCACTTTCATGTGATTATCGTACGTACGATGTGTGTATTTCGTGCGCACGTAACAGTAATGAGTTTTGGTATCAGTCTAAGATATATTTTACATGCCATTCGAGAACCTATAACATTATAACGTCGGTAAATTTCACCAGAGGGAGACTTTGTACAGTCGTCGTCTGCGCGGGTACCTCTGTCTCATCTATCTCTACCGCCAAGCAGCTATATTTATATAGCTGTGTTCCGGTTTGAAGGATTAGATATGGCAGAGAAATTATATAAATAAAAAAATGCATTATTACGCCGATGTGGCACAGTAAACGAACAATGTACCTAAATACACATTTTACAATTTACATCATTATTCTGGTTAAGTTTTTTATTGGTGTTTTATATAAATACTATTTTTATGTTTACCAGATCAAAAAGTACAATATTCAACGTATAGAAATAGAACAAGAAGCCATCAAAATGTTTTACGAGATAGATGGTTATGTGCATGAATAAATAAATAAATAAATATTGTCGGACAAATTACACAGCGCCACCTAGCCCCAAAGTAAGCGAAGCTTGTGTTATGGGTACTAGACAACTGATATACATACGTAAATATTTTTTTTTTTTTGTAAATACATACTTATTATATATAGAAAATACCCAGACCAATACAAACAGACATGTTCATGCACACAAATGTTTGTACTATGTGGGAATCGAACCCACGAGCGTTTGTGTCAAAGTAGCGTAACAGCGCGTTCCACCACTGAGCCACCGAGCTCGTCAATATATATAGAATATGTCTGTGTGTCCTTCGAGAGGTACTTCGAGGGCACTTCCCAGCACCCTGACGGGGGATGTGTGTACACCTCACAGAAAACCGCAGCCTGATATTACTCTGGAGGGTTATGTTCCTGTAATTGAGTGAGTTCACCAGTAAGCTGTTACGCGGGCGATAACTGTATTCCAAGCGTCCATTGACTACGGCAGGGCTGCACCCTCGCACGTCTCCCGGCGTTGGCTGAAAAACAACTGATGAAAATATTTTTAAATTGAAACTTTTTAATAATAAGAATGTATTGTACAATACCATGGTTCACGTTTCGCTCCGAGCCGCGCGGCCTTTAAGTGACCCAACAATACTTTATTAGCGGGCGCCACGTGCCGCGCCACGTGCCGCGCCGGCACAGACGCGGGTGGCTGCCTTTTGTGTGCAGCACGCGCATTCACAAACTTTTCAATTTAAGATTCAACTGAAATAATGCTATATTTTATATTTGGCCATTATAAACCGTTACTAAATAACAGGTAGGTATTACACGTGTCGATTGAATGTTGTTGATGGATTCAATTTTACTTTTCTATAATATCAATACATTTAACTTTTTTTATACAATTAGATGGGCAAACAAGCGGTCACCGCAGCCTATTGCCGCTCGCAACACCACGGGGATGTGTGCAACTCGCACGCTACCAATCTTGTGACCTAGGGCTGTTTCGTCACAGTAACCGGTAATTTCTCTGCCATATTTTCAAACTGGAACACAGCTATATAAATATAGCTGGTTGGCGGTAGAAATAGGTGAGACAGAGGTACCCACGCAGACGACTTTTGTACAAAGTCTCCCTCTGGAAAAAATTTGTATTCGTCACATTTTCAAATTATTCAATATATCATAATCAAAATCTCGATATGGTAACAGCTGAGATGATCAAGCTAGGTGGTACCTGCGTTAGGGACGCCTTCTGGTTTTTGAGCAAATTATGCTGGAGAACCGGAAGGGTCCCGAGAGATTGGAGACGCGCAGTCATCGTGCCCTTGTATAAAGGCAAGGGCTCACGTATGGACTGCGCCAACTATAGGGCCATCAGTTTGATCAGCTTAGCAGCTAAAGTGTATGGAAAAATCATTGAAAGGAGAATGAGGGTGAAATCCGATGGAATGCTTTGGGAAGCACAGGGGGGATTTCGAAGCGGCAGAGGATGTACGGATCAAGTTTTTTCCCTCCGCAATATCGTGGAAAAGCATCTGGCTACGGACCAGAAGGTTTTCTGCGGTTTTGTGGACCTTGAAAAAGCATTTGATAGGGTCGTGCGAAAGAATCTCTGGAACATCTTGCCCAGATATGGGATTGACGGTGACCTTCTACGTGCTGTGCAATCCACCTATGAGGATTGCACAGCATGTGTGAGAGTGGACGGCAGCTTATCACCCTGGTTTGATACCAATATTGGTGTCAGACAGGGATACGTGCTGTCGGCTCGGCTATTCATCCTGTATCTGGACAGTTGTCTTCAGAGAATGAGAAATATGAATGTGGGAATGCGAATGGGTGGCTCAGTGATTAACTGCCTGCTTTATGCAGATAACGTATTAATAGCAGAATCATCATCCGAACTGCAAACACTAGTCACAACAATGAAAGACGATTGTATGAAGAAAGGCTTACAATTGAATGCGAAGAAAACCAAAATAATGGTATTTGAAAGAGAGACAACCAGAACGAACACTAGGATTACGGTTGATGATGTAGTGTTGGAGCAAGTGGATGAGTTTGTATATCTTGGAAGCGCTTTTAGAAGCGATGGAAGGTACACCGCTGATGTGGAGAGACGAGTGAGTGCAGGGAATAGCGTGAATGGAGCGTTGGGTAAACTGTTTGGCAGCCGAAATCTAAGCCAGAAGGCACAGCTCGCTGTACACAGCGCGGTGTTAATCCCAACGCTAACTTATGGAAGTGAGAGCTGGGTATGGCAGAGAGATCATGAAAGTAGAATAAATGCGGTCGAGATGCGAGCGCTGCGAAAAATTTGTGGCATAACGCTTGCTGACCGCGTTCGAAATGATGACGTACGAAAGAGAGTTGGACTGAAAGAGAGTGTCGGTGTTAAGATAAGAAGGGGCATGCTCCGTTGGTTCGGACATGTAGAAAGAATGCAAGATGAAAGAATGACGAAACAGATATACAATGCGAAAGTGGAAGGATGTAGGAGCCGAGGAAGACCAAGACTAACCTACCATGACCAAATTGGTCGTGTTTTATCAGAAGGTGATGTCAGGAGCCTTAGGAACCGGCGAGCGTGCATGAAAAGAGCTATGAATGTGAAAGAAGCGAGTGAAGTGTGTAAGGACCGCGTCTTATGGCGCTCGGTTCTCTCTGCCTACCCCGCAAGGGACCTGGCTTGAAGATATACATACATACATACATACATAATCAAAATCGTCATTTAGTGAACAAGTGTGAAACGCTGTCGTTCCTGGCCGCACCCTGTACAAGTCTCAGTGCTTAATTAGTTAAATTTCATGTTGATAGTGATCTCCAACTCTTATGAAACATACAATTTTCTAAATTGCGGGTCTCGGTGGTGAAAGGGGGTGTAAAGGGTTCGACGCAGGCCGTTCTGTGGCTAGCGATAGCTGCTTTTTCGTGGGTTCGATTCCCAAGCAAGGCAGTCCGTGTGCATGAACAAGTTTGTTTGTCTTTGGTCTGGCTATTTTCAGGTATTTACGTATGTTTATCAGATGTCTAATAAACATACGTAAATACCGGGAAACACGCAGTTTGGGGCAAGATGGGCAATTTATCTGAGAATATTTATTTATTTGTCAGTGACTTGTTGCAGAAATAAACATCCAAAAGTACAATGAAAATGTATAGAGGTAATCGAAACGAAAACAGCTATTAAAGTTAAAGACGCGAGTGAAGTGTGTTCGCGCTATGTCGCGGCGCGCGGTTCTCTCCGTCTACTCCTGGTGTCGGTCAAATAGAATGTCATTAAATAAAGAAAAAAACATATATTTGTAGTCGGCACAGTGCCGCACAACAATATTTTCATTTGGTTTTTTCTGCCTATCTCTCAAGAGTCACGGTGTATGAATGTTTGATGTTCAAAGATGAAGATTGTGGCCGTCATCGCCGCCGGCCGTTGTGTGGAGCGCAGCTCACGAGCGGGGACTGGACTGGACTGGGTGACTGTACAGTACTTTTGACTTCAATTTAGGAGTACAGGATAAGACATGAGAGTGCGAACTCCCCGCGAGCCAGGTCACGGCACGCGGCAGGAGATACCACTGTTTTGTTGTTTTAAAATTTCTTTATTCATGTCATATTTTTCATTAAACATATACTTAGACATTAATCTAGGTACTGTACAAAAATTGTTACTCGTTACTTAAGTTAATTACACCTTTCTAAACATATAAACGCTATTAATTCAAAAATACTCGTCTTAGATATATTAATACAAACACCAGATTATAAATGTATGCGAGGTTTGGATTTACGTACATAATATAACGCTGTTAAAATAATAAACATTGCTGTTTTACGAGCACTCAATCGACTATTTTAACTCTTTAAATAAGTATATTAATATTTTAAATTTTAATACATTTACGCGGAACGTAGGTAATTTCGAAACAAAATAATGTATCGGATTTGTAGGCAGTCGTGAGGCTCGGTCAGCAGGCACGGTCAGCAGGTAAGCGTATCATTGTTATTCGCCAAGGAAATAGTGATGCGGCAGTCGGTATCGATTGTAGGTACCAGAATAAGGTCCATTTGTAAATCTACTTCTACCAATAGACGATATTGACACATTTTATACAAATTAAATTTACGGAATAATTTAAGAACATAATTTTTAATAAAAGGGCGTTTTATTCTTATGTGTATCCTTAGGTTTGTATAATATGGGTTATTATATGCAATTTTGATTGCCTTGCTTTGCACAGTTTGTAATAAATTATTTATTGTAGTCTCGGTGATATTACACCAGACTGGTGCTGCGTAAGTCACACATGGCCGGACTAGCGCCGTATACATTAATAGCTTTATTTTAGGACTGAGGTTGGACCTTCTATTAAATATCGGACTTAATGCGTTCATTGCTTTAATGCCTCTCGTCTCAATGGTCTCAGTATTTTAAATCCAGTTTATTTTGTCGTCAAGAATGGTACCGAGATACTTTACAGATTCCAGGGATTCTGATAATTATCAATTAATCAATTAATTTCTTAGGCAGTGACCGTTTCCTGGTGACCGTTATAGCTTCCGTTTTAGATGAATTTAGTTTCAGCTTCCATTTGTGAAAATAAGTATTTAAAAGGTCCAATGAGAGTTGAAGTCGGCTTGCGATAAGATCTGTATCAGGAGATGATGCAAAGTGGCAGTGTCATCAGCGTAGATAGCAAGGTGAGTGTGTGGTTGATTTGGCATGTCATTGATGAATAAACCGAAGAGGTGTGGACCTAAATGAGATCCCTGAGGCACGCCAGATGTTACTGTCCTGGGTTTAGATAGTGACTCGCCTACACTAACACAGAAAGATTGATCGCGAATATATAACTGGATCATTTTTATGAGACTTAGTGGGACTCTATTGGTTATAAGTTTATGGAGTAGTCCTTCGTGCCAAACTGTATCAAAAGCTTTCTCCATATCCAATAAAACCATACCTGTCGATTCTCCTAAATTAAAAAAAGTGTGACATGTTCAGCAACCAGTTGTTGATACATTTTGTGAGAACCAAACAGCTCCGGCATTATTAGGTCTTGAGTAACTTTGAGTAAACGTGATAAAATAATTCGTTCGGAAAGTTATCCCATTGATGGTAAAAGACTGATAGGTCGATAATTAGTAGCTTTTTGATGGCAATTACTTTGGCAGCTTTCCATGTCGAGGGAAAGTAGCCGATCTTAAACCAACCACTAAAAATTTTTGTGAGTAGCACTACTTACTGCTTTTTAAGAAAGATTTTTTAATAAAACAGTTTTGAACACCATTTACACCAGGAGCTATCCGAGTTTCAAGTTGTTTGTTGTATCCGAGGTTCAAGTTCATCAATTTAATAATTGAATGTATTAAAAAAATACGCTAAAAATACGTTAATATTCATATAGCCATGAAATTTAGCTTATTTGTTTCTTGGTGATCTAGGTTTCGGCGGTGTAGCCTCGCTTCGAGAACATTGACCTACATCTGAGCGTACCGGCGTCTGCATGATCTCTCCGGGATCTACTGACACTAAATAAATAATTACAAGGCAAGCGGCGTGAACATATGTACGGTGACATCGGCGAGTAGTTTGATAGAGTTAACGCGCGTGTCACTCTGACAAGTTAGGGATTGTCGACCGTAGCCACGGATGGGTTTAATGTCTCTGGTTTCACCGCGCTACAAGAGCATGTTAAGCCGTCGATTCCCTCTGTTGTCGACAGTTGACACACGTCAAGAACGGAAAGGCAGGGTGAAGTCCGACTGTGGAAGCATCTAAACCTCACAGAAAACGTCGAATAACGACTCCTTGAAGAATTGACGTATTCCGAGTGAGCGATATTACCGGTCAGCTCCTGCCGCCGTGTCAGAGGCGGGGGTAGCAACTGCCGAGCGATATTTCCTACGTTGCAAGCATTCACAGGCTACATCGAATATTTACATGAGGCCGTAAGCTTCTGCGCCTCCCGACGTAGTATAAAAACGTAGCGTCTATTTATTATTCAGCAGTGTTTGAAGCCGTTCGTATTCACGCCACTCCGGAGAATACCGTAACTTTCATTTGTATGAAACTTTTATAATTCTCATGGAGAACAACTAACACAGCCCGCCCTGTGATAGCAAATTAATTAACAGGATTTCCGGGTGTCGTAGGCGCTCGGCGGGCCCGGGGCTCGGGGCTCGGGGCGGCGGTGGCAGATTGAAATCTAATCTCAACTGTTATTAGTTATATGGTTTTCAATAAAAAGTAAATAGAATCACGCACCTGGATATATCCATAATTTTAACGTCTACGATCGGTCTACCTGATGTAAAGCAGTTATCGTAGCCTATGAGCGTTTGCAGGACATTAGGTATCGCTCGCGCACCACCACTGCTGTTGACCCGACAACTCCTTATTGGTGGCCTCTCCCACTCGCTGGAACACACCAACTCACGTGTTACTTAGCTGTAGTTTTCTGCGAGGTGAATGTACTTCGCTAGACTTGCCTCCCTTAATAACACTCCGACCGAGACAGACACAAATGTTTGTCCTGTGTGGAAATCGAACCCACGAGCCTTGATGTTCTAGTAGCAATGCTAACCATTCCGCCGTCGAGATCGTCATTAATGGACGCTTACAAAACAAGGTCGGAAAGTAGCTTGCGCACCGACGTCATCAGACACCAAAGGCTGGCCGTTTTAAGAGAGGTACGGCGCAACAAACTCTGGCCACAGAACACTGCAGCCAAATAAAAACTCCCACACGAGATGTTGCATTCCCTCAAGTGTGTTGAGTGGCATCGCGCGAGCGATACTTCCTGTATTGCAAGCGTTCAGAGGCTACATTAACTACTTAACATTGGGTAGGCCGTATACTTGTGTGTCTCCCGACGTTGTAGAAAAAACGGGAACCACTCCACATTAGGCGTTCCGTATACTTCTTGGTTAACAACTATGTCAAATAATCAATATACAAGTTAAGGGAGAGAGTCTTCTGCCACCCAGTCCCTGCCGGGGACGGACAGCACCAGACTCCAGGCTGTCTCACTCATTCACTGAAACATTGTAACCCTTCCTGAAACTGTTCTTTGTATCACTCACGCGACGTCTCCTCTGCTGCTTACATAGCGATTCCTTAGGAGCTTAATGGTGACCTCATTCACACGCTGGAATACAACAACCCACTATGGAGTTGTTATTTGGCTACGGTTTTCTGTGAGGTGAGGCACTTCCCCAGACGGGCTGCTTCGATGCACGCTACCTCTCTTAAACAACATATCATGTTTTCATGTAGTCTCAAGCTATGGAATGAGCTCTCAGCCGAGGTTTTTCCAAGAGACTACTGCATGGGATTCTTCAAGATATGCGCAAAGAAGTTTTAGAGGGTCGGACACGCATGAGTGACACCCCTGGTGTCGCAAATGGTGACCGTTTACCACCAGACAGGACGTATGCTTCATTTCCACCTTAGTGGTTTAAAAAAAGACGTGCTTTCCTATTTTACGTAAGATTCAAATATAATAATCTATAACTTCACGCCAAATCCCTTGCGGGGCAGGCAGAGGGAACCGAGCGCCACGTGACTCGACCTTTACACACCTCACTCTTTATCATTAATTGCTCGCCCGTTCCAGGGGCTCAGGACATCACCTTCTGACACAACACGACCAATTTGATCATGGTAGGTAATACTTGGCCTTCCTCGATATATTGTAAGATTCAACAATATTGCTATTTTACAGGGTGCACCATGCGCAGCTCAGATTGGCTTCGAGTATATATCGATAGAGTGTCTGCTGCTTGTAGCTTTAATATAACAGACACATCTGAACTGCAAACACTGGTCTCAATAATGAAAGACAATTGCATGGAGAAAGGCTTACCATTGATTTTTTTTTATATATTAGTTCAGCATATTGACTCCTCTTTGCCTGATGGTAAGCGAAAGAGGAGCCCAAATTGCAACTGCAACTGACAAAAGACTACACAGTATCATACTACTGCCATGCTGACCCGCAAGAATGCTAAGATATGGGTATTAGTAAGAAAACAAATCATAACCAATGTAAGGATTACGGTTGATGATGAAGTGTTGGGACAAGTGGATGAGATTGTACGTCTTGGATGCGCTTTCAGCAGGGATGGAAGCGGTATGCTTGCTGATGTGGAAAGACGAGTGAGTGCTGAGAATAGCGTGAATGGAGCGTTGAGAAAACTTTTTGGCAGTAAAAACTTGAGCCAGAACGCAAAGTTCGCTATACACGGTGCAGTGCTGATGTCAACGCTAACTTACGAAAGCGAAAACTGGGTATGGCAGAGGAAGCATAGATAATCGCGGTAGAAATACGAACGTTGCGCAAAATTTTTTGGCGTAACGCTTATAGACCGTATGCGCAGTGATGATGTCGGAAACAGAGTTGGTCTGAAAGAGCGTGTAGGTGTTAAAGTAAGAAGAGACGTGGTCCGCTGAGAGAATTCAGGAAGAAAGAATTACGAAACAGATATACATTCGAACCCACGAAATTTTTTTAATGACTGCGTTTAGTGATTCGGCTCCATCACTGGCCACGATCACGTACTGGTGCCGTGAATTTAAACAGGGTAGAATTAGTGTCAAAGATGAGCCTCCACCAGGAAGACCATCTACAGCAGTTACTCATGAAAATGTCATAAGAATGGAGTAGCTGATAAAATAACGGAGAAATATAACCCACAGTGAGATTCAGGATGAATTGTATATCGGATCCCATGCAGTAGCAACAATTTTACACGACCACCTTAAGGGCAGGAAGGTCGCTTGTCGTCGGACAGCTCATTTACTCACCGACGTGCAAAAAGCTCGTCGCGTCGATTGGTGTCAGTTTACGGTGGAAAAATTCGATTTCAATCAGAATATTTTGAAAAACAATACAAAATATATACCAAAATACTTAGTAGTTTTTATGTAGCTAAAAACTTTCGAAACATCCCTGGTACATAATTCAGTGTTCACAAGAAAAAAGTTTTGATGTTTTTGTATGAAGCGCCCAGTTTAGAGACCAATTTAATATAAACAAACTGGCCCACGAACTTCGTACCGTCTCGGAATCTATAAATGTTGTGTTAACTTAATAATTGAAATAAAATCAGTTTTTTACGAGTATTAAGACAAAAAGACTACGACCTGCTTGATGATACCAGTCACCAGTAGCCTATGGCCATTTAGGGTATCCGTGCAGTAGTTTGTACATGCATATCTGTTTCGTCATTCTTTCTACATGTCCGAACCAACAGAGTATGTTTAAAGTGCGCACAAACCAGGCCAGAAAAACTAGGTCTCTCATGTGCAATTCACATAATAATCAGCCAGACCTGCTGAAACGACCATTGGCGAAGAAGAAATGCCGAAAGGAACTTGCCAATATAGGTATGTATGTATATATGTCTTCACGCCAGGTCCCTTGCGGGGTAGGCAGAGAGAGCCGAGCGCCATTAGACGCGGTCCTTACATACTTCACTCGCTTCTGCGACATTCATAGCTCTTTTCATGCACGCTCGCCGGTTCCTGGGGCTCCTGACATCACCTTCTGATAAAACATATAATGGATACATAGGTCTCGTATCTCGTCCTCGCCAATATAGGTCTCTTTTAAAATTGACAATTAGATATTACAATAAATTCACATCAGTATATTGGTACAGTAATGATATCAAATGGTAGAATTAAGGATCATTAAGGACAGGTCGTCTGTGCTGAATTATTTACGGACATAGTTGTCAGTTACATATCCATCAATTCTATAATAAGCCCTTCTACAGAGAGTATTTTTAATGTGCTTTTTGAATATATTGTCAGAAAAGGACAGAACTGTTTCAGGCAACTTATTATAAAATCGAATATACAATTTACCAGAAAAGATCTACCAGTCCTAGCAAGCGGAGGTACCGGCATATACAACTTATTTCTACTTCTAAGTTTTTCGCTGAAGTTTGAAAACGACTTTAAATGTTTACATTGTGTTTTTATAAATATATTGAGAAGTAACAGTGAGGATATTTATTTCTTCGAACAGTTCCCTGAGGGATTCTCTGGAGCCTATGTTATAAATAGAACGATTGGCTTGTTTTTTCCTGTCGTTAGAGATGTCCTCGTCGAACGCAATATCCGCAGTCGGCAAGCTGACTCATTATCAAACATTCCCCTAAAATTTCCCTTAAAATAAACTATAGGTATAGTAGGTAGGTAACTATAGGTATACTAACGACCCATCATACGATGTGAATAACTAAATACACTCCATTTTGTTTTACGCTCGGTTTGTTAAAAAAATTCTGTTATTAAATTCATTTGAGGATTTCCTGTGCATTTTTAAAAGAGTAAATGTTGAAATAAAACTGGTGTCGTTTCGTGATGGAGCACGAGGCGAGGCCGCAGGCGAAATACTTTGTAATGAACGGCCGGCGAGCGGCGCGGACGAGGCGCGGACGAGGCGCTGCCGGCCGCGGACGGGCGATGTACAAGAATATGTACCAACTAGCGTGTAATGTAATTAATGTTTGTGGTACAGCGAGACAGGCGCCGTAGTGAATCCCGCTGCGCGCCCGTAGCGTCCCCTCGTGATCTCGCAGTCGTCGTGGCTGCGATCTTCTATATGTATATAAGCTTTTTTTTATATAACGACGGGAGCCATACAAGCATACGAGCCACCTGTTTTGAAGTGTCTTACAGCAGAAGAGCCGTGTGCTTGTACACCTCGTGTGTACTGTTTCACTGACGCGTTCTTTAGACTGACACACGCTGTGACGTCAACGAGCTCCTCACAATAATAGTTCTCACGTCGTGTTGACGCTTGTCGAAGATGCAGATAAGTAGGTACATAATAATGACCTCACCGTTGTACTCGGCCAGCGCAGTGAACGCGGACATGTTCACGACGGAACTTGGAATCATTGTGAGAAATCTCGTTGCGGCAGCGAAACGAAGCAGCAGGGTAAGTTTACGTGAACTGCCGGCCGCGGCGCCACCGGCGGCCTTTTCCCATACGAATGACAAATAGTTTCGTTATACAAGTTAGCTTGTGTTTTTCCAGAATATATTTTTGTGATGAACTTCCACGTTTAAAGTTACAATTTGAAATCCGAATACGGCATAAAATGCCCACATTGAAAGACATGAGCGACGGCATACGGCCCACCCGATGTAAAGCGGGTACCGTAGCCTATTAACGCTTGCAATATATTAAGTATCACTCGCGCGATGCCTCCTCTGCTGCTTATACAGCAACTCCATGGGAGCTTACTGGTTACTCACACTCAGGAACACAACATCCCTCTAGGGAGTTGTTGTTTGGCAAACAAAAACAGACATGTTCATGCACACAAATGTTTGCCTTGAATCAAACCCACGAGCGTTGGTGTCAATGTCGCGTCATTCACGACTGAACCACCGAGCTCGTCAATACGATCAGCATTTTTTTGTAAAGCGAGGAAAGAGACCTATATGCATATAAAGCTAGCTATACCTTAAGTCTTATGAAATACTTTCGAGTTGTTTCCGAGGTACACGAAATATATTTATACCTAGGTATATATCGGAGCTATGCACCGAACAAGTGGACACTTTAATATTTATGAATTTCCTATAAATTGAATATGTTTTCATTGATTCATTAGTAACCAATGAACACCGAACCACATCAATCGAACGCGTATTCAAATAACCAGTATTTACCATTAATTATTGTGCAGTGTTTCATTCATGAGAACTTCAGGTAAACCATTTTATATAAATTTATATAAATGTATTGTCTCCACCAGTAACTCAGCAGGCATATCAATATAATGATCATCTGCCGAACCAGCAGGCGGGACCGATTACATACGAGAAATACTTTAAATGAGACTCCAACCTAGGCATATGTTTATTACAAATGATAAATTATTAAAAGAGTAATGTTTAGTGTACAGCTCATTACACGTCCAGCTTAACACTATGACTTTAGTAAGGTTCTTACGACGCACAGAATAAGAGTTATATTTCGAGTGTCAAGCGTGATCTGTGAGTACGTGTTAATAATAATTACAGTAAATCTCAGTTTGGTGCAGCGGTCGTCACGCGCCATTACTAAATACATTACGTATCGACGACGCTCCCCACGACACCCGCTTGTTAACAACGACGTGCCATTTATGACATGAGCCGACAGATGAAAACACATACCTCACACTACTCCCTTTGGGTCAGACTTGGGTCACAATGACCTCTGACACGAAGACAACACGAACATGAGAGCGAGCGCAGAGCGTCGACGTCGGCGGGGAGCGGCTATATGCTCGTGAGAACTCCACATGCAGTAATGTCCCGATGATGAACGCTCTCCGAGGCGAGGCGTGTTCGTGGACCTTTCTGATGAATCTGCCAGGCACTAGTGCCTCTGGTTGTTCGCAGAGGCTCATAAAGATAGCGTTCAAGTGATTGTTCGCAGAAAGGCGCCTTTATTGCCTGCGGAGCGGCCGCATCAGCTTGAAGAAAATGATAGATTGACTTTCCCGTCCAAAGACACAGGGTGATGATGATAATAAGTAAATAAACTCTGCTAATAATATACTTTATTATTGCTAACGATATTACCTGTTTGCAAAATATATTTTAATACACACGAATAAAATGTGACATAAAATAAATATTATTATTAAAAGGTAAAACAAACAGAATTCTCATATATATGCGAACTTGTTTGCAGTTGATGTTTGCAACATGCATCCAACAAAGTTGACAAACGGTTCCCTTTGATGCAGCGTCAGCGAGCGGAATTCCGGCCTCATATTGGCAGTGAAACCGGATATTGCCGCTACGTTTCCTACCTCGATATTTACTAATGTCTCTCAAATAAAACGCGACTCGGATATACTCTCCAAAAATTTACAGAAGAAAGTACTCTTGTGTATCGATTATCTCAAAACGAAAAGTAACAGGTAGCTCGACGTGAATACAGTTCACGGCGATAACTGACGACGACGATTTGAGATAAGGAAGATTTTATTTAAAAAACGTGAGACTCATCTGAAGGGCCCGATGACAAACAAAGATTTATTTATCTTTAACACATGAGAAATAAAATTGGACAGAGACATAAGATTGCAGCGAGTGAATGACAACATATGTCTTTAAATTTCTTTCAGCACGGATGGCACTGCTTATGTGGAGAGACGAGTGAACGCTGGGAATAGTGTGAATAAAGCGTGGTAAACTTCTAGCCAGATCAAACCTAAGGCAGAAGGTACTGCCCGTTATTCACAACACGATGCTAGTGCCGACGAAACTTATGGAAGTGGAAGCTGGATGTGACAAAGAGAGTCTGAATGTACATTAAACGTAGTTGAGATGCGGTCATTACGCGAAATTTATAGCGAAACGCTTGCCGACTTGCATTTGCGGAGACAGAGAGTTGGTCTGAAGGACAAATTAGCACAGCAAAGGCATACTTCGGTTGTTCGAGAATATAGAAATGCAGGATAAGAGCATAACAAAACACATATACAATGTGAAAGTGGAAGAATGCAGGAGTCAAAAAAGGCCGAGACTCACCTACCCCGGCCAAGTTGGTCGAGTTTTATCGGAAGGTGTTTATTTAAATTATTAAAACCTTTTTTGGAGTTATCCTGATTGCCTGCCTAAAAAAAATATTCATTTGTTTAATTAGATAGATTAGACCCATCCAATCCATACCAAGACACAAGTTTGCGCGTTCACCGCTAAAAAACCCCATTTGCTGTGGTCCCCCAATTCCAGAACACGCCACTGACCATTGCCAAGAGTATTGGGATTCTCGGCGTCGAGATCTCCAGCGAAGTACCGAAGCCACTTGGAAGAAATGGTCAGAATGGCGTCAAAGAAACTTGGTGTGCTCAACAGAACCAAACAGTACTTCAGCGCGGGGCAAGGCAAAGGCTTAAAGTATATAAGTCCCAAGTCAGACCGCATAATGGAGTACTGTAGTCGTCTCTGGGTCATCATAGTCATCATCACCTGGTTACCAACTAGAACCTTGTGCCTCGGTGCAAAAACGAGCTGTGAGAATCGTCGATGATCCTAAACTCTCACACGGTATTGAACCCTTGAGTCTAAGGAGAGATTTCGCCTCCCTTTGCGTGTTCTACCGATTGTACAATGGGTTGTGTTCTGAGGAATCGTTTGATATCATGCCAACAGTCTCGTTTTACCATCGTACTGCTCGCCGGCTGGGAATTCACCCTCATACACTGGAACCGCAATGGTCGCATACTGTGCGGTTCCTGAAAAGCTTTCTACCGAGAATTATTAAGTTGTAGAATAAGCTCCCTGCCGAGGTTTTCCCAAGGGACTACAGTATGGGGTTCTTCAAGAAAGGCGTGAAGTTCTTACAGAGTCGGCAACGCAAGAGTGACACCCCTGATGTTGCAAATGTCCATAGGCTACGGTAACTACTTACCATCAGGCAGGCCGTAAGCTTGTTTGCTATCTTAGTAGTATAAAAAAATTTGGAGAAAAGGACAACTCGAAGGTCGAAAGGACACTGACTGACTAAACACGAATTCTCGAAAAGATTTGACCTGATAACCTGAAATCTGTATATCTTCACGCCAAGTCCCTTGCGAGGTAGGCAGAGACTACCGAGCGCCATAAGACGCGGTCCTCGCATATTTCACTGACATTTAATTAAACATTGTTGTATATGTGCGATTGGGCGACGTAGCTAGTGAATGGTTGTCACCCGATCGCTGAAACAATGAGAGGAGCCTTTTAACCGATATGTCTCGTTTCAAACGCCGCTCCGGTGTGGGCATGTCTCATTCAATTCGTGTTTTCAGATTTATGTACACGAATGTAATTACAGCATCCTCGGCAGGGAAGTAAATCATCCTGAAGAAACCCGCACGCCCAAGAAATTATATTTTGAACGGTCTAAACCTGCCGCCGGGTTGTGGAGGGAGGTCTGACGGCAGACAAAATAAGTATCTTCGCCAAATCCTTAGCCTTTCGTTGGGAAACGTGTGACCACTTGGAAGAAAAAGAACGTGGGATTGTGACTGAACGTGCGTTATGACGACGTTAACAAAAATACCGCTTTTGTACGATTTGCAAATATTTTTCACATTTAATTGATCTCCTCGCGAATAACTTAATATTTTGGTCCAATATAAAAGATGTGTTATCGGCTCTGTAAACAGTGTTCCATGAACAAGCTCCGCCGTAACGTTCACAGAAGCCGAAGAATCCCGTCGAAGCATTGTTTGAACTGTAAACACTGTTGTTCGGGCGCGCGGCAATCTGCTTCACTACAGTGTACCGCGGGCGCTGCCTCCGTTATTTACACGTGAAAAGTACTACAACAATAACTTTACATTCATGAAAAGATTCGTTACAAAAATGTTTCATAGCCGTCGGGAACATTTTGTGGGCTTCTAGCTATCTATTTCCACACAACTGCCTTCAAGGAAGGTTTTTAGGGTTGATGAATGTAAGTCATTCATTCCATCATAACTACAAAACGTCTCACCCGATTCCGGAGCAGGATCAGGTGAGGTACTCGTAGTATCGTTACAATACTTACGTTATCTGGTATTAACAAACAATGCCACTTAATACGTAGGTACTTCTTGTTATTCAGTACATAAAGAAAACATAATTTTCCACGCGTGTCGAGGGAGTCTTATCAACATAAAGGAGAAAATAAAGTGATATTTTCTCCTTTATGTTGTTCAAATTTACTTTTTAATTAATAAAATATAATAAGTTAACTTTTTACTTAATTTTTTATTAGTAGTCGTATATAAACAATGCGGCGTGTTTTTAATTTCTCAATAAATTGATTTGCTCTACTTATATGACTCGCGATGAATCAAAAAATATATTAAGTTACACGATTCAGTAATTAGTCAATAAACGGATGCTGGGGTGCCCGAAGAGAATACAGTGACAAGGAAACCAACTACAATGTTCCCGCGACTCGAACAACCGCAGGATTTTATTATACAAAATCCTTCCAAGTACGAATCTAGTCTTCACTGGCCTTTGGTGTGATTCTTCTCCGTCGATAAATCGCGGTAATACATTTAAAAGAGGAGATACGTATACAGGCGTGATGATAATAATGAGCCGTTTGTCAGCAGTAAGGGAAAGCATGTGCTGCGAATTGTTCTGTCGAGTTCACGGTTCTTTACGAGGACATTACATCATAATGACATAAATTATTGTTGATAGCAGTACTTGGATGATATGTTCTTCACTACGCGCTGTCAGCCGTGCAACATATGGAAAGACTATTGGCGAGGTTTCTCAAAAAATCTCCAACACCATGTTGTTCAAAGGGGCAACGTATTGTCAACTGTCAACAGATTTTATCGGCTTAGTAACACGCGGGTGATGTTACTGATATAATGGTTAACGGATAAATTTATGAAGCGGTAACACATGGCTTTGAAAATATTACTTTTTCTTTATCAAAATTGTAATTTTGTCATTATTCGGATTTTCAGCTTCTGTTAGCACACGGCCCGTTTGGTTGTGGTGGAGGAGTCAAGCCTTTCGTGATGCCTACATCCTTATACCTTCACGTTGTATCATTCTTTACTCTTGTATTCTTTCTACATGTCTCTTCTTGTGTTGACACTGATCCTCTATCGAGGCAAACTCTCTCTCTACATTACGAACTCGGTCTACGAGCGTTTGACGTATACAAAGTAAGCATTGACACGATTAAAGTCATCTGTAAATTTTTATCTTAAAGAAATTATTCAGTCACATTTTGAAGCCAAGCTCCGAGATGTGACAATCCGGCGCCCGCTCTAAACTCGTCGGAGGATCTTAAATAGGCCAATTAAACACGGTCTCTACCGGCGCCCGGCGCCCGGCGCGCAGGTCGACGTTCGCCGGCGGCGGCTCGATAGTCGCGAAGATAACCTTTTATGCCATAATATTATGCACATAGAAACACACCGCTGTTATGTTGACGTCATGGCGCCAGCGTGACACTCCACATGAGACATTTTGGATACTTTTTCGAAGATAATTTGAAAACTTCGCATGCAATTTTGACAAACAAACGTCAAATACGCAGATAATTCCGGCCGAAAGCAGATAGATCAGGGCGTGTAGTACACCAAGTAAACAAACGTGATTGAAGACAGAAAACAGTGTTATCTCCGAGCAGTGCAATTATTCGAGGGCACGTGCTGAGTAATGAAGGGACGGCGGCTGCGCAATGTATTCACTCATTTTAATGGAATTATTTATGAAGGCAAACGTTTAAATTGAGTATCAACAAGCACCACCAATTAGTCACGAGTAGTCACGACCGAGTCGAGAATGGTTATGTAATATTTGTGAGTCAATTCAGTTAAATCTGTTAATATTGACCAAGTTATAAACAAAGTAAACGTTATCTTAGTTAAAGATAGTTTCCGCCGGCGGAGGGGCCACCGGGGACCCACATGTCACCCTCACTGGACACACATTATATAGACTAGCTGCAGCCCGCGACCTCGCGCCCGCGTGTCCCGCTGTCCCGTGGAAACCGCTTTTTCTACTTTCTATCTTTGTCGTCGACTTTTGAGAGTCGTGTCGTGGTGTTAAATAGCCCGTGACCTTTTTCAAGAACTAGGCTATCGGATGCAAAAATATTTCTTCAAATCCGACTGGTAGTTCTAGAGACATGCGGATATCAAACAAACAAACAGAATTTCCCGCTTTATCTATAAAAATATCGTGTCACGGTGTTTGAGGAGTGCGACCTCCTCCAATAGGCCGTAAAGTATATTGCATGAAAATAGTACATTATGGTACAAGTGTAATGTTGGTGATTACAGCTGAGGCGCCATTGAGACCCGAGCCGCCGCCGTTAGGTGAGGGTCTTAAGAGAGCCGAGGACGGTAATCATCAATACACACGTGTATCGTACGACGTTTTTCAACACACTTGTGAAGAAAATAATACTAAAAAATCATTTTATATATAGTAGATAAAAAGTTTATTTAGAGAAACAATTAGTAAATGTCCAGTTAGTAAAATTATAATTAACTGTTTTTGATGGCATAGCGGTCTCATCAGATAGATTATTTACTAAAATACTTTCATGTTCTATTGTTATTTGAGATGGTCCATTATTCATGTAGGTGTAGGTGAAATCCAATCATTGGATGTACTTGGTGTTTCGCCAGCAGGACGCGCCTCAGAATCAGGTCTAATTCTTTTTGTGAATTTTGCACAAAGTTTCTTCTTTTTTTGTACGAGTATGGAATCTTCTACTTATGATTCTGCTACATTGCTAGAACGCCACCCACCATGACGCAGTCATTATATCAGCTCCTGAATTAGCGCAATGTAGCTGAAGTTCTTCTGTATTTTCTGAAAAAAGAATGCGTATTCTTGTTGTTGTGCCATTGTATGAAATTTTGGTACGCTAATAGATATTTTTCCTTGGTGTTTTCAGGTAGTAAACTTTCCATAACGTTAAGGGCTTCACATCTTATTTCGGGCGGCGTACAACATAAATCATTTTCTTCATAACTAGTACTTGTAGACATTTTGATTAACAAATAATTATAATTTCAACAGTGAAAACGAGTTGTGAAATATTTTTCGCAATGGTGGGAAAAATTAATCAGTTTTCCAATGCGCGCGCATCTAACAAAGGCCATAGACTAAAAGAATGAGGTTTCTCTTTTTTTGGCTTTTCGCGGATAGCGTTTTAAAGTACAAAATGGGGAATTTAAAGTTTTTTTTATTACAGAGAAAACAAAAGTTATATATGAGTGAAAGTTTTATTAATTAAACACCTACAAGTTGAAATTATCTATTTAAATACGAAGTTGAATGAAATGAGCAAGCAATAGATACATTATTTGTACTATTGAACACGATCTTTTTTGTATCGAAACTTTTTTAAGAACAAAGCAACTCAACCAATAAAATAAAAAAAAACTATAACTCACTTGTGAATAATAGCAATGAAAAAGTCACAGTTTGATTACAGGTTTCATTATGTGCCTAATTGCGGTGAAATTAGAGCCACTTTATGAGCAAGTGTGTTGAAAAAAAATTACAAAAATTAATAAGTAATATTTTTTGTTGCATATTTCAATTGAATGGCGGGAACACAAACAAACAAACTCGCGAACGACCCCCGGCTCACACACTACCGACTAACTCATCACAATGTGAGATAACGTAACATAACATTTACTACAGTGTAGAAGAATATCTAGATGGCTGGAAATCATTCAGCACAGTCAACGACGCATCTTTTATTTTATCGCTTTACATTATTATTTTTATTCCCGGTCATTTGATAGGCGTGCGCGGGGATATGGATCCAACGCGTAGAGGCCCTTTTGAAAAGACTCGTGTTATGTTGTATACGCACCGAGACCGGCTCCTAAGAATATCGATAGAACCATATATATGTATGAGCGGGTGACGGCAGGTGTTGGGAGTATTGCGAACGTGTAGGAAGTGACGAGCGTACTGTGACGAGGGGTGGAGGGACTACCGGCGCTGGTCACTGCAGACGGGCGGCCTGGCCAGGGGACGCCTGCCTCGACTATCATATCTGACTGTTGCTTTTGGCATCGCTTTACATTATTGTCATTGTGCCGATATCTACTCGTATCTATTTATGTATAACTTCACGCCGAATCCCCTGCGGAGTAGGCAGCGAGAATACCAACATATTGGACTGAGTCATGTATTGATGGAATAAATTGATTGAATAATTAACTTTTTGAAAAATTACCTACATAGGCATTTTGTAAATGTTTGTAAAATGTTATTTTTTTCTAAATAACATGTTATTGTATATTATTTAAAATGTATTGTATGTATTGTATTTATTTTATGTAAGTGGTCAAAAATTATAATTTTTGACCACTTGACCAATAAACAATTTTCATCTTTTATTATTTTTGCTCATATATGCATATCCTACATATATGTACCTATATATATATATATATACATCTGTCTGTCGTCTCACAAGGGTTACTGAATGGCGTTTGTGTCTGTCTGAGAGAGGGGCGCTACACCCCGGGGCGGTGCACGGCGACAGCGGCCACTGTGGTCACTGTGGTCACTGTGGCCAGCCCGCGTGGCCAGGCCACCTGGACCACCCGGCGGACACATGGAGGTACTCTGGAGAACGAGGAATATTTAATGAATACTTTGACGTGAATACAATTAAAAGCCTGATGATAACAAAGTCGGGGGACACAGTTTGTATTTATAGGTTGTCGCTGCACATCTGACGTTTACAACCAAAATTTAATTACACCAATCGAAAGCTAAAGAATCAAGTAACTCCTTACGTTGAGTGAGGACTGCGACGCATCGCGGCGGAGGGGAAACCGAAGCCATTTTGAGATCACTTCACTGCGTCCTATAATACTACTTTCAGTATAAACCTAGTTTCATTTACCCGTTACGAAGATGTGTTCACGTTTAAACTGACGGCCGTGTCACGACACAGCGACATCTCGTTTTGTTTCATGTCACCTGCGCGCATGACAAGCGTACGGTCGCCTGATGGTTCCGACGGCGCGATTACCGTAACCCGTGGACTATGTCATCGCCGGGTGGGTTGCTCTCGCGTTGCCTACCTTGTAAAAGTGTAGTTTACTACGGTGGTCAGCTTGTTCTTAAATGTGTGTATTGGTGAGCGAGTGACGTGACTGTTAACGCGGCGCGCCCTGCTGAGGGAGGGCCGCAATCCTCAGAAGAAGAGCACTTCTGTCATTTTACGGTTGGAAGAGTGATAGCCCTGGTGTCCATAGGTTACGGTAACTGCTTACCATCAGGCAGGCTGTACGCTTGATTGCCACCTTAGTGGTATAAAAAAAAGACTGTAGTCAAATAACGATATACTAGACGGTTGTTGTTTTTCAGCGAGTGAGTGAAGCTAGCAATAAGTACTCTGTCAGTGGTGGGAACGGCAATGATCGAGCGACCCGCCTTTCAGCCCAGGTGATGTGAACGGGGTGCCGTTACCGTAGCCTATGAACGCGTGCAGCACATTAAGTATAAATTGCACGATGCCACCTCTGTTGTTGACGCAGTAACTTCTTAGGAGCTTACTGGTGACCTCACTCACTCGCAGGAACACAACAGCTCTCCACTTCCTGAAAATTCCGCGGTAATTGGTATAATAATACATTTCCTGTTTGAAGCTCCTCGCTTGCCTCTCGCGATTCTTCCTGGGTGAGAGCTGAACACCAGCGAGTTGCGTTAACGTAAGTAATTCCCTGAGCTCTGGCCATATCGTTTCTCTGCGGCACACACGATGTTACACCAACCACCTTATACTCGTACATACATCATGTGTATGTTAATTGTGTATTTGTGTCGGTATGTATGTTTCCTGTGTATGTTTATCTGTCTAGATGTCAATTAAGTATTCCTTTGTAGTTCCAAAACTTGTTCATTGTATGCAGCGATAATGTTCTTCAACAAAACAGGTCTTCACTTCACATTGTGATGTTCCTTGTTGTAATCCTGTTGTACTGTATTTTTTATTGCGTGTGTTTTTGTGAAATGAATAAAGTGTTATCTTATCTTATCTTAATAGGTTTTATAATTTTTCATATACAGCGGTAACCACTGTACATCGGGTGGGCGTGTTGCCTCTCGGCTATGTATGAAAAAGGGCGGAATTCTTGCGAAAGGCATTCAGGATGTGTAATATTGTGGGGGCAACTCGCATGCCTCGCATCATATTGAGAGACGAGGCTAAGGTCGTCTGCACGCGAGGCACCTTGGCGACAAGCACGCGACCTTGTGACGGTAGAGCGACACAGTGCATTGATATTTTAAATTGTATGATTGGGGAAGCGCCTCCAACTTACAGAGGACTGCAATCGTAACAACTAGCTGGAGCTTTGTTGTGTTTTTACAGTCAAAAGAGAGTTCTTTTGCACGACAAAGGGAGGTGGAGGAACTCCAGTCATATTGCATCGTTACGCCCTACCTCCTCTCTACCTGCTTTTTAACCAGAGGGAGATTTTGTACAAAAATCGTCTGCGCCCTCTGTCTCGCATATTTCTACCGCCAAGCAGCTATATTCATATAGCAGTGTTCCCGTTTGAAGGGCGAGATATAACAGAGAAATTACTGGGTACTGTGACGAACCAGACTTAGGTCACAAGACTGGCAGCGCGCGAGTAACATCCCGTGGATTGCGAGGGTCAATAGGCTGCGGTGACCGCTTGCCATCAAATGCGGGCCGAATGCTTGTTTGACAATATAGTTATATAAAAAAATACTTTCATTATCAGGATGTACCACGTGTAGGTGAAATTATCTTTTGTTCTATAGATGGTAGAGAGCTCCTTGCACTCCCGGGGCTTCAAGTGAGTCTTTCAGAAATGTTTGTGCGAGGAGTTTACAACTCGCGAGCGCGACTGTTTCCTTTTTACACCACTGAGGTGCCAAACAAGCTACAGCCTACCCGATTGTAAACAGTTATCGTAGCCTATGGATAGTTGCAGCACTTGGGATGTCACTTGTGCGTTGTCGGCGTTAAAAGTAAGTATGTTTATATTGTTATGCAAGCTTCGAATCTGCCGGGCAGTAGGGTTGTTTGCCCGACGTTTTATAAGAAGGGCCATCCAAACTCAAAAACAAATGACTTTTCGTCTTCTATGCGTATTGAAAATTATTTTTTCCACGAAACTGTTTATTATATTCATGCATAAAGAGCGGCGGCCGGCGTGCGTCGGCGTCACGCGAGTGATCGAATTACCATTTTTAGGGTTCCTCGTAATATATTCGGAGCCCGGCGGCCTCATCTCACATTCAAATATGTGTTTTCTGGTTTCAAGTTTTTTGTACATTATGTTTTGGAGGCGCTCGCCGCAGGTAGCTGCCGACGGGCTGTCCATCGCGGGCTGGCTCCGGAGACAGCTGGAACTACAATGAACATCGTCGGAATCATTAATAGCCCAAAGCATAATGAGGCGCTCGGTGTCGCAGTGGTGAAACGCGCTGTTACGTTACTTTGACACCGACGCTCGCGGGTTCCATTCCCACACGTTACAAACATTTGTGTGCATGAACATGTCTGTTTGTATTGGTTTGGGTATTTTCTATGTATAATAAGTATGTAGTATTGTCTTAGGTTTTCGCGATTGTTACACATTGAATTAAACAATTTTTTAACGGAAGTATCGCGTGTTTTATTTATTTTGTTGAACCTGACGTTTCGAACGCTTTGCAGCGTCCGTGGTCGCAGGAAGACTAAGGTGGTATTTGTCTTACATTAGTTATTCAATTATTACATCTACCGACATGGATGGATTAATTATATATGTTCCGATTCACACAAAAATCGCTCACAGTGTCCGAACATTTTTTAGATCTTTGGGTTTGGGATTTGATTATTTTTAGGACTGGATCCCAAGCAGGTGGTACTTGCCAACCATCTTCTCTATTGAAATTGGGGTGTTTTCTTATTTCAATAGCCTCGCGCAACATTCTCGGCATGTAGCGATTCTCCTTGGCGAGGATTTGTGGTTTATCAAACCGGATGTAATGGTTTGGCTGGTCCAGTGTATGTTCACAAACTGCAGAGTTTTTATCGCGCCTATTCTTCATGTCAGCAATGTGTTCTTTCACACGAGTACCTACGCTTCTCTTTATTTGCCCTATGTATGATAAACAAAATAAATAAAATACGCGATACTTCCGTTAAAAAATTGTTTAATTCAATAATAAGTATGTATTTACAAAAAAAAAATGTATTTACGTATGTTTATCAGTTGTCTAGTACCCATAACACAAGCTGCGCTTACTTTGGGGCTAGATGGCGCTGTGTAATTTGTCCAACAATATTTATTATTATTATTGTGCGCCATTTGGGCTAGTTGCAGAAGCAATTTCCAATAAGTATGTAATTTCCAATAAGTATGTATTTACAAAAAAAAATGTATTTACGTATGTTTATCAGTTGTCTAGTACCCATAACACAAGCTGCGCTTACTTTGGGGCTAGATGGCGCTGTGTAATTTGTCCAACAATATTTATTATTTATTATTATTATTGTGCGCCATTTGGGCTAGTTGCAGAAGCAATTTCCAATAAGTATGTAATTTCCAATAAGTATGTATTTACAAAAAAAAATGTATTTACGTATGTTTATCAGTTGTCTAGTACCCATAACACAAGCTGCGCTTACTTTGGGGCTAGATGGCGCTGTGTAATTTGTCCAACAATATTTATTATTTATTATTATTATTGTGCGCCATTTGGGCTAGTCGCAGAAGCAATTTCCAAATGAGATAATGACTTAAAATAAGAATGAAATTGTTCGGACATAATTTTAGTTTCGCATAAATTTCGGAGATCTTTATATTTATCAAAATTGATTTTTAAAGGTGCTGTTTCGCTTTCCTTATATTTATAGTTACTTTTGCTTGTCTACTGTTATTACTACTGTTATCAAGTGTCGTTATTACTCGATGCTCATCGTCCAGTTTGTATTTGTATATTATTTCATTTGAGCGTTCCTTTGTCACACGAACCTCCTTGTCTTTACTCCGCTACTGTTCCACCTTCGTTGTTGTTTAGTCATTGTTTTCCGGTCAGTAGAAGGCGATAATCATAAATATCATCCACCCGTCATTTCCGTCACTAATTCTTCTGTAGTTTTTGCTCATCTAATGCAATTGAATCAAATGTACTAAGGCGAAACCTCGCCGTTTCATTTTAAAGCTATGACGAGTTTAACGTACATTTAGACAACACACAGCACGAGTACACAAAGTACCCGTCGGTCTCCGCCGAGCAATAGAATAATGGCGACCGTGCCTGCCTCTGCCCCGCAACTTGCACCCATATTCTCGTAGAAGATCATTGCTTACAAGAGAGATAATGTGCCGATTTTTGCTTTATTACGCCGAAGAAACGGTGCTCTTGAAATTAGGACTTTTTAAAAACTTGTATTTAAAATACTTTAAAAAGTATTTATTTCGACTTTTTAAGTACATGAAGGTCTTAAACAGGCTGGAGACTCCGATGAAACACTAAAACATAAAAGTGGAAATGGCGTTTGTTTGCTTATTCATTGCGTATGACGATATAGGTGTCTATAATGTTAGTTGTCACAATTCCTTTGCGCGCAGTCTATTCAATGTGCAAGCACAATCAGTCAAAGGAGGTAATGGCTAAAATATTTGTTCATAGGCAAAGTGTTTCAGCTTCGTTCTGTTAGTTCAAAGGCCGCCTTTGTTCTCAGCGGTATGTTAGCAATCCTTTGAAGGGACTGCCGAGCCTTTATTGATATGTAAATATAAAGAAACACGCCTGTAACCAACATGTGTATAAAAAATAACGATTTTTTTGTGAGTTAGTTTGTGGGTAGCTCGTGTCTCCATCGCGGGCCGGCCGGCGACAGGCGCGCAGGATTACAAATCGAAACCATGTAAGAGTTGTGAGGATAACTTGTTGTCAGGTAGGTCGTAAGATTGTTTGTTAAAAACGATCAGCACAGAACGCGCGGAAGTTATTAAGAAATGCCGAGCGGCTGTCTAAAAGTGGATTTGGCGGAGATATGAAGGTCGTGCTGTCGTTGCTGTGGTCCCCCAATTCCAAAACACGCCACTGACCATTGCCAAGAGTATTGGGATTCTCGGCGTCGAGATCTCCAGCGAAGTACCGAAGCCACTTGGAAGAAAAGGTCAAGCTGGCGTCAAAGAAACTTGGTGTGCTCAACAGAGTCAAACAGTACTTCATCGCGGGGCAAAGGCTTATATTATATAAGTCCCAAGTCAGACCGCATATGGAGTACTGTAGTCATCTCTGGGCGGGGGCACCTGGTTACCGGCTAGGACCTTGTGCCTCGGTGCAAAGACGAGCTGTGAGAATTGTCGATGATCCTAAACTCTCACACGGTATTGAACCCTTGAGTCTAAGGAGAGATTTCGCCTCCCTTTGCGTGTTCTACCGGTTGTACAATGGGTTGTGTTCTGAGGAATTATCGATATCATGCCAACAGCCTCGTTTTACAATCGCACTGCTCGCCGGCTGGGAGTTCATCCTCATACACTGGAACCGCAATGGTTGCGTACTGTTCGGTACCTGAGAAGCTTTCTACCGAGAACTATTAAGATAAAGAGAGCAATGAGCTCGCTGCCGAGGTTTTCCCAAGGGACTACAGTAAGGGGTTCTTCAAGAAAGGCGTGACGAGGTTCTTACAGGATCGGCAACGCAGGAGTGACAGCACTGGTGTTGCAAATGTCCATAGGTTACGGTAACTGCTTACCATCGGGCAGGCCGTATGCTTGTTTGCCATCTTAGTTAGCTTGTTAGCCATAAAAAAAATACCGGAAATTTCATGAAAACCTAGAGATGCCACTTTTTTACGTTTTCTTAGTAAAAATGTCTAGTGATATGTCGTATGGCTAATCAGTAATACATTGTTTCACTGGACTGAATCTAGCGGAATGTAAAAAAACCGAATATACCTTAGTACAAGAATACAGTCCGAGCCAAGCCTGCATCCGGCCCAGCTGTGTGTAAAGTGGTTACCGTAGCCTACGCACGCTTGCAACGGTGCAAGCTTGATACGGGTATCCCTTCAACCGAAGGGGTTTAGAGCATACTCCACCACGCTGCTCATATGTAGATTGGCGAAGTGTTTTCAAGCCGCCCGAGGGCCACTGACTTAGCTTAACGACTGTCATCTATCGACAACAGCCGGGACCGACGGCTCGACGTGCCCTCCCAACACGGAGAAACTCGAGATAGATAAACCCATCCATAGACACGGCGGACGTTGTTGAACCTGTGGTGGTACCTATAGGTACACGAATACATCGATTTTGAATGTAGATTTTTAACTCTACAACTTCGAGTATAACATGGAACGAACAGTATCATGTTGATGATATTTGGTAATTTGTATAAAAATTACGAGGAAAATTTATATAAACCTTTGTCAACTGCAATTGTTTTAAATGTTCTGTTCTGCACAGTTACAAAGGTTACTTTGATGATCATTAAAATAATGCTAGGTTTCTTAATACAAATATTTACCCTTAATCGACCTGTAATTATTTAGATTTTTTTACCTAACAAACTATGGAGGTAAAAGCTGGGGCTCGTCCATCACTCGCACGTTCTCACCAGCGCAAAGTTATTTAAGCAGGCAAAGAACGCGGGCCGCTTGGAGCGTGAAAACGGACCTTAAGAGCTCAGAAGTAACGAGGTGTCCGGCACCTTACCGCCACCGGCGAGGTCTTTACTGTGCGTCTATAATGAGGAAAAGAGGTAACTCTGGGCATAGTAACCGGAGTGTCTGGATCGGAGGGAACTTCCAAAAAGGGCTCATTATCTCTTTGTATACATCGCCCCGCCCCGACCCCCTGCGCCTCACAGTTTACCCCCGTTTCCTTGCTTTTTTCTTCGTTGTCAATAAGGAATTTTTACTTGGGTCCATGTTGCTTTATGGACAGAACTCAAATTGACAGAGGACTCCGGTGTTGTTTACTGAGACATTTAAATTAAATACAATCTTTGTAAATTAAGGAAATGTTCTCTTCTTTAACTGTAATTTGTTAACATACTCGTAGTAGACGGTTCAATCCTTAAGGCGACACCTCGATCGTGAAGCTTTAAAATGGCTCCGCCCAATCACCCCGCGCCCCTCAATTGACACTCGACGCTCGATTTGTAAAATTTGAAATTAGCGCCTAATAGGTAACCTGGGGTCAACGTATAGTCAATGCAAACGAACAGAAAAGCTACAGAGTCGCGTCACACTTAAATAAAATTTATAATATCAATATTTAATAAAAAATATTGATTTAATTATTATTTAGCTTTATACATACTGAACCAAACATATTTATTTAAGCTAGACGGAAAACAATAGTAATAATAGTAATAAAAAACTACAGAAACGTATTCACTTTTAAAAGTTTATTGAAAGAGAAATCAATGACATCGTTTTATGTTTATATCTCTACAAGTTAACATGTCTTGGTATCTATGTTGTTCTTACTTAGGTCTCGTCCAGTGGCGCCCTCATTGAATAAAAAAACATATTATAGCATAGAAGATAAACATTATGAAATCTTATGTTGCATTTATTACGAAGATAGTAAAGTATTTTTACGTCATTAAACCAACACTCAAAATATTCCACTATCGTTGTTATAAGCAAAAGTGCTAAAAGAGGCCGTTTTTTGGCAATTATGCCTATAACAACGAAAGCAAAACATTTCAATTGTTGGTTTAATGACGTAAAAGTACGTTATTGTATTTGTAACACACGCAACACATGACTTTATAATGTTTATCTTCCACGCTAAGATACGATATTTTATTCCTTGAGGCGCCACTGGACGGCATGTATCCCCCTTAAGAAGAATGAAACACCAGCTACATAATACAACATTGTTTATCGAGAGGCTAAAGCGGGCCATTTGTTGATTCGGACACATATGTTTAGTTAGCAGATACACCATCTAAACTGCAAACACTGGTCACAGCGATGAAAGACGACTGTATGGAGAAAGGCTTACTACTGAATGCGAAGAAAACAAAGATAATGGTATTTGAAAGAGAAGAATCCAGAACTAATGTAAGGATTACGATTGATGATGAAGTGTTGGAACAAGTGGATGAGTTTGTATATCTTGGATGCGCTTTCAGCAGGGATGGAAGGTACACCGCAGATGTGGAAAGACGAGTGAGTGCTGGGAATAGTGTGAATGGAACGTTGGGAAAAAAAAAGGTAGTAAAATCCTGAGCCAGAAGGCACAACTCGCTATACACAATGCAGTGTTGGTCCCAACGCTAACTTATGGAAGCGAGAGTTGGGTATGGCAGAAAGAGCATGAAAGTAGAATAAACGCGGTTGAAATGCGAGCGCTGCGCAAAATTTGTGGCGTAAGGCTTGTAGACCGTATTCGTAATGATGATGTTAGAAATAGAGTTGGTCTGAAAGAGAGCGTCGGTGTTAAAATAAGAAGAGGCATGCTCCGATGGTTCGGGCATGTAGAAAGAATGCAAGATGAAAGAATGACGAAGCAGATATACAATGCAAAAGTGGAAGGATGTAGGAGCCGGGGAAGGCCAAGACTTACCTACCATGACCAAATTGGTCATGTTCTATCAGAAGGTGATGTCAGGAGACCTAGAAACCGGCGTACGTGCATGAGAAGAGCAATGAATGTTAAAGAAGCGAGTGAGATATGTAAGGATCGAGTCACGTGGCGCTCGGCTCTCTCTGCCTACCCCGCAAGGGATTTGGCTTGAAGTTATAGATGTTCGAGTGTCATAATGGCTGATAGCGCCGAGTAAACACAGGATTTTTTTTTTATTTCGAATAAATAAGAGAAATAAAATTATCAGATTGAATTAGATTGAAATTGAAATAGAAAATTGGAATTTTTTTTGCAACTCCCTCCTGGTGAAGATTCACAAGTTATTTTACACAGTTAGGTATAGCTCTGGTAGGGATCCTAGCTTTTTCCCTAAATATAATACACTCTCGAATGACTAGGTATGCGCTTTCACTAACAGTCAATTTAACTTCGCGAATTTTATAAAAAAGTACAGGAAGAACTTGAGGGTTAGACGGTAATTTTGCGCCTATTATTTGATAATTTACGTCTCCAACTAAGAAAATACTTGATTTATTGCTTCTCAATTCCACTGCCATCTTATAAAAGTTAAAACATTACGTATTAATCACGAGAATAACTGACATTCAAAATTAATAGACGGTTAGGTAATTATGACGAAGTTAACGATGCTCTCTCTAAAGTTATTCATTGGTTTAGTGTTAATAATCTGCTTTTAAATGATAAAAAGACTAAAGTAATTAAGTTCTCAACACCTAATGTAAGGCAGGTGGCTACCAATGTGGGGCAGGCCCCAAGTGTTTTCTAGTGCTTCCACGTAGTCTGCCCTGGACCCACTCACCTGGTGCGCGGTAACGCAGTGGCCGGTGAGTGGTGACTAAAACTAGAAAACTATACTTGTGGGCGAGGAGGTTGAGTGGAGTTGGAGCGATTGACGTTTTCGTTGATTGTCTTGGTGGTGTGGAGCGTGTCCGTGTGGTTGGTGGTGTCGTGTGTTTTTGTTGCGTTGGTTTTTGTTTTTTGTGTTTGTAGTTGGGTTCGGTGACGAACATAGGCGGTTTTTGTTGGTGTTTGGTTTTGTCACTTGTTTGGTTTTTGTGTTTGTCGTTCGTTTTCGTGTTGTGTGGGCTGTCTAGTTCTCGGTCACGAGCCCGGACAGCCGAGTTCCGGTGATGCCGGGTGGGGGGGGGGGGTACGTTGGGGCCTAAAGGTTCCGGGGGGGGTGACGTCCCGGAGGGCCCACGAAGGGAAGAGGTGGATAGCGAGGGCGAGGGGTGGGTGGAGACCGACTCTATGGTCACCACCCTCTCCGAATCTGAGCTCGGTCGCAAGCGCCTGTTCTCGGGGTCGGAGACGGAGACCCCCGACGAGCGGGCGAAGGTGCCCACCGCCAGGCGCGGCAAGAGGGGCGGTATCGCCCCCAGTTTGGCTAGGGCCCGCCAACAAATAAGGGAGCGAAAGGAGGAGGCCAAGGAGGCGGCATTTAATGCGCTCCTTGAGAAGCGGGCCCTTAGGACGAGGATGAGCCCAAATGTAGCGGCAGGAAGCGCCGAGGGGGTGAGCCCCGAGGCGGAGAAGGAAAGCCCCGAAGGGAGAAGCCCTGAGGGGGATGCGGCGAGCCCACTCGAGAGGGGCGCCGAGGACCTCATGGTGAGGGGCGAGGGGATGTTGGAAGTCATCCTCGACCTCACGGGGAAATCGGCGAGCCTCAAGGGGGGCTACTCCGCAAAAATTGCAAGGGCTGCGAGCGGGATCCGGGAGATCCTGGGGGCCCTGGTGGTGCGCACGGAGGTGGAGGAGACCCACCGCCTCCGAGCTGACAACGCCCATCTCCAACGGGAGGTGGCCTCCTTGAGGGAGGAGGTCAAGGCGCACCACCGGGAGTTCCAGGAGCTCCGGAGCGAGAGGAAGGCGCAGGGGTCGACGGGCCCGGTGGATCTCCAGACCCTGGACTCAAACATCGCCCGGCTCGTCGGCAACCTAGTGGACGGCCGGCTCACCGCGATTGAGTCGCGCCTGCCTCCTCCGAGTGTCGCCCGTCCCCCATTGGCGGGCGACAGCTCACCGGTGGCGAGGGCCGCGAGGGCGGCCATCGAGAATGCAGGTCGGCCGGCGACTAAGCCGAAGAAGGTAATTGCGCCGGCCGAGCTCGAGGTACGTCCTCGGGCAAGACAGGCCACCGGAACGGGTCCCGCCCGCAGTGGGGCCCCGCAGGAGACGTGGACGAGCTTCGGCCCGTCCACATCAAGGGCGAAGCCGGCCGCGGTGACGCCGTCGCCAGCGGCGGGGGCCACCGAGGTCCCTAAGGAGGCGTGGACCGACGTGGTCCGCCGCAGGCCGCGAAAGACCGCGGCCCCCGCGACTCCTGCGGCGCCTGCGCCCGCCAAGGCGTCAGCCAATGCTCCCGCAGGCAGGGAGGAGGGCCGAAAGCCCAAGGTGGTGCTCCCCGGCTCCACGGCCGTAATTCTCAAATTACGGCCGGAGGCAGCCCAAGGGGGGGCATCGTATGCCTCGGCCCTGCTTAAGGCCGAGCGGGAGGTAAACCTGGGCGAGCTGGGAATCGGCTCGCTCCGGATTCGCAAGTCTGCGACCGGAGCGAGGCTTATCGAAGTCCCCGGCTCGTCCAGTCACGAGAAGGCTGACCTTGGGCTGGCCTTGGCAGCCAGGTTGTCGGCTGCCCTGTCCAGCGTTGCTGAGGTGTCCAGGCCCGTGAAGTGTGCGGAGTTCCGCCTCACGGATCTGGACGACGCCGCTACGGCGGAGCGGGTCAAGGCTGCGGTCGCGCGCGAGGGGGGCTGCACCCCCGAGCAGGTCCGGGTGGGCGAAATCCGCCCGGACTGGCGGAGTTCCAGCTCCGCCCTGATGCGCTGCCCGGTGACGGCAGCGAAGAAGCTGCTCGAGCTGGGCAGTATCGGGGTGGGCTGGAGCCGGGTGCAGCTCCACCTGCTGGAGGCGCGCCCCATGCATTGTTATAAGTGCATGGGGAAGGGGCACACAGCCGAGCTGTGCCCCTCCAAGGAGGACCGCAGCCGGCTTTGTTACCGGTGCGGGCAGCCGGGGCACATCGCCTCGGGCTGCTCGGCCCAGGCCCGCTGTGCCGTATGCGCAGACGCTGGGCGGAAGGCGACGCACGTGATGGGGGGCCGTCTTTGCAACCCCCCATCCGTCCGCGGGAGAACGCCCCCCATCTCTCGCGGGAGTGGGCGGCAGACGGCGCCGGAGGCTAGGATGTCCGAGTAATGGCCGGACATCCTCGCTTCCTGCAGGCCAACGTCAACCACTCCGCCGGGGCTCAGGACCTTTTCCTGCAGACCATGGCGGAGTGGGACGTGGACGTGGCGGTGGTTGCGGAACCATATTTCGTGCCCTCCCGGCCTAACTGGGCCGGGGATCTGGACGGTTCCGTGGCCATCGTCGCGAGGCCTGGCGCCAGCCCCCCACTCGTGGTGTGGGGGAGGGGAGCGGGTTACGTGGCGGCGGTTCGGGGAGAGTACGCAATCATCGGTGTGTACTTCTCCCCGAACCGCGACCTGCCGGCCCTGGAGCGGCTGCTCGACGCTCTGGGGTCGGCTGTGAGGCGGCTAGCGCCCGCCCAGGTTGTCGTGGCCGGTGACTTCAACGCCAAGTCCACGGCGTGGGGGAACCCGGCCACGGAAGCCAAAGGGCGGATGGTGGAGGAGTGGGCGCTGGCCGCGGGACTGTCCCTCTTAAATAGGGGGACAGTACACACGTGCGTGCGGTGGAACGGAGGGTCGGTGGTGGATCTGTCCTTCGCCACCGCGTCCACCGCACGCCGAGTGGAGGGCTGGAGGGTGGAGACGGGGGTGGAGACACTCTCGGACCACCGTTATATCAGGTTCGAGGTGTCTCCAGCCCCCGGGAGTCCGACGACTTCGTCCCGGTGGCGGAGCCGGTTCCCGCGTTGGGCGCTCACCAGACTCGACCGGGAACTGGCAGAGGAGGCGGCCATTGTCGGCCGCTGGGGCCTCCCGCCAATGGAGGATCTGGACGCCGAGGAGGGGGCTGGTCGTCTCTGCGACGCCTTCACGGCGGTGTGCAGAGCGGCCATGCCCAGCGTTGGGCGTCCGCCTCCGAGGCGGGCGGTCTACTGGTGGTCGGCTGAGATAGCCGGCCTCCGGGACGCCTGCAACGGGGCGCGTAGGGCGTATACTCGGAGCAGGCGTCGCCGCCCCCGGGACGAAGGGAGAGATGGCCATCTGCACGGCATATACGTGGAGAAGAAGAGAGCCTTGCAGATGGCCATAAGTAGGGCCAAGGAGGGAGCGTGGCAGGAGCTGCTGGAGGGCCTAGACAGGGACCCGTGGGGCCGACCGTATAGGGGAGCGCGGAACAAAATCCGCGCTCAGTCGGCCCCACTGACAGAGACCCTCCAGCCGGCCGTGTTGGAGAGGGTTGTCGGGGAACTCTTCCCCGACAACCCACGGGGCTACGCTCCCCCGAGGATGGCCCTACAGTCGGACTCCAGAGGAGAGGAGGAGGGCGCTCCGCCGCCCGTCACCGACCAGGAGATGGAGGCGGTCGTTGACCGCCTCCGAGGCAAAAAGAGGGCGCCGGGTCCGGACGGGGTGCACGGGAAGGTGCTAGCGTTGGCTCTCGTGCACCTCGGAGACAGGTTCCGGGAGCTCCTCGACTGCTGCTTGCGGTCGGGGTGCTGCCCGGGACCCTTCAGGGTGGGCCGGCTCTGCCTTCTGTTGAAGGGAGACCGGCCCCCGGACTCGGGGTCGGCGGTTCGACCAGTCGTTCTGCTGAACGAGGCGGGGAAAGCCCTAGAAAGGGTTGTCGCTTGCCGCCTCGCTCAGCACTTGGAGGATGGCCCGGGACCGGGCCTATCGGATGCCCAGTTCGGGTTCCGGGCCAGACGGTCGACCGTCGACGCCATTAGGCGCCTAAGGTCGGTGACGGAGGATGCGGAGCGCAGCGGAGATGTGGTGGTGGCGGTGTCGTTAGACATCGCCAACGCCTTCAACAGCCTCCACCACAGTACCATACTGGAGGCCCTCAAATACTTTGGGGTGCCTCCGTACTTGGGGAGACTGTTGAAGGCGTACTTGGAGGACAGGGAGGTGCGCTACGAGGACGCGAGGGGCCAGATGGTGAGAAGACACGTCGTGTGCGGTGTCCCACAGGGGTCCGTTCTGGGCCCCATTCTGTGGGACCTCGCATACGACTGGGTCCTGCGGGGCCGTCTCCTCCCCGGGATGGGCGTCATCTGCTATGCAGATGACACCCTCGTCACATCCCGGGGTAAGACCTTCGTGGAGGCGGCGCGGCTGGCCGAAGTCGGTGTAGGACTGGTGGTCAGCCGCATAGAGAGGCTTGGGCTTCGGGTCCGCTTGGATAAAACCGAGGCCCTCCTCTTCCGCGGGACCGGTAGGCGGGGCCCCCCCTCGGGAGCGCACCTCCAAATAGGAGGAGAAAGGATTAGGGTGAGTGCCCAGATTAGCTATCTGGGCCTCACCCTGGACGGGAGATGGACCTTCGGCCCCCACTTCGAGCGGTTGGGGACGAGGGTCATCAGAGCTGCGGCGGCGCTGGGTCGCCTCCTGCCCAATGTGGGCGGGCCTAGCGCCGCGTGCAGGCGGCTGTACTCCGGCATCTGCCGGAGTATGGCCACGTACGGTGCCCCCATATGGGCGGAAGCCCTCTGCGCTCGGAATAGGGCTCAGCTGCGCAGAGCGCAGCGGGTCATAGCGCAGAGGGCGATAAGGGGGTACCGGACGGTGGCGTGGACGGCCGCGACCGCCCTTGCTGGCGACCCGCCCTGGGAGCTGGAGGCGGAGGTGCTCGCCGAGGTATACGGGTTTGTCTCGGATAGGAGGATTCTCGGCGAGCGCCCCACGTCGGTGGAGGTGGGGCGGTATCGCCAGCGAGGGCATGTGGAGATGATGCGGAGGTGGGGGGAGGACCTGGCGCAGCCGCGGTACGGAGTCCGCGTTGCGGAGGCGCTGCGCCCGGTCCTGGAGGCGTGGATGCGTCGTAGGCGCAAACCCCTCACTTTCCGCATGGTGCAGGTGCTCACCGGACATGGATGCTTCGGTGAGTACCTGCACCGGGTCGCGAGGCGGGAGGAGCGGCCAGGCTGCCACGATTGTGGCGCGGCCGAGGACACTGCTCAGCATACTCTAGAGCAGTGTCCCAGATGGTCTCGGCAGCGCCACGATCTGGTGTCCGCGCTAGGTAGCGCGGACCTCTCGCTCCCGAGCGTGGTCCGCTCCATGCTCGGGAGTGACAGTGCCTGGCAGGCGATGGCCTCCTTCTGTGAGACCGTCATGTCCCAGAAGGAGGCCGCGGAGCGGGACAGGGAGGACGATCCTCAGGCTGCCCCGCTCCGGAGACGGCGGACGGGAGTGCGGCGTAGGCGCTACGCGCACCTACTGCCGCCTCCCTAACCTGTGGGACTAGGGGTCAGGCTGGGAACCTGGCCCCATAATGGTCCCGCCGCCGGAGGGGCTGTCCCAATTTGCCGGGATGGCCCCTAGAGAGAAGAAGTCCGGCCCCTTTTGAGGGGCTGGCCAGTCGCAGTGGTGCCCTGTTGCTGACAGATCCGGGGCACCACACCAACGCGGCCGATGGCATTTCGTGGGGTTGTTTAGTGGGTATACCGTCGGACAGCCGACGGGGAGTCCCACACTACCACCGGAGGCCACCCAGGCACCGGTGGTGTGCGTAACGCATTTTTCCCCGCGACACAAAAAAAAAAAAAAAAAAAAAAGGTGGCTACCAATGTACATGTTAATGGAACTAATTTAGCCTCTGTGGAGACAACTGTGTTCTTGGGTATAACAATTGACTCCAGACTACAAAGGGGCCCACAAATTGAAAAATTATCAGGAAAACTAAGTTCTGCAGCTTATGCAGTGAAAACTATTAGACGGCTCACTGATATTGATACGGCTAGAATAGTTTATTTCAGCTACTTTCATAGTATTATGTCATATGGAATTCTTCTTTGGGGTAACTCCGCGGATATTAACACCATCTTTTTATTGCAAAAGAGAGCCATAAGAGCTATCTACAAACTTGGTCCCCGGGAGAGCCTTAGAGAAAAATTCAAAGAAATAAATATTTTAACAGTCGCATCGCAATATATCTATGAAAATCTTTTGTATGTCCATAAAAACATAGACTCATTTTGTAAAAAGAGTGATACTCATAGCATAAATACTAGATATAAGCATAATCTTGTGTTATATGCAAGCCGTCTCCACAAAACAAGTAATTATTTTATGGGGCAAAGTATACGGTTCTATAACAAACTTCCCAGCAATATAAGAGATTTGTCAATAAACAAATTTAAAACTACTATTAAAGCCAAATTGTGTAGCAGGGCATATTATAAAGTATCTGACTATATTAATGATAAAAATGCCTGGGAGTGAGTCGATCCAATTATAATGTAATTAACAAAATATGTAAATTTGTTTGGATACCAAAAGAGGGATGCCTGAGTTTTTTGGCAGTATTTTTATCAGTGCTCACCTAGTCATAAACTGCACGGTAGGGGAAAAAAATGTGACGATTCCAAACAAATGTAGCCATTTTTACGGAATAACAAGATTTTGACTTTGAATTTGAACAAATGAATACCGCGAGTACGTGCGGCACTGCCGCGCAACTTGTATGAACATGTTTCGATGTAATTCGGCACGGATTATCGTAATCCAAATAAGTTAAAAATTAATTTCCGAGTGTTTTAAAAGCAAATGAACAAAACTAAGACATATGCGTTAGAAAATAAAAACTTTGAAAAATAAGGGACACCCTAATATACATATATACAAATAGATTTTATAATCTATTCATATTTAAAAAAAACATGTGACAAATGATTTTCTTGCTGTTTCATAACTTTAACTTCAGTATAATGACATTTATTGTATTTTACTTATGTATACTCTGTGTTTTGTATTGTTGTACGTTTCCTTGTTATTTATTAAACTCTCAAGAAGAAAGAACCAGGACCATCTCTGATGTTGCAAAATAAATCTAATCCGTACAATAGTTCAATACTAACCACAATGTATAGAATAGATGATTTTTTTGTGTTTTCAGTGTTGGTTCATAGTAAATATTATTTGTTTTCACGAGTACCATGGGTATAAGTATACTATCTATCTATATCTTCACGCTAAATCCCTCGTGAGCGCCACATGACTCGGTACTTACACACCTCGCTCGCTTCTTTAACATGAAACATACCGAGTTTTTTTAAAAACTATCAAAATATACTATTTTACTAGTAATTATTTTAATACAAAAAAAAAAAAACCTCCACTGGTTTTCTATCTTCTGATTGGATAAATTTCCAACGTAAACTAACCTTCACCTACGTACAATGTCTAAGTCGGAGTTCGGTGAGCTTATAATGGTTACTATGAGTTTGTCGTCCCGTATGACACTTACGTTAAAGTAGCATATAAATCGAGTAGTGATTCTTCTAGTGGAATATGTTTATTTAGTAAGTTTCTCCTAAAAAACAAAACAGCAAAAATATTTTATTTTATAAGTTTTTATTTTAATACAAAGAAATAAAGAGTCTCCACTGGTTGCTATGTGCTGAGAGCGCGAACCTTATTGGTATAAATTTCCAACGTAACCTGACCTCCACCGACGTACAACTTCTAAGTCGGAGTTCGGTCAGATTATAATGGACACAATAGGAGTTTGGCGTCCTATATAGGTACGCGGTCAGCCTGTGGATCAGTGGCGTGCACTCCATATAGACAAAAAGACATTGCCTACCCTATCAATTTGATAAATACCATCCGATGTTTCATTCTTAAACATAGTTTTTAACTAATATTTCGTATAAAAAACAAAAAATTAAAAACAGCTCCATCTATCGGTATTGGTAAGTTATTAAAATCATCGCTAATCATATTCAAATCGCAGCTAGGCGCTACGCTACACCAGCGCCGCATTGGCAGCTTTTAACAGCGGAAGACACTAACTATTTCTGTCTAAATTTACGTATGTGTGCCGTGTTGTTAATACAAATACTGTAGTGTGCATTCCTGTAATTACATTGCCCACAATAACACAAATAACGCACACTATCGCATAGTATAGACAATGTCTATTCAGCTGAACTATAACGTAAATTACCTAAGTGTCGCGAGCATTGCTACGTAACTATTTTAAAAAGTAGTTTGCTGCATATAATTATAGTGAAAGATATTGCCATTTCTTTTTTTCGTATAAAATTGATGTTAATTTTATTTTGATTTTAAGACGGCCGCCATTGTTTTTGTTTTGAATCGATTGAGTGGTAGCAGACGAAATAAGATTTTAATGTTTTAAAGTTGATAAATATGGATGAAATTCACAGCGAAAGTTGTTCATGTGGTGTGTGTAGTGTTCGGTGAATAAAAACAAGTGATCACATACATCATTATTTCCACAAGACTGGGTAACCAAAATCAACATTCTGTATTTTTTGGTAAATTAATAGCTTTAAAAAAAATCTGCCTCCCCTGTCAAAAATCTCTGTGCACGCCACTGCTGTGGATAATGTATACCAATTATCAAATGTTACTGTTTATTCCTGCAAAAAATAACTCTTATTTAATTAATGCAGTTTTATATAGAGTTATTAAGTAAGCAAAATTTAAAAAAAGTTTGAAGAGGAATTAAATAGCTTGGGTCAACCATACCTAGGAACTGTTCTAAAAACTAGAAATATGTCTACACAATGTTATTATAATATGTTTAATGAATACAATAATTAAAAAAAATAAATACCTTGTCTTGTTCGCCTCCGCCATTCTACGAACATTTTCTTTGTATTTTTATTCTATATATTTTCTTTTTAGTGTTCCCCATTATTACAACAGTATAATAAATATATATAAACCTATAATATTATTTACTACTTATATCTAATAATAATACACTTACGCTAAATACTATAATATTGAATATTTACAACTATTAATTATAAAAACTTCGGTGTCGCGATGTAAATGGAGCGAGCTCGAGCAGACAGTCGACATAGGTCTCACCTCGAAGCGGGCTGCAGCCGGACTGGCTGGATGTAGTTAGTCAACGCGTTTATAATCCTCATTACCGCACAATAAGGTCGAAAACACGTAGCACCCAAGACGAATGTGATCGCTTAGAAATTGTCAGAAACTTAAAATATTTTTAAAAAATTTCATGTTTCACTTATCAAAATATGCAGCAACCATATTATAAACATAGATATTACTAATAGATTTAAGTAATTTTGAAGCGTATAAACAGAACAACTTCGTTGTAATTTCATAAATAATGAATTTCAGGAGGTGTTTTCGAAAGTAATTATTATCGAATCAATTTTACACAATCTCGTATTTGAGCAAGCAAATTCAAGATAAAGAAATGAAGTTATTTCTATTAAAATCTTAGATCCGTCAGTTTAGTCATTAGCCTATACTATTCGATGAAAGTTGGTCTAATTTTTCGATGTGTCGCCTTAAGCGGGATGCGATCGCGCCGCACTGTCCGTAATGAAGACAATTGGGTCATTTTTATGTTTTGTCTGCCCGATGATTATATCTGAACAAACAAACCTAGCCTATTTACATTGTTAGTGCAGACAAAGTAACAGCCAGCGCTTTCGCCCGCGAGTATACAAAGAAAAATGTTAATTTTTTTTTCTCTTCACATACATCCATACAACACGCAGGTACGACGCGCGTCGTGTCCGCAGAGTAACATATTTATCGTTTTCGAAATACTCTCTTTAACATTTTATTTATCTGTGTATTATAATATTTTATCTGTAAAATTAAATTAAAATTCTCTCTGCCTACCCCGCAAGGGGCTTGGCGTGAAGACATACATACATACAATTTATAAAATTACATATTCTAGTACCATAGTCACAAGTAGGTACCGTACGTGTATATATATAAAGTCCTTATTCGCGGTCCCGTTATTCACGGTTTCAGTGTTCGCGGAAAAATATGGAGATCACTTCCTTCGTTCGCGTCGAGATTTTATTATTCGTAGATGCGTAAATTACGACTACACGTATAATTTAAAAATAGGTAATATCATTATTCAGTATTCACCGTTTTCCTCACTTACATATCAAAACGAACAGGTAGGCGTCAAAATATAAACAAAAAATAAATAAATATTATTTGTGTTAAACTTAAAGTTGTTTGATAAAAGCCGACTTCGCCGGCACCACCACTGCCCGAAGGTTTACGAATGGCAAGTGAGCTGTGCGATCACTTCATTAAAATCTACCTATTTGGGAGTGAAGCCTTAATTTTAAAAGAGATATTGATGATGCTTCATTTGAATACTAAGCGGAATTAAAAAGTCTTTTAAAAGAGCCAAAGCAGGAAAAACAATACTTTAAAACATGACAACTATGAAAATGTAAATAGAAAACCGTCGCGCGTAGTGTATTAAGGCATAGGTATGGTTGTTGATGTATATGATAAATACAATAGACATTTTTGTATTAAATAAACAGTTTTACGTACTAGTTTCATAGATATAGGTTTACACATTACACTTTTATACATTAGTTATAGGTACAAGCCGTTGCGGCCAAATATATAATAAAGTAAATATATTCGATTAGTGGCGGCAACAGCTATAGTTTGTAAATATTACAAGTACCTACCGGCACAGTTTTAAGTATGAATAAAACGTTTTCATGTGTGTAAATTTTACCGACCCATAGTCTTTAGTAAGAACTTTTAGCAATAGTTTTATAACTTTGTATGAAAAGGGGTCAAATGTATGTAAAAATAGAACAACTATAATGTAATTTTGATCGAAATAAAACTAGCTCGATAAGGTAATTCTTTGAGGTCTGGATGAAATTTGCTATTGCTTTCTCGCTCGCACACTGTTGCCGATCGCTCGCACACCGGGGGTATAAACATATCACACAGTGCGACGATCGGTACCAAGAGGTGAACCAAGGAAAACGATCGGTACCAGTCGTCAGCTACTCTCAGCGCTCACACAGTCAAGATCTAGCCAGCTCAGTTACTTGGAAGCCAGACAAGTCTCAACCTCTGAAGCATTACCTTCGGCCTTCATACTTCTATTCAAGACAGCATCGAGCGTTTCATTCTCACCAGTCCACACCTACGGCTTACAACCGGAGGTACGAAGCACTGACCAGCCACTACCTACATATTGTTTACAAATTCGTTTACGAAGTGTACGGGTCGTATCGAAGGGGCCGTTACATTAACAGTTTTATTTTTCAGTAGTCTTTATAGGATTGAATTGGACCAAGTTTAATCTACACAAATTTATCACGGCTTTCCAAACAAGGAAACGAGGGACGCTAAGCACGGCCTGTATAATAAGTGTCCCCGGTGCTGTCGTCCGCATAACAATGAATGCTGTCGATTGACAACATGTCATTAATGTGCAGCAGAAACAGCGTCGGGGACAATACAGAGCCCAGACCTGGGACCGCAGCATTGATATTCTTACTATCGAGAAACGCATATATTGATAAGACGCGGGCAGTCCATGTGCACAATCACTTGAGCAGCTCGTACATGGGTATCTTCGATAGAAGGCACGGCTCGTTATATACAATGCGATGCAGTTAAAGCGAGAGCTGGGTATAGCATAAAAGTAGACGAAACGCGATCGAAATGCGAACGTTGCGCGAAATTTGTGGCGTAATGCTTGTATAATGTATTCGCAATGATAATGATAGAAACAGAGTTGGTCTGAAAGAGAGCATCGATGTCAAAATAAGAAGAGGCATGCTCCGTTGGTTCGTTAATGTAGAAAGAATGCAGGATGAAAGAATGGCGAAGCAGATACAACGCAAAAGTGGAAACATGTAGAAGCCGAGGAAGGTCAATATGTACTTACTACCTATAATGACAAAATAGGTCGTGTTCTATCAGAAGGAGATGTCTGGAACCTTAGAAAGGAAGCGTGCACGAGAAGAGCAATGAATGTTATTGAATTGGGAAGCTTCCTTAGAGCTTTGAGCATAAAGTCATTTTGTTTGTTAAAATGTTGCTCAATTGTAAAAAAATTCTCATCCCTAAACAAATTTTTTCTGTGACCTCCCTTTGCGTACCCCTTCAGTAGTTGTTTCGATTTTACCACCCTATTCTTTTTTAAATTATCAGTTAAGAAATGATGAGTACGTCTCTTATAGACTGCAAGTCCTAAGTCATCTTTTAAGTTATTCATTGGTTTAGTGTTAATAATCTGCTTTTAAATGATAAAAATTAAGTTCTTAACACCTAATGTAAGACAGGTAGCTACCAATGTGCATGTTAATGCAACTAATTTAGCCCCTGTGGAGACAACTGTGTGCTTGGGTATAACAATTGACTCCAAACTACAATGGGGCCCACAAATTGAAAAATTATCAGGAAAACTAAGTTCTGCAGCCTATGCAGTGAAAACTATTAGACGGCTCACTGATGTTGATACGGCTAGAATAGTTTATTTCAGCTACTTTCATAGTATTATGTCATACGGAATTCTTCTTTGGGGTAACGCCGCGGATATTAACACCATCTTTTTATTGCAAAAGAGAGCCATAAGAGCTATCTACAAACTTGGTCCCCGGGAGAACCTTAGAGAAAAATTCAAATAAATAAATATTCTAACACTCGCATCGCAATATATCTATGAAAATCTTTTGTATGTCTATAAAAACATAGACTCATTTTGTAAAAAGGCTGATACTCGTAACATAAATACTAGATATAAGCATAATCTTGTGTTACATGCAAGCCGTCTCCACAAAATAAGTAATTCTTTTATGTGGCAATGTATACGGTTCTATAACAAACTTCCCAGCAATATAAGAGAATTGTCAATAAACAAATTTAAAACTACTATTAAAGCCAAATTGTGTAGCAGGGCATATTATAAAGTATAATATGATAAAATTGCATGGGTGTGAGTCGATCCAATTATAAAGTAATTAATAAATTATGTAAATTTGTTTAGATACCAAAAGAGGGATGCCTGAGTTTTTTGTCAGTATTTTTATCAGTGCTCACCTAGTCATGAACTGCACGGTAGGGAAAAAAATTGTGACGATTCCTAACAAATTAAGCCATTTTTAGGGAATAAAAAGATTTTGACTTTGACTTAAGATACGCGACATGGTTCTAGGTGCTATCTTCATCTCCCGAGATAAAATCTTTTGCTTTCCGACAAGATTTCTTCGAATTCTTTCCCTTACTGCTTTGACCACCTTTTTCGTGCGAACACTACGTGGATGGCCAGATCTTTTTCTGTCACAAACAGACTAGGTCTCATTGTACCTATTAATAGCCCGGTATACAAACATTTTACTAATACCAAGCGTATGGAGAGTTTTAAAAATTGCATTTGGCTCCATACCTACTTTGTGTAATGCAATCACAGCGATTCAGTTCTCTTTATCACCCCACTCCATTTTAATATCGCAAAATATTGTACAATGTATTGGTGCCAACATGAGACACTCAATGAACAATCATATAAAAATGACAGATTCCAAATTCAAATGTAATATTTTGTTTATTTTTAACTGTAACAGTATTTATGGCCAGACTAAGTATACATACATTAAATCGTATCTTAGAAACGGTGCTAACAATTTGGATCAATTTTTATCTTACTTAGATAATACTATTTGTCGTCGTGTAGGCACCATTTAATGTGTTGTATTGCTATTTTTGATTGGATTTTTACTGAGTAGAGAGTAGAGTACTGAGCTCATACACTTTTTTCTGTAACATTGTTACCATTCTAACCAACCACGCGAATAAAGTATTCAATTGAATATCCAGAAGTAGCTATCCTTCTCGGATTAAGGTGCAATACCGCGAGGAACACTTATTCACGGAAAGTAACGTATTTAGGTCAATTTTCAACCTTCATAAAAACAGCGCGGAGAATATTATTTTCACATTGTAATATTTTCTCCAGCTCTGATTATTAAATAAAACGAGTGTGCTTCAGACCATGCGACTGAAGTAAACTTCTTTAGTTCAGTAATGTGATACAGACAATAGGCCCGCAGTGTGACTTAGATATACGAAACTAAACTCGCTATGAGAGAAAGAGAGAAAGAAAATATGTACTCGCACATCTCTCTGTTGCCCCTACGGTAATATACGGAACGTAATTCTCTCTTTCTCTCTCTCTTTCCATCTTCACTAACTTATATCTCCCTCTCAACTTCCGTTCGCCTCGCCCGATCACACTTTTCGCAACGCTCTCGTCACGCATTCACCAGCTTACTCCCCGAGGCAAGAGTGCGTAAACAAGTTTTACTTCAAAAATGGCATTTTGATTAATAATCATTATGCACAGACGGTTTTCACAGCAATAATACACGTGACATTAGTCGACAAGTTACAAGCGGTTCACGTTATTGAAGGGCAGACGATGTTAATAAATCGTTAGTAAATGTGCAGAATAATTTAAATGTAAACTTATTGTAAACACCACTTTGACAAACGGCCATCAAGTGTCACTCCACTCGATCGAATGGTCGATTGTCGTCTTCCCGATAGAAAGCGGCGATTGAAATTGATGGCACAACTTTTTTTATATGTATTTATACCACACACTTTACTTTGTACTAGAATTAAATTACTAAGGACGAAATTTAACATCGAAAATAATAGAGTTAATAATGATTACACATGCCCATTACTTACATTGTAATTTGAAAATTCTGTATCAAAACCAGAAAATAATATAAAAATATATTACTTTTCATGGTTTGTTTGCTTCAATTTTTATTGCAAACGGGTACAGACTAAACCAAATGGTATTTTTTTGCATTATCTACCAATCGACTATGGGGAGTGGAGAAAAACATGTTTCGCAATTTTTATTAATGGATACAACACAATATAAAAAATCTTTATTTGTTCTCTCACATTGGTTATATACAATTGGAGATAAATCTAAGATGTACCTACATTACATGAAATTCAGTCTATGCGAGGGACTGGTCTCTGTACCAGGAGGACCTGTATGACAGAATACCAGACAACTTAATACTATGTAAGACACATACATAACAATATAGACACGTGGTCTTCATTTATGGTCGAAATTTGACCATAACCACTATTGAAAATTTTAAGGAAACATTTTTTTACTGTTTCCGAAATATTTAATCGATAATATTAAAATTCATCAACAGTTACCTACTAAAGAAACAGATTCAAATTTAGGATACAAAAAGATCAAAAAGGAAGTGAACTCTTTTGTATTTAAACATAAAATACGAAAATTCGTGTAGCGAACATTTGAGGATGATAAATCCAATATTGCCATGTGTCCAACATTTTTCCCACTGTTTTCAAATATTTTTGTTACGGCTCTTCAATATCTACAGAACAAACGATGAATTTCAATTGACTGAACAGAATGACGATGAATTTAATGCACGATACGAGTTACGCATATTCTCGCAAACCAGTTATTTTAGAAATCTCCATGTTACTTAAGTAAAATAAAAATTTAATTGGACTTGAATACGTTTGGAATTTATGATGTAAATAAATATCACTGCCATTAATAGCGTCTCCCATCGCATAGCACAACGTGCTCCAGTAGGCGTTCACCTGGCACCTGGCACCGGCTCGGTGACTTCAGCCGAGTAGGGCGCGGCCGCTACTTATTAATATGAGCCATAAAACTTGCCCCAACTTTGTTATCATTCTGATTTCTTTTTATTATGTCCGAGGGCAGGTGCAGCTTCCACGAAAAATAATATTTTGTTACTAAGCACCTCCTCCTGCCCCCTGCTCCCTACCTCATCGATAAAAAGGACCTATTACAGGATCTCCGGTATTCGTATGCCAGTTTTATATACTCGTATATCTATACAGATAAATAAAATTGAAGTATCTGTTTGTAATGTTAAAACAACCGCTTTTTATTAAATGCATATGAATGTATACATACATACCATACATACCAAATTATTTTTTTTACTATTTTTGTCTGTCTGTCTGTCGTTTATTTCGGCTAATCTCTGAAACGGCTGGACAGATTTTAACGGGACTTTCACTGGCAGATTGCTGATGTAATAAGGAGTAACTAATGCTACTTTTATTTTAGAAAAATTATTATTTATTTTTAAATAAATGATAAAAAAATAACTATTCCGCGCGGACGAAGTCGCGGGCACAGCTAGTTTAGGAATAAAAAATCGAAGCTCGTGAAGACATTTTCAGTTGACATGGGACTGTAAAATTAAGTCTCATAGCACGGGTACAGAGAGAACAACTTTTTGATATGAACCAGAAAAATATTATTTGAGGTAAGTATTATTTCATATCTCTAGTAAGCACACCAATTGTCTTGTTTAGTTCAATCAATGTACCTATAATTAGTTTCAATGTTCAAGCGAAAAATTATTTTTTGTGAGAATGTATATATAACTAGCAGTCACTGGCGGCTTCACCGCGTGCTCGAAGGGAAACAAAGCGTGATTTCCTGTGGGAGTAAGATATGCCGTGGTAAAAGTAGCCTACGTCACTGTCGGGCCTCCATACAAAATAAATGTCATCAATCCGTCGCTACTCCCACTGTTACATCCGTAATAGTATGAACTCCTCTAAGATATCTGGACACTATGACCATGTGAACTCTATGATTCTCTACGTTCCAGATCTACTCCACACACACACACCGGAATAAAACTGACACATGTTTTAACTTATCAATGTATGCGTCACGTAAATAATCTCTATATATAAATAGAAGTTAATACGATAAGCAGAGCTCGGTCGGCGCGGGCGTCGCGCAGACCTCGGTCTAAAGCTTCCACCGCACGCTATTGAGTCACGATACATTCATCCCGTGCTATCAATTTGCACTGATGCAAAAGAGTGTTGCGACCGCTACTCTTGGTCGTGTCGCACGTCGGTCTTTCCTCGCTGGCTAGACTCAGCGGTGACTTGAAGACCGAGTGCGCGCTCCGCCCACCACTGACAGTGTACACGCTACACCGCACGAAGATACGGTCAAGGCTATTTTCCGATCTTTGCGGAGTTGCACTAATGCCGGTTTAACGAGCTCTGTGGCTCAGTCGTGAATGACGCGACTTTGAGACCAACGCTCGAGGGTTCGATTCCTACACAAGACAAACATTTATGTGCTTGAACATGTATGTTTGTCTTGGTCCGGTGTTTCAAGACGGATAGGGCACATCAAAGCAGCTTGTCTGGGAAGTATCTCTAGCTCTCAAAAAACCGCAGCCAAATAATAACTCCCTGGAGAGTCGTTATTTCCTGGGAGAGAGTTAGGACATCAGGATGCTCAAGAAAGAGTAGCTGCGTAAGCAGAAGAGGTGGCATCGCGTGAATAATGATTGCTAACGTTCATTGACCACGGTAACCGCTCTACATCATGTAAGCCGTATGTTTGTATGCCTCTAGTATAAAAAATAGTGCAAACTGTGTCAGCCCTAAGTTCGTAGAGAAATCGGCGGGCGGCGCGGCGGCGGCGGCGGCGGACGCGCGCGTCACATCAGGCAGTTACCTAATTCGGCAAAACTGTCGGCAAGTTATCTCACGTACGGAGGCAGGCGGCGAGACTTTTCACTAATATTTTTACTTACATTCGATGAAATCTTTACTACGAGTATGAATAATTTAAAAGGTAAGCCCGGAGAGCGCGACTCGCCGCCGGCGGATACTCTTACGTTCAGTGTTTGAGGTACTATTCACACTGACTATGTCCTATCTTGATAGTCACTAACGAACACTACTATGTACGCCTTACTTACTATTGTGGTGATACCGTCGCAGATGGTTTTCTTTTCTTCTATCACCGTCGTGACATGCCATCAACATCGGTAATTTCACGATTGTTTTTGCTACAGTTACTTCAACTACCTATGTCTTGATCGATGTGTTAAATAGAAAATTATTAATAATGATAAAGTTATTCTAATGTACAATGGTAACATAATAAAATATTTATGAAATATTGTACAAAAAGAAACAAAATCATTCTCAAAAATATTCAAATAAAGAATACAGAGCGCGTGAGGTGCGCAAGGGGCACCGCTCGGTCCTCACCACCCCGCCGCCTGGCCGTCAAAATAAACCTTCGAATATACAGTGAAACTGAAACTGAATTACATCAATATCTTCACGCCAGGTCCCTTGCGAGGTGGGCCGAGAGAACCGATGGCGATATGACGCGGTCCTTACACCCTTCACTCGCTTCTTTAACAATCGTTGCTCTTTCTATGCACGCTCGCCGGTTCCTAAGGCTCCTGACATCGCACCTTCTGATAAAACACGACCAATTTGGTCACGGTAGATGAGTCTTGGCGTTCCTCGGCTCCTACATCCTTCCACTTTTGCATTGTATATCTGTTTCGTAACTCTTTCATCCTGCATTATTTCTACACGTCCGAACCGACGGAGCGTGCCATGCCATGCCCATTTTCTTATCTTAACACCGACGCTCTCTTTCAGACCACCTTTCTTTCTTACGTAATCGTTAGGAATGCGGTCAGCGAGCGTCACAAATTTTGCGCAATGTTCGCATCAAAACTATCAAAATCAAAAACATATATTTAAAATAAAGGTGTAAAATGGCGCATTGTACCAACGGTTCTGCCAGCATTTCCACGCTGGATCACAATACTAACGAGACAGCTCCCAGCTCCGTCTCCGTCGCCGGTGACTCGCTCGGACGTCGTGCTAGTTTTTTTTATACAACGTCAGAAGGCATACGGCCCGCCTGATGTAAAGTGGTTATCGTAGACTATAAACGATTGTAATACATTAAATATAACTCGCGCGATGCCCTCTCTGCTGCTAACACAGCTACTCCTAAGGAACATACCGGTGACCTCACTCACCCGCAGGAACACAGCAATCCTCTACGGAATTGTTATTTAGCTGCGGTTTTATGTGAGGTGGAGGTACTTCCCCAGAAGGGCTGCTTTGATGCACCCTACGTCTCTTCGACATCTATACTAAGACAAACAGACATGTTCATGCACACAAATGTTTGTCTTGTGTGGGAATGGAACCCACGAACGTTGGTATCAAAGTCGCGTCATTGACGACTGCGCCACCGAGCTTTCCCCACTCTTTCTCTCACAGATCCTTACTCTACTCCGAAAGAAATAGCGTTGTAGTCGGAGTTTTGTATTTATTAGTCTTATAAGGTTCGGCCGTTTCAGCTTCCTAGTCTCTTGCTAAACCGGTGGGTTCAAGAACAGGGTATTACTCTTATACACCGTCGCGAGGGTCTTTCATACCACTAAGGTGACAAACAAGTATACGGCCTTCCTGACGATAAGCAGTGACTGCAGTAAATAGACATTTGCGACACCAGGGACGTCACTCGTGTGATATCCATTCTAAAACATGTCGTACCCTTCGTTACCGTTGCCGTAGCTCACGAACCCTTGCAATGCGAGCGGTATCGCTCGCATCTAGTCACCCTCGCTGCTAACAAAGCGACTCTCAGAACGTTCCTGTAGTCTCACTCATTCGCACAAGTACGTTACCCCGCAGGGAGTTATTTGGCTGCGGTTTTCTGTAATGTGGAGGTACTTCCCCAGTCGGGCGGCATTGATGTGACCTCCCTCTCTTTCATCAGAGTCTCGTTAGTTAATAAACGGGGTGCACCGCGCGCAGGTGAGGTGGAGTTGACTCTAAAGGTGACATCAGGCTGCTTATACCAAGAGATGTTTTCAGAGTATATCTACATTCCCTTATAGAAACTAACCTACCATGACCAAATTGGTCGTGTTTTGTCAGAAGGTGACATCAGGAGCTCCAAGAACCGGCGAGCGTGCATGAAAAAAGCTATGAATGTCACAGAAGCGAGTGAAGTGTGTAAGGACCGCGCTCGGTTCTCTCTGCCTACCCCGCAACTGACCTGGCGTGAAGATATACATGTAAAAGTACAAGATGGGCAGGAAGCCAGTAGACAAAGAACCGACTCATTACCTGAAGGTTCTAGGCTCGAATTCAGTCAGAATTTATACATCTATCTATAACTTCACGTCAAATCCGAACCAACGGAGCATGCCTCTTCTTATGTTAACACTTATTTTCACTTATTAGTCGGTGAACGAAAACATCGTACGGAAAGACACACGTCTATTTTCGAAAAACGAGTGATCTAAGAAAAGTCTGGTTTTCTCTCTGAGTTGTGGAGATCTAACGGCAGCCGCTCTATGTCTAAATCAATATCTTCGACAAATCCTTAGACTCATGTAACGGACTCTGCCTGTCCTAATGGATTAGGTAATACCAATTCTAGGTAGAAGTAGTAAACATGTAATATAGGAAAATATATTTCGTTTTGTTAAATAATTTAACCCATAGGCTCCTATTTATACCGCTATTATCCATGGTTCCGGTGTGAACCCTGACAGCGGAACACGAGCGAACCAGCGGACGGCACTTAGTCTCGTTACGAAATAAAACAACCTCTCCGAGAAATCAGACACGGGTTACAACCACCCTTGTAGAGCCCTTCATTGCCTCCCCTGTAGTCAACACTGTAGCCCGCTACAGCTCGCTACTCGATCGGCCGCCCGCCCTGCAGCCGCCCGCCCTGCAGCCGCCCGCCCTGTCGCACATTGTATTTCTAATGGAAATATATTAAATATCAAAGGACAGTGGAAGCAATTTTTCGTTTAAAAACTGAAACAATGTGTTTTGACTCTCACCCCGTTTACGAGGTGAGAGCCTTCCGCGGTCCCGTACCAGAGAGATAAGAAGATCGTCTCTGTGTGCCACATATCATTCCCTAACCTTAAGAATCTTATTTGATTTTCTGTAGCAACTGCCGACGCCTCCTTCACGCTATCAATCTATAAAGTGCTGGCTAGCCATCATCCGTAGAGACACAGCACACGATACCCTCGACTGAAATATAATCTTATTATATTTCATTCAATTCTCTTATGTTACTATTTTTCTTTGTTAATCTTATTAATCATTTCAAAAATGATCTTTGACGAAGAAATGCCGAAAGAAACTTGCCAAAAGTCTAAATTCAAATTGTCAATTAGATATTACAACAAACTCATGTCACCGTGTAAGATAATGGCGTCAAATGGCGGAATTAAAGATTAAGAAGAGGTAGTCCGTGCAGAATTATTTGCAGACATCTTTGTCAGTTACAGATGTAGGACGAAAGAACGACGAAGCAGATATACAATGCAAAAGTGGAAGGGTGTAGGAGCCGGGGAACGCCAAGACTTATCTACCGTGACCAAATTGGTCGTGTTCTATCATAAAGTGATGTTAGGAGTCCTAGAAACCGGTGAGCGTACATGAGAAGAGCAATGAATGTTAAAGAAGCGAATGAGATATGTAAGCTCTCTGCCTACCTCGCAAAGGATTTGGCGTGAAGCTATGGAAAAATAGATAGACAGACATATTCATTGAATTAAACAATTTTTAACGGAAGTAACGCGTGTTTTATTTATTTTGTTGAACCTGACGTATCGAACGCTTCGCAGATATATGCATTAATTCTGTAATAAGCCTTTTTACAGAGAAACAAAAAAAGAGGTATACTGGTAAAAAAGTTTACGTCAGCAGGGGAGAGGGAGTCGTACGCGAAGGGATACAAAAATTATACCGCTAGACCAATTTAAAGCCGTTGCCGCCGCGTAAGAATGTTCGCAGTACAAGAATGGTGTCCATCCGCGCTGCTTGCGGAGTAACTTAGTAGCTTCATTTGACATCCCTCACCCATACAACAGAACACGCAATGTAGGCGCAGCACGGGGGCGGCTGCACGCGACACATACTCGTATTGCACACGACTGTCGCACGTGTCAGGCGGGCCGTATGCTGGGTTGCCGTTCGACGTTGTAATCAACATTTTCGTACTAGTACTAGGTATACAATATAAACTCGCGATTTAGATCTAGATTTTCTATTTATACGGCGGGCGATCGCGGTGCTCGCTTTCCTCGCTACCTCGGATTCAAAATACCGCCTAACAACAATACAAGGGTAAATTCCAGTAACTATTAACATTTTCCCTGTAACACAAACTACAATGAGGATCGTGTTCAAAGCCTCGTCTGACGTCACTCCGCTCGCCGGCGGCGCTCGGCGCTCAACAAGTCCGCCACACAACAGGTAGAACACGGCGAGCTCTGACGAACGCTCCTAATCGGTCTCCGCGGAGCCGTCGGCGGAGCGCGGCCCGCGGCCCGCGGCACAGCATCGCTCGCTGGTGTATCGCCAACTTAATTGGAAGTCAACCTAAACTTTCGCCTCAACTCAAACACAAAGCGCGTCGCAAGCAGTCAAAAACTTTCACATTATTTTGCACAATTCGCAAATAGCACATAATTCTCAACGGAAACACAGCCGCCTAGGACTCCTGAAAATATATTTACGTATCTCGTTCATAAATCTCCAGGATTGAAAGTGAACAGGCTGCCGGAGGAGTGTACTCGTGCGGACTCACCCCTGAACTCCAGTCTCGCGAACTTCTCGGTCTTGCATTTGATGACTTTGAACCGGTTCAGTTTTACAATGAGGGACATTTTGACAGTTTTTAAATGACACTAAAACAAAAGAGGCCCTAAGGCCCCGTCGACGGGCCAACTCAGCAAAGACAAACTCGTTCCCGCGGCGCCTCAACACACGGATCTACGAGTAAAAGGGTAGAGATGAAACTATGATGTCAGTCGGATAAAACTCTTAAGAGTTGAGAAGTTTCCCGCACTGAGGGTCGACGGCGGCCGAGGGACCGTCGCGGAAGACCGTTGGCGCTGGAATGACGAAGGGCGGGCGGTTCTCCGGGAGCAGGCCGTCCGCCCGCCCGCGCCCGCGCGCCGCTCCACCCTGCGGCGTGCTTTCCACCCCGCCTCGAGCAGGCCACAAACGTCAGTTTTTAAATGTAATTCCACAAGGTTTCATGTTGGATACAATGTTATTGTAAAATGTTTTCCTGTTCAACGCACACGAGGAAGTGTTACAAGCGTGCAGGGAGTGGCACACGCGGAACATTCGCGACACGTGTGCGATATTTGTTCGCCGAAGTGGCGGCTCAGTTCGATTGCGTGGATATCTATGGTATAATAATATGGATTATACCATAGCTTATTATACATAAATTATTACATAGAGTTTTACTTATATGAATTGAAGTTAGTAAATTTGTCAATTTTCTTTTTGATACCACTATGGCATAAAACAAGCACCAACACGCTTGAAATGCGAGCATTGCGCGAAATTTGTGACTTAACGTTTGTAGACCGTATTCGCAATTATGATATTAGAAACAGAGTTGGTCTGAAAGAGAATGTCCCCCGCAAGGGATTTGGCGTGAAGTTATAGATAGATAAATAATATACTTTGTCGGACAAATTACATACCCCAAAGTAAGTGAAACCAGTGAGCGTACATGACACATAGCGCTCGGTCCTCTCTGCCTACCCCGCAAGGGATTTGGCGTGAAGTTATAGATAGACAGACAATAGTTTAGGTATTAACTGCTCGCAATCAGTAATGTATAAAGATATACATGTTCACTACAAAAGTTCATTCTTCTCGTCCGGCAGATGCACAAATTAGCGAAGAGCGTACGCTTTAGCCATGTTTAATGATAACTTCGATAGAAGACCCCGGTGCCGGACCCCATCGAACGCCTTCGCCATATCTAGGCTGACAGCCAATGCCTCACCTTGACTCTCTATCGCCAAAGCCCAGCGGTATGTAAGATACACTAGAAGATCACCAGTCGAGCGACTGTGACGAAAACCGTATTGGCGTTCGCTGATCAAGTCGTGATCCTCTAGGCATCCAGTAGTCGCGTACTGTACACGCTCCATCTCCTTGGAGAGAATGAAGGTTTTGGGAATAGTTCTGTTGTTCCATGCATCTGATCTATTCCCCTTTGCGGGCACCGGGTGTACATCGGCGGTCTTCCAAGAAGACGATACTTGTCAGTACAGAACATAATAACGCTGCTACGCGAGAGCAATGGCCGCCGGACATCTCGCTGGGTAATTGATATTTCCGACATTGAACTACCGCAGCTCGGGATGGCTGATGGCACAGCTACCTCGTCATGCATATGAGAGTCAGAGGCAAAGAGATTACCCGAATTTAAAACTACTTCAGCTTTAACACAGCTCTTTAGGTATAGATCGTCGCTAGTATGTTTATTATACCTAAGTAAATTGTATTACTTAGAACCTGATTCCGACAAAAGTAGTCTTGATAGAACAAAAACATATAAAATGCTCTCTCCTTGAAAAATATACGTAATGTGATAGATATTGAGTGACCGCCTTACACGGCGATCCGTCAAACAGGTTTTGGAGTATATCAATCTCTCGTAACACACTATACATTGTAGGGTGTTTAACGAAAAAGGTAAGCGAAAATTCTAATATAATATGTTTGAAAAATCATTGATCCTCACAGCGCTAAAATTCTGCTAGCTGTTGCCCGCGACTCCGCCCATGTGAAGTTCGGCAAGTTATACATAGCAAATATTGGTTTCTACAAATTAATCCAGAATATAGGTACTCTGTGTGCTAAACTTCATCCTAATAAAAAAACAGTTGAGAATGCGCAAGCGTGCGTTGCCGGAGGAACACCTGGCTCGTCAATTATGTAACAAATATTTTTTTTTTATTTGCGGCCATTTTGACATGTTCCTTAGGAGATAGGGACGGTATTCCTGAACATTCCTATTCTACTTTTTATGCTGAATCCTAATCTGAAGTCACAATTCGAATATTCGAAAAAAAAGCGACAGACATACACACAGACAAACATATAGATTTCATATAGGAACGGTGTTCCTGAAAATAGCATATGTCCTCACAAATGACACAATTAGTAGGCTTATTTAGATAAAACGGGTAAATAATAATGATATCTGTAACCAGCGCCGTATTTTTACAAGACATTACAGCTCCATTGTTCAGTGTACGGATAGATGGCAGCAGGCCTTTGCCTTTGGTTGGATGTAAAAATTTGTGTCAAACAGGGTTACATGGTTACATGCTGTTTGCTAGGCTGTTTATCTAGATAGTTGTCTACAGAAAATAAAGTCGACGAATGCAGGATTACACATGGGTGACCTAGTGGTGAACTGTCTGCTGTATGCAGACGGTGCAGTGATATTAGCAGAAACACCATCTGAACTGCAAACACTGGTCACAATAATGAAAGAAAATTACATAGAAAAAGGCTTACCATTGATTGCGAAGAAAACAAAGATGCTCAATTTGAAAGAGAAGAAACCAGAACTAATGTACGGATTACATTTGACGATGAAGTGACAAGTGAATGAGATTATACAGATGTATAATCTCATTCATTTCTTCAGGAATGGAAGGTAACACAGTAGATGTGGAAAGACGAGTGAGTGCTGGGAAGTGTGAATGGAGCGTTGGGAAAACTTCTTTGCGGTAAATACTTGAGCCAGAAGGTGCAGCTCGCTATACACAATACAGTGCTGGTCCCAATGCTTACGATATGCGAGTATTGCGCATAATTTTTGATTAATGTATTCACAATGACGATGTTTTAAACAGAGTTGGTCTGAGAGAGAGCTTCTTTGTTAAAAAAAGAAGAGGCATGCTTCCTTGTTTCGTACGTGTAGAAATAATACAGGAGGATAGAATTATGAAACAGATATACAACGCGAAAGTAGAAGGATGTAGAAGCCGAGGAAGGGCAAGACTTACCTACCTACCATCACCAAACTGAGCATGTTTTATCAGAAGGTGATGTCAGGAGTCTTAGAAACCGGCGAGCATAAGAAGAGCAATGAATGTTAAAGAAGCAAGCGCGCCACCCTACAAGGGTGAAGTTATATATATATTAAAGCTTCCTCGCAATGATTCATCTCTAGTCTGACCGGCGCTGGCGCTGGGGGGTTCCGCCGGACTCGGTTTGAGACAGGTATGAGTTACTTTTGAGTTCGCATATCTGACGATGGTCAGATTTGGGCCAAATCTATATTTGTTTGTAGGCGACGGTAGCAGCTTTATGTCAGGTGGGCCGTATCCTCTCGTAGCCACCCGACGTCATATAAAAAGAAACGTACATTCATACCGGCACCATTGTTTATTTGGTTTGTTGTTCATCTGAAGTTTGCGGCAGGTTTTTTTCGGCAAACCTTCGACATGCATACATACTCTCACTCCCTTCGTCGCGCACCTTTCATCCAACCACGTTTCATCCAAACACCAGGACGGACGGCCTCCTATCACCTTTTCACTTACAAGTACCACATCCATACTTCCTCTTTTTCAATTTTTTTAATCCGCGCTACTCCTGCATCGCCCCATTAATACTCTCTGTTTGTCTACAGCTAGTCAGCGTACACTCTCGCTTATATTCAAAAAGCATCAAATTCTACGAACGGTCCGTAGTAAATCTATAATAATAATAATAATAATAATAATAATTTATTTCTTGCAAAATATGGGTAACAAAGATCTTACAAATATTTTGTACATATGAACAAACCATATCTTACCTGTAGTGCAGGCATGCAAGTATTTTTAAAGTAAGTTACATAACTGCATGTCACAAGCATTGTCTTAAAATATATTCAATTTCACAAATATTATATCATTACAGTACAAAAAATTCATAACAAGGTCAATAATTAAAAAGAGTATAATAATAAAAATAAAAGGAGAATGATGTCGTGTCAATATTGTTAACTAAGATATTTTTTTTAATAAATTATAATTTATCGTCGAGAAAATCTGAGATCGCATAATAACATTTATCTAATAATAATTTAGTTATTTTTTGTTTAAATATGTTGGTCGGCAATTGTCTCATTAATTTTGACAGTTTATTATATATTTTCTTCTGTACGTATATAATTCTTCTGTACATAATTCTTCTGTACGTATATTACTGAACTCCGACGAACTCGGTGGTGCAGTGGTGAAACGCGCTGTTGCTTACTTTGACACCATCGCTCGTGGATTCGATTCCCACACAGGATAAATATTTGTGCGCATGAACATATCTATTCGTCTCGGTATGGGTGTTTTAAGAGAGGTAGGGTGCCTCAAAGCGGCCCGTCTAGGGAAGTACCTCACAGAAAACCGCAGCCAAATAACAACTCCCTAGAGGGTCGTTGTGTTCCTGCGTGTGAGTGAGGCCACCGGTAACCTCCGAAGGTGTGCAGCAGATGTCGCATCGCGCGAGTGACACTCAATGTATACGTTCATAGGCTACGGTAACCGCTTTAAATCAGGTGGACCGTACGCTTCTATGCCTCCCGACGTTGTATAAAAAAACCTCCTGCTGAATGGATGAAGCAATTTTCATGTGCAGGTGTAATTGAATTGGTTCCCAGAGGATTTAGATTTACAATTGGATGTTTTCTGACGTTCTGTGCGTCTTGCGAAGCGCTCTTAGCAGCGATGGAAGGTACACCGCCGATGTGGAGATGCGAGTGAGTGTAGGGAATAGCGTCAACTTCTAGACGGCCGAAATCTAAGCCGGAAGGCACAGCTCGCTGTACACAACGCGGTGCTGATCCCAACGATAACTTATGGAAGTGAAAGCTGGGTTTGGCGGAGAGAGCATGGAAGTAGAATAAATGAGAGCATTGCGCATAAGTTGTGACGGGACGCTTGCTGACTGCACTCGCGATGATGACGTAAGGGAGAGATGTGGTCTGAAAGAGAGTGTCGGTGTTAAGGTAAGAAAAGGCATGCTCCGTTGGTTCGGACATGTAGAAAGAATGCAGGATTAATGAATTACGAAACATATATACAATGCCAAAGTGGAAAGATGTAGAAGCCGAGGCAGACCGAGACTAATCTACCATGACAGAATTGTTTTATCAGAAGGTGATGTCAGGAGCGAGCGTGCATGCAAAGAGGTAAGGACTCTCATTGCGCTCGGTTCTCTGCCTGCCCCGCAAGGGACCTAGCGTGAAGATATAGATACATATATCTGTGCGTGTGTAGGTCACCGGTAGTCAAACCAGGTAGGCGGCATTGCAATTGTGTTCTAGAAACATCATTTTACGTTTTGATCGGACAATGTCCTTTGGCTCCGGTACAGTCAGTATAAAATTTATAATAGTAAATACTTAACATAGAGTCCTGGTAAATATTTAATATTCGTATCATATTGTATCGTCTATGGTCGCGAGCATGCAGTATGGTAGCGTGCAGGCACGTAGAGCGCAATCGACTCCTATTTATATAATTAATTACATATATAGCACTGAGATTACTAAAAGCAGTAACTTGCAAACGTGTGACATAAAGTATCTTTCTTCACGTTACTATAAATACTTGTTGTTATGATATCTTTATTGTTTGGAAATGATTCAGCAAATGTATTAATATATATTTAATTGTACCACTTGATATCACTGTATGTACACTCACATATAGTTATTGTAATATATATTGACGATGAAAAAAATACCCGTATTGAAAAGTTTCTTTTGGTATTTCTTATTCGCCAATGGTCATTTTCGAAATGCTGTTAAATTAAAAAAGAGATATTAAAAATAAAACTATGGAAAATTATTAAGATACAATATGATCTAGTTTAAAGAATGTAAGAGGTCTCTGAGTAAGGGCTTCCACATCCCCCACGGCAACCCTCACTCACCCCACTGCAGGGATACGGGTCTCCCTTCAACGGAAGCGGTTTACAGCATACTCCGCCACGCCGCTTCACGCCGTAATGTAAAAGTGAGTAATTTGTTTGTCTGTCCAGCCCGGTCTAACAAGATCTAAGGTAAGTGCACCCTACTAGGCCCACTCTACTTCAAATGTTATAATTCCTTTAAATATTTCATAACAAAAAGACTGTGCTAACGTATACTGTTTATCTTATGGTGAGCATTTATACGTAAGATTTAATTCGATTTCCACATCAAAAGCAACTTTAAAAAAATTAATACCTATAAATATTGGAAATCCCGAGAATTAACCCATTTTATCAAGTATATATACAAATGAAACAATTAATGATGAAAAATGTTTTTATTAAATACGCTTTTACTTGGTTACAGAGTTTGCTTTAAAAATCAATATTTCAGGTATTGGGTATTACAATGTCTATAGAAAATATAAATGGACAAAAAGTTAGGTTAGGTTGGAAAATATCAAATACTTATTATTATTAACTGTCGCTTAACGTTACTTTTTATGGGTTGCATAAAAAAAAACAAAAAATTTCATATCCAATTTCAGGCGGGCCTTACTTAATGTACGTAATAATATACTATAATATCACGCCAAATCCCTTGCGGGGTAGGCAGACAGAACCGAGCGTCACGTGACTCGATCCTTACATATCTCACTCGCTTCTTTAACATTCATTGCTCTTCTCATGCACGCTCGCCGGTTTCTAAGGCTCCTGACATCACCTTCTGATAGAACACGACCAATTTGGTCATGGTATCATGTAAGAATATAATTACAGTAAATTAAGTTAAGTACCGGATAAACGCTAGAGGAACTACGTCAAGATAAGGAAAGGAATAAAATTAAACAGTCTTCTATCATCCTAGGGAATCCTAAGTTATTTTGTTATTTACGTAGAAAAATTTAAGTAGATTTATCAAGAATAGAACTTTGAATTAAAAATAAACAGTATTCTACAATAAGAGTCAACAGATTATTTTTTTCTTGTAACAATAATATAACATAAGATACCTCTTATGTTACATTATTGTTACAAGAATTTACAACCAACCTACCTACATTTATTTTATCAACCAACTTTTAGAAAATGTACAGCCTTTTTAATGTACCTACTTATCGTGTTTTTCATTCTAATTATTTAATCAATCAATAAGGCATCATATAAGGCAATCTGAGCACAAGAAGTCCTTGTCTTCTTTCGCAATTCTTTCTGAATTGCAGCCGTAACAATACCACGCATCATTACGTTTCTTCTTCATAGTTGTTTTTCTAGTTTTCTTCTGATAATTTGTTTTACATTTTTCTTATTGTTTAACTTTCCTGCATGGAACCCCCTTCCTGCTTCTAGTGTAAGTGTACACGGGATGTTTATTTATTTAGATGGAGCTGATATTTCTTCAGACAGTGGATTTAAATTTTCAGGTTCGCTTTCGGAAGACAATGAACCATACACATTATTATAGTATCTTATAGTACAGCGTTTAACTACAGGATTAAACCTGAAAAAAAATATCGTTGATTTTTAAACACAGTGACACTCACCATGGCCTCTGACGAACAGGTGTCTGTTTCTAAAATGGCGGCTCGCTAATGTGACTGTGCTAGTACACATATGTTGTCGGAATTGAATGAATATTCCCGCGCAATTTTAAAACATTTCATCAATCGCAATCGGAAAATTCAAAAAGTGGGGCGTGATAGCACCCGGGTCTTCGAAGGTGCACCTACTTATATCACTCCAAATTTACCGCGAGCGAAGCCGCGGGTAAAAGCTAGTTCAAAATAAGTTACAACTCTAGTAGTAGTCTGTCCTTACTCCGTTCGGGTAATTTAAACATACTTGTCAAAATGTACGTCGGTGTTCACTACGCTGACTTGCTTGGTGTGAGAATCACGATTGAATTTTCTTTTTCCTTCCGGCCGTTCAAATACTCTGTCACAGGGGTTAGTGCCCCTGGAGCAAAAAGGGCCGGTATTTACAAGGATGATAATTAAAAATGCTAAATACCGACAAAGGTTTATTGTAGGGTAAGAACAGGTACAGAATGTAGGGGGTCGTAGGTGAGGTTGTGGTTTCCGCTACGTTTGCACTCGAAACATTTATCTTCTCTCCGAAACTGCAAGGACACGCCGTTGTTGGAGGTTAGCGTGGTGCAATGTAGCGAAGTCGCCGTTCCCAAATCGACCATTGTGCACTAGATCAGCAGCTCTTCCCACACAAGTCCAGAGTCCCTCCCGACTGTCATCCCGCCTTCGATGCTAGCCGCGGAGAGTAAGATATACGCCTAAGAGACCAGCTAGCAATCGAGGCGGGCAATCGAGAAAATCAAAATGGCAGAAAGGCAGACAGACAAACAGACGGCATAAAATATAGCAGATAAGCCTAACATACCGGGAGCTGTCGCTTGAAGAGCTTAAAAAGATTGTTACAATGTAAAATAGGGAAAAGCTATTTTACAATAACAACTCTTTAATGAGGCCCAGTTGATTAAAGAGAGAAAAAATATTTTTGCAAGGATAATATTAGGTCCTATACCAAAACAAATATAAACAATTAATGGGATTGAAGATCCGTCATCGAAGTACATTAATATATATTATCGCGTCAATGTCATTCACCTCGAGAACGAGTGAGTGATACTTTAACAACATTCAAAAAGAGGTCGCTAACCGTGCGGTACCGTAACCGTAGTTCTAGAAGTTTCTTAAATGTAAAAGAATTATTATATATATATTCTGTTTAAAGAATTATTTTAGAACTGAATGTTGGAATTGTTTATTTTTTTGAGGTAATTTGGTAAATTTAGAATCCCATACTGTCGGCCATGTCAATGAGGAGCAACTCCTTGGTACCACGAGACCCATTCCTACATCCATTCTGAGCAGATAGATAGATGTTCGCGACAACTAATTGTAAATAAATAGATAACCGTCGCGCGTAGTTATAAGTGATGCACATTTTTATATAGTTAATAGTTATAGTTGTTTGTATTAGTTGTTTATGTAAGGATTAGAATAGGTTTACACAGTTTACATACATACTTTGTTAGAGATAAGTTTTACATGTGTTCTAGTATAGGTACGAGCTGTTGCAAGCCAGGTATATAATAAAGTTATAACGTCGAATTACTGGCTGCAACAGCTCAATAGTGATGGGTATTGGGCGAAAAAGAAAACAGATTTACAAAGTAAACTCGAATTTAATACGCAGCACATTTACAGACATTGCGGAGCAAAAAACCAAAGAGAGCGGAACCATAGATACATCTACATAGATTATGTCAATGTCAGAACACAGATTATATTTGTTTATGCTCCAACACTAGCCCTTAAACTAATACAATCTAGATAACAAACTTATCTAACTTATACAGAGTTACGTTAACATTCTTAAAGTTAACAATGTTTAAAAACTTTCGTATTCAAGATTAAATTTCATAGAAAATTTTAATTACTAACACTGGCCCTTGAACTAAGAATTAGTTTCCATACAGATATTTTTTAAACTAAGATAATTAACAAATTTATCGTGTTTTTCTTTAGTTAGAGACTTTGTTAAACTATCTGCTGTCATTTCTGAAGTAGACAAATACTTTAATTGAATTGAATTATTTTTAAATACTTCACGAATGAAATGATGACGAACATCTATATGCTTTGTACGTGCATGATACATAGCATTCTTACACAATTTATGAGCAGACTGATTGTCGTTATATATTGTTACACAATATTGCTTACCAAGCAATTCACACATTAATGTATGAATAAATAAAGCCTCTTTGCATGAATCTGAGAGAGCCATATATTCTGCTTCAGTGCTAGAAAGTGCAACAGTTCTTTGTTTCCTACTTTCCCAAGAAACAGTGTTCTTACCTAATTGAAAAGCAAAACCAGTATATGATCTCCGGTCTACCTCACAGGCGGCCCAATCAGCATCAATATACCCATTGATGTCTAAATTACCCTTTTGAAAAACAAGATTATAATTTATAGTACCTTTTAAGTATCGTAATACACGTTTTGCTGCCTTCCAATGAATATGACTGTAATATTCATTAAATTGGCTCAGCATGCTTACCGCGTGAGCGATGTCAGGACGCGTACATACTGCAACATACATTAAACATCCTATTAAATTTCTATATTCTGAATTTTCTTCCTTTTTATCAGCTTTAGTAAGTTTCAATCCAGTTTCCATTGGCGTTTGAGCTGGCTTGCAGTCAGTCATGTTGAAACGATCTAGGACCTTGTTTATGTAACTAGATTGATCCAGAAGAAATTTATCCTCTTTCTTTGTTATGCGCATTCCCAATATGTGACTGGCAGGCCCTAAGTCCTTCATTTCGAACTCTTTCATAAGTTGTTTTTTCACATTATCTTTCAATTGTGAATTCTTTGTTGAAAACAACAAGATATCATCAACATACAGGCCTATGATGACTAATTCTTCACCATTTGACTTAAAATAAACACAGGGCTCTGTAGACAATCTCTTGAAATGTAGTTTATTCAGCAAAACATTATTTATTTTATCATTCCAAGATTTGGAAGCTTGTTTTAAACCATAAATTGCCTTATTTAGCTTATATACTTTATTTTCCTTGCCTTTAATTTTGAAACCTTCTGGCTGTTCTAGAAAAACAGTCTCCTGTAAGTCTCCATTCAAGAAAGCAGTCTTTACATCCAGGTGATTAATTTCCATATCCTTTTCAGCTGCTATAGCTAATAATATGCGAATAGTGGAATACCTGATTACTGGTGAAAATGTTTCATCATAATCGATGCCATAACGTTGTGTGTAACCTTTGGCTACCAAACGAGCCTTGTATTTTAGTAATTCTCCGTTCAAGCCCTTTTTCTTCTTAAACACCCACTTGCATTTTACAGGTTTTTGGTTTGTTTGAGGATCAGTTAATGTCCAACTTTTATTATCAAGAAAAGATTGATACTCATCTTTCATTGCATCTCTCCAATGATCAGCATCAGATCCACTCAAGGCCTCTCTGACAGTCTCTGGTTCATCTCCCATGAAGCCTGTGCTCGCTACACAGATTGTCAAGTCCAGGTCTGTGGCATCTTCGAAGCTAGATGTCTCAGTCGAGGTGGACATTTCTGGAAGATAAGTTTCATCGAGAGGAGAAACTGTTGTCACAGAACTACTATCAGTTGTAAGAGAATTATCAACTGTATCACTTGGTTCATAAATAAGAGGTCTTCTTCTGAAGCTAACTCTATCGTTATCTGCCCCTTCATCTGATGAGAAAGTTTCAGACTGTGCTGCCTCAACATAAGAACTTGCATCCTCAGTCTGAGAATTATTTATCATCATGAAGAACTCATCATTTGAATTATTTAGACTAATTTGTTTGTGACTATAAAATTGGTTCTCATTAAATACTACGTCTCGGGATTTAATTATTTTACTTGGTGACTCCGGATTAATTAATCTGTATCCTTTACTGTCATCACAATAACCCATCATTAAAAATGTTTTACATTTAGAATCTAATTTTGTACGATGCCTTGTTAAAGCATAGGCAAAACAACCAAAAGTACGTAAGTGACTGAGATTTACCTTTTTCTTAGTCCACTTTTCTTCAGGTGTCATCCCCAAAACAGCTTTGGTAGGAGATCTGTTTTTTAAATAAACAGCAGTGTTAACAGCCTCTGCCCAGTAGCTATTCTCCAGACCAGCATCCTGCAGCATGCTGCGAGCCTTTTCTACTATTGTCCGGTTGGCTCGCTCTGCAACACCATTCTGTTCCGGTGAGTGGGGTATAGTGGTCTGGTGGGCGATGCCATTTTCCTTTAGAAATTTCTGAAAATGAGAATTCACATATTCACCACCATTGTCTGTTCTCAACAATTTAATTTTATGATCCGTTTGTTTTTCTACTAATGCCTTGAAATTTTTAAAGTTGTCGAAAACTTCACTTTTATTTTTAAGAAAATAGATAAATGTTTTTCTACTATAGTCATCTATAAGTGTCAAGAAGTATCGAGCACCACTAAATGACTTCCTAGGCATAGGCCCACACAAATCGCTGTGTACAATGCCTAAGATTTCAGTCGACCTGCTTTGAGACTTCTTTGGAAAAGGTAGTTTGCTAAGTTTTCCTCGCACACAAGCCTCACAAGTTTGGAACTGTAAAAAATCATAATCTACTCCAGTTACCATACCTTTACGTAGTAAATGCATACTTCTTATGTTCAAATGACCTAATCTTCTGTGCCACGTCTCCTGCGACACCTTACTGGTTGCAACCATAGCCAGGAGACTTGGTTTTGCCAATATCACCTCCTGCACTGGATCTGAAGCCTTGGTAAGTGCCTGGTCAACCTTTGAAATCATAGAACAGTTACCACATCCTACCATACACATGTCATTTGGCTCTCTAACAGATTCTGCAGTTTCTAGTTGATAAATACCTTTTACACATTTAGCCGAGGCTACTAAAATATTATCATCGAAGATTTTACAATATTCTTTATTAAAAGTAACTCTAAAACCTTTCCTTGTCATTGCACTAACAGAAAGCAAGTTCGTAGCTAAACTTGGCACATAATACACTTCACTAATAGTCTTGGTACAGTTTTTAAGTTTTACTTTTACATTACCTCGTCCATTAGTATACAGTTTTTCACCATTTGCTACCTTCACTTCATTTACATGTCCAGGTTCAAAGTTGTACATTAGTGCTTTGTCACCGCACATATGACTACTGGCCCCGGAGTCGATTAGCCACACATCACTCCGTATACTGGCCAACATTGCAGTTAACATTGCTCTGTCTGATGTGTCTCTATCTATCTTGACCTGTTTCCTACAATCTCTTGAAATATGACCAATCTTTTTACACTTGAAACACTTTACTGGCTTCTTACGTGCTGTCAACGCAGTCTGGTGTCCTCTGTCCTCTCCTTTGTCATTTCGCCGTTGATGTTCCTGCATCAGTTTGACTTTGACCAACTCACTGGACAATGTAATATTCGAATTTTCCAATGCCATAATGAGTGGATCATAATCTGCAGACAATCCGTTCAGCAGCAACACAGCAAGAAAATCATCCTTCAAAGGTGAGCCGATATCGTTCAGCTGTTGGCTTAGGTCAGATATCCTCGTTACATACGATTCCATACCTTCGAAATCGCTTAATTTTGTAGCAAAAAGCTGTCGTAGCAAGCCAAGACGTCTAGAAAGCCCCTTATCCTCGTATGCCTTCTGAAGATTCAACCACGCATCCCGCGCCGTTTCAGCGTTCCGCACATGCATGAAAACCGATGGCTGTACAGACAAGCAAATTTTAGCCAATGCTTTTTGTGAACGTTTCAAATTCAGCTTGTCTTTGTCCGGTGGATCGGACACAACGTCCCAAAGGTCTTCGTGTATCAGTAGCATTTTAAGTTGAAATTTCCAATTTATATAATTTTCTGTACCTCTCAACTTCTCAATCGGTATTGTTATACCGGGAACATTCGCCGATGCCATCGTGTTGTAATTGTTAGAAGCGCACACACGGCTGCTCAATCACTAAGAGAATTTTGCAAAATATATATATATACTTTTCCGCCGATTGATTAAATATATTATCAGGGGTCATAGAAAACCCGCTGGGCCCATAACCTGATGGGTATTGGGCGAAAAAGAAAACAGATTTACAAAGTAAACTCGAATTTAATACGCAGCACATTTACAGACATTGCGGAGCAAAAAACCAAAGAGAGCGGAACCATAGATACATCTACATAGATTATGTCAATGTCAGAACACAGATTATATTTGTTTATGCTCCAACAAATAGTGAATAGATGTACCTATTAACATAGTTTTAAGTTGATAATGAAAACATTTATATGTAAAACTTCACTGACCCATAAGTTTTGACAATAACTTTAGCAAAAGTTTTTATGGTTTTGTATGAAAAGGGGTCAAATGTATGCAATAATAGTACAACTTACAAACATTTTAGACACAAATAAAGCAAGCACGATCAGGTATTTATTGCCTCTAGGTCTGGGCGATTTTGGCTATTGCTATCTCTTTCCCACACATGTACCTCTCGCTCCCACAGCGGAGGTATAAATATGGGCCATACATGTCCGGTGACGTAGTGACAGCCCACTCGGGGCTAACTACATAGTCAGGTCAAAAAAAAAATCGGCCAAGTGCGAGTCGGACTCGCGCACGAAGGGTTCCGTACCACTATCTATAAAAACGGCAAAAAAATCACGTTTGTTGTATGGGAGCCCCCTTAAATATTTATTTTGTTCTATTTTTTAGTATTTGTTGTTATAGCGGCAACAGAAATACATCATCTGTGAAAATTTCAACTGTCTAACTATCACGGTTCATGAGATACAGCCTGGTGACAGACGGACGGACGGACGGACGGACGGACGGACGGACGGACGGACGGACGGACGGACAGCGGAGCCTCAGTAATAGGGTTCCGTTTTACCCTTTGGGTACGGAACCCTAAAAACGGTGATCGGTGACATTCCGCGGCCAGTTTTCGTTGCGTGCACACGCATCGACGCTCGCCATCTCCTCTCTCGCTCGCACCTGCAGCCTTCTCTGTCGTTGTGAGTATACACCGCGCTGACTGTACAGTCAAGGCGCCGTTCGCATTTTTTGCGAGTTTTGTTTGCAACGGTTGCTTGCAACCGTTGTTTGCACAACTTGTAATCAATTGCCCGCGTTGTATCGGTGGAAACCTACTTGTAGGTGCCATACGAAGCCGATAAGCGTTGACCCGACACGCTGCTGGGTTCCTTCAGAACCCAGCAAAGTCGGCCGACCCGAGCCCAGTGCACTTGGCTCTTGCCAAGGGTGACGGTCCTTTTCTGTGCCTACTAAATTAGAATAGCTGCAGTTAAACTCAACCTCCGTCGCCCCCCTGCCCTTCGGCAGGGAGGTTTGCTTCGCCAATATGGCGCTGTTTGATAGCACTATGCTACAACCTCTCCTTCACATTTTTAAGCAGATCGCTTTGACTCTGCGCTCCACCCCCGACGTCGACATCGACGAGTTAGTGCTAGGAACCCTCAAGGCCTACACCACCTCCTCCCCCGCCTCCCCTGTGTCCTCTCCCGCCTCCCCTGTGTCCTCCCCCACCTCCCCTGTCCCTTCCCTCGCCTCCCTACCCGCTCCATACAGCGTCCCAGCCTCCCCCGCGTCTTCTGACGCTCCCGCCTCTCCTGCCGTGGAGGTACTTTCCTCCCCCGCCTCCCCTTCTTCTCCTGAGTCGGACAACTCGGACATGGAGCTTGATAGCTCCATCCCTCCCGCCCAAAGGACCATCAAACGTCCAGCCCCCAGCGACGACGATGAGCAAGGCTCATTCACCGTCGTCACTCACACCCGCCCAAAAAAGCCCTCCGCCAAAAAGAACCGGCGTGCTCGCTCTGCCTCGCCGCAGAGAGCATCCTCCGCCGCGTTTCAGCGCCCCACCATCCCGGCTCTAATGAGCATAGATGTCCCAGCGCCTTCAGCGCTTGACACCGCCGCTGCCCGCGGCACCTCCTCCTCCGCCACCGCCAAGCCAGCGACTCGCTGTGCACCGGAGGTGCCTAAGATCAAACCCCCGCCGCCTATATTCCTCAGGGATAAGGCGAGGTGGGGTGAGGTCTCTAGAATTTGCGCTGAAAAGGAACCGACGTACAAAAAGAGTGGCGCCATCTGCCACGGTTAACTTAGGCTCCGTGTTATTATTACGATTAAAAATACTAAAGTATCATTAAAACGAACGAATCGTGATTAATTTTGTAGAAGTGTGTTTAAATAATCATCACTAGTGTTATCTCGGAAAAAAACTACGAAACTAATAAGTGAGAGGATAAAAATTACGCTGAACGAACAGTGCTATACACCATAACATTATCAAATAATTTAAGAAAATCTACATTCATCTCTTATTATTGTGATAAAAGAAGAAATTTGACATCAACACATCATTGCCTCCAAGGGTGAGTGGACAATAGAGAGATATATATTTTTTCTTTAATGACCGTTATTTGTACAATATTGAAACATGTCATACCACCGATCAGTAAACAAACCCAGCTGATATCGAACAGCTGATATCGCATAGTTGAGAGTTACTAGATGGAGCCACAATGCATGTGAACCGGCCATATCAACTAGCGCCATCAATGAATTGAAATACGAATATAAATTGAGAACCATTAATGAAAGATAGATGAGCTACGAGTCACTAGATGGAGCCACAATACGTGTGAACCGGCCATATCAACTAAATGAATTTAAATTGAGAACCATTAATGAACACTGATATTTTAATAGACAAAAAAAAAATCCACTAAAGATTTAATTATTATTGTTATTATACAATTGACATTAATTATAATCATAAGGCGACGACACTATTATGCAAACTGGTCAGCACCGTAAGCGCCATCTCGAAAACAACTTGAGAACTACTAAGCGCCGCTAACGTGCTTTTATAAAAGTTTTTATTTTTTATCTAGAGCATACACGGCACAATATAAAAGGATTAAGAAGTACCTAAAAAATCTCTGGGTCTAGAAAACGTGACTTTAAATTAATTTTGTTATAATAAATATATAATAAACTGGAATTTTAATACATTCGCAAATAAAGTCTACCTCAATTTCAACATATTTCTAAAAGTGTCGGTGGACGACTAGTAGAGACCGAACGGTTGTGTCTGAGGAACTAGAGTTCGATTCCAGGCGGATCCCTCTATGTAAAATAATTTTTAGCCGAGGAGATATTTTTACGATTTCATACAATCATTGAAAGAATTCATAGATCCATTAACATTCAATATGAATAACAAAAGTAGTAACCCATGCGCAGCATGTTTCAAAGAAATTACAGATAAAAAATTCTTAAAATGCACAAAATGTAGTAATAACTTTGATATACAGTGTGTCAACGTACCAGAAAGGACATTTCTGAATACACAGAATACGGAATTTAAAAAATCATGGACCTGCCCACAATGTAAGTCAAAGCAGCCAAAGAGTGATAATACAAACACTCCAGTGCGTGCACTTCAATCTGACGTGAAAATCCTAGATGTATCAAACGATTTCATCATTGATAACACTCAAAATCATAGTCAAGCTGGAAATGTAACCATGAGGCGGAAAATTATGGAAACAATAGACAATTCCATATTGCTGGATAGTTCACCACCCAAAGGAGATACTGTATGTGATGTAGAGGATGGTATGATACTAGCGGAGATACGTGAAGTCAAAAAAGAAATATACATTCACAACCAAAAACAAGAAAGTTTTAAAATGGAGCTTACGGAAACAATAAAAACAGTATTAGAGGGACTTAACATCATAAATAACAGATATACAACATTAGAATCAGAATTGAAATTATTGCGTAATACTGTGGAAAAAAACACTAATCGTATAAACGACCTCGAAACGGAAAATAATAAATTACGTGTAGAATTAAATAAAACCACTAAAATAATAAATACAACAAACGAAGAACATGCCTGCAATCTAGTTCAGAATCCAGTACCGAAAACGGATGTTATAACACCACAGCCAGAATCTGCATCTGTGGTGACTGAAATAAAGCAAACATCATTAAAACACACAGAACTAACAAATACCAAAGAGAACAGTAAGATAATAGTTCTATATGGTCTAAACGAATCCGAAAAGGAGACTGAATATATTTTGCATGACAGAGTACTGAACGTCTTTTTTGACATCACACAAGTAGACATAACAGGATATATCGAAGAAGTAGACCGTATTGGACACAATGGTTACCGCAGACCCATAAAAATAGAACTACTGAGCAAGAGAATGGCAAAATACCTACTTACATGTAAAGGTATGTTTAAAAAAACCGGTTTATGGATATCGGAGTACTTAGATAAAAGCAGCCTACAAGAAAGAAAAGAAAAACGTCTACAATATAAAAATAAAACAATGTACTCAAATAATAGAAATACGATAAGACCAAGCCAAATAAACCAAACTACATTTCAATCCCCGCCAGAAATCCAACGAGTAAAGAATCATTCCTTTCGTCGATATTAACGTCTCAATTTTATTCCAAAACATAAGAAGCATAAAGCAGAAAAGTCACTTACTTGAGGCTCTCGCGGAGGAACGTACACTGACTGTGCTCTGCCTGACAGAAACATGGATTACTGCATCGAAATTAGAATTACTACACGTTGAAGGCTATAATGTCGCCAGCGTATTTTGTAGAACAACCCGTGAAGGTGGGGGAACATGTATATTATTGAAAAGTGATATAGACTTTGTAGAATGTAAGGATATAACAGGATTGTCAATAGAGTACATTATAGAAATAAGTGCAATATTTATACCAAACTTAAAAGTAATGTTAATCGTATTGTATTGGCCAAATAATAGTAGAGAAATAGAGATTTTCAATAAGCAACTTGAAAAACTCCTTAACACTATAAAAATCAAATATTCAAATAGAAATATTATACTAGGAGGTGATTTAAATATAAATTTTTTAAACAACACAAAACAAACTAGGACCATGTTAAATTTATTCAAAAGTTATAATTTCAAACAAAATATTAATGAGCCTACAAGAATCACTGACAAAAGTTTCTCTTGCTTGGATGTGATCTTTACAAATTTTGACAGCTCTATTTTAACTATCGACGTCAAAGAGTTTGGGCTTTCAGACCATAAAGGTATACAAATAATTATGAAACAACTCAAAACGAACAATACCCGAGCTTACCGTACGTGTAAAAGAATTTATAATACAAAAAACTTAAAAGCATTTCGAGACAAATTGAAAACTTTAGACTGGGATACTATATTATCACCTGAAAATACTATAAATCAAAATTACGACGCCTTTCATAAAAAATTATATACAATATTAAACGAATGCATACCAGAGAAAACAATCACAATAAAGACGAAAAATAGAAACTGGCTGACCAAAGGTATAAAAATCTCATGCAAAAATAAACGCCTCTTAAAAATCTTGGTATCACAAACAAATAATCCTATCCTAAATGAGCATTATAAAAAATATGAAAAATTATTAAAAAAATCTGTGCTAATTTCAAAACGAAATCAATATATAAAAACGATGAAAAACTCTAAAAATATGTCTAAATCCATGTGGCAAATAATAAAAGAAAAAACTAATAAAAACACAATAAAGACTTTAAAAAACATAAAATTGGTTATAAATAACAAGACCTATGAAGACCCAAACACAGTAGCCAATTCGTTAAATGACTATTTTGTGTCAATAGGCTCGAACAAAAAACATAATGATGAGCCAAAAGGTCGCCCTGTAATTACTCCTAATCTTGATACAATGTACCTCAACCCAGTGAGTCCAACAGAAATAAAAAATATTATAAAAAGCTTAAAAAACAAAATAAGCTGTGGGTTCGACGAACTCCCGCCAAAATTAGTAAAATTTTGTGTAAACGAATTGACTGTACCACTAACAAATTTAATAAATCAATCACTCTATGACGTGACTTTTCCAAATCTACTAAAAACAACTATAGTAAAACCAAAGCCTAAAAAAGGCGACGCTAGAGAGCCCAGTGAATACCGCCCAATAGCACTATTATCGACCTTCTCAAAAATTTTTGAATCTGCAATGGCAAAGCAACTCAATTCGTTTTGTGAAAAATATCATATTTTTGATGATAGACAAAATGGCTTCAGAAGAGGAAAATCTACTATAACAGCTCTATTTAATTTTACACATCAAATACTTAATATCATCAACAATAAAAAGTATGCAATATCATTGTTGCTTGACCTCAGTAAAGCGTATGATAGAGTAAATCATCGTATACTCTTAACAAAACTCTATGGCATTGGAATTCGAGGTAATGCGTACCAATGGTTAGAAAGCTATCTAGAAAACCGTGAACAGCTAGTTAACTTAGAATATTACGACATAAACAAGAACATTTTGACTAGATATAGCTCTCGAACTTTACAAACTAATAATTCAATACCACAAGGTAGCGTTTTAGGCTGCATACTGTTTCTAATTTATATAAATGACCTGCCAAAAAACCTTGATATAGACAGCATTCTGTACGCCGATGACATAAGTATTGTTCTACCAAGTAGTAATAATAGTGAGGAAGTAATTCAACAAATAAAAAACTGCCTCGAAATAGTAGAAACATGGTTGCAAGAACATAATTTGGAATTAAACATAGACAAAACAAATATAATACAATTCCACCCTTACCAGAAAGCACCATTACAAATAAAAGCCACCTATAACAATACATACATAAAAACATTAAAAACTTGCACTCTTTTGGGGTTAGAAATCGATACCAATCTAAATTGGAAACAGCACATCGAAAAAATAACAGGAAGGTTATCCAAATTCGTATATGCGCTCTAGGAATTGAAAAAGTGCACTGACCAAAAAACTGCCATTGCAGCATATTATGCTTACGCACATGCATGGCTGTCATACGGAATAATACTCTGGGGAAACAGCACAGATGCCTCCCAATTATTTATACTGCAGAAACGGTGCATAAGAATAATAGTAAATATAAATGAAATGGAAAGTTGTAGGCAACATTTTACCTCACTAAAAATATTAACTTTGGCATCTATCTATATCTTTCAGCTATGTAAATTTGTACGAGAAAATAAACATTTATTTAAGCAAGCTAAGGTAGGTTATCCAGATTCACGTAACTTAAGACATAAAAATAAATTCACTCTTCCAAACACAAATATGGAGATAGTAAGGTCGGGTGCAAACTATATGTCTATTAAAGTCTACAATAAACTACCCAATCACCTCAAAGATATAGAAAAAGATGCTACATTTCTATCACAACTAAAATCATTTTTAATTTCTAAATGTATTTATAGTCTTCAGGAGTTTTTCTAAACTGAAAATGCAATATTATGACAAAAAAAATTAATATTCTTAATGCTAATAATACAAGTTATTGAATTAATTATAATTATTAATAATCTTGATTATCCCAGTAATTTTATTATAATTTTATTATAGAAATATTGTAATTAAAAATTTGACGATATAATAACAATTGATTGATTAGACTTCATAATATAAATTAATGAAAAATAATAATAATAATAATTGTAAAGACATGCGAAAGCAATGAAATATTGTAGTGCCCCAACGGGGCTCATGTGTTGCGGACAAATTTTAATATTAAGAACTATGTATCCACATGAAACAATAAATTTTATGACTATGACTAAAGAAAGTGCAATTCACCAAGGCCACCAATACCGGCGTGGCCATCAAAATTGAGGTCCCCTCTATCTCCGCATACAGGGGCCTCACAGCCATTCTGGCGCAAATTAATGCGCCCTACCACACTTACGCCCTCACAGAGGAACGTAAAGTCCGTGCGGTACTCAGAGGAGTGCCGCACGAAATCCCGGCCGAGGAAATCCGGGCTGACTTAGTCGGTCAGGGTTTCCCTGTGGAGGCTGTACATAAAATGTACAGCCGCTCGGGCCGTACTTACCCGCTGGCGTTGGTGGTTTTAACCAACAACGGCGAGGCGAGAGCCATATTCAAAGAGACCCGCACGGTGTGCGGGATCTCTAATATTACAGTAGAGCCGCCCCGCAAGACTGGCATGCCGGCCCAGTGCCACCGCTGCCAGTTATACGGACACGCGGCTCGAAATTGTACGGCTGCGCCCAGGTGCGTTAAGTGCCTGGTGCCGAACCTTACCAAAGACTGCGGTCGCACACGCGACCAGCAGGCCTCCACGCCCCCGGCGTGCGTACTCTGCGGCCAGACTGGCCACCCGGCCAACTATAGAGGCTGCCCGCGCGCGCCTCGGCCGTCCCCCTGCCAACAGTCCCGCAAGGCCGCCAACGGCCGAGGTGGGGCCCAAAGTGGCCGCAAAGCGCCTCCGGCGCCCACGGCGAGCCACTTCCCGCCTCTGTCTGCGGCGGCCAAGTCCGGCACCACGCCTGCGTGGGGCCCAAAAAAGGCTGACTCTGCGCAGCCGAAAACCCAGGCCTGGGGGCCCCGCAGGGAGCCTGCCTTCAAGCAGGCCCCAGCGGGTGCGCCTCAATCCGCCAAACCCGCGCCCACTGCCACTTCAGCCGGCCCGGGGATGCTTAGCTTCCCCAAGGTTGATGTGGCTGAGGTCACACAGTTCCTGCAACTGTATAAAAGCAGTGACATCATCGGGGGGATGGAATTATTCACCCGCTATCACCATCTCATCCTTGCATTTAATTAAATGCCTCCAGTAGTAGGTAACTCAGTGGTACCGAACACCGCCGTGTCGGCTGCACCTGGCCGGACCAAACCGAAAGGGCTCTCGCTTATTTCATTTAATACGCGTAGTTTACGTCCTAACATTCTAGAACTGAAGGAATTTGTACGTAGTAGGGACATTGACCTGCTGCTCCTTCAGGAAACGTGGCTCAAACCCACTGACCGGAAGGGGCTGTCGATTCCCCAGTACACTTTAGTTCGGAATGACAGGCCGCGCGACCATAGAGGCGGCGGTACTGCTATCTACTATAGACGAGCACTTCATTGCTCAACTATAGATACTCCTCCTTTGAGTAGTATGGAGGCCACAGTATGTAAGGTGGCTATGACAGGACATCAGTCCATACTCATAGCGTCCATCTACATACCGAGCGGGACAATCCCACTAAGAAGCGACTTTGAAGCGCTCTTAGCACTAGGCAAGTCTGTCATTCTCTTTGGAGACTTTAACTCCAAACATACAGACTGGACCTGTCAGTCTTCTAACTCCAGTGGCAGGAAGCTACTGGAGATTACCCAAGCCCTAGATCTGGACGTCCTGTGTCCTTTCTCGCCCACACACTACCCTGATCGGGTGGACGCCACTCCTGACGTACTAGACTTTGCGCTAGTCAAAGGAGTGTCGCTTCAGCTCAGATCAATCGAGCCTCTCGATGATCTGGGCTCTGACCACCGTCCAGTCTCACTGGTAATGGGGCCGTTGGATCCCCACCCCTCCTCCACCAACAAGACCTTCACCAACTGGAAAGGTTTTAAGGCCACCCTAGAGGCAGCCTTTGATGCCCCAGATTCACCGTACGCTCTCACGTCCGACTACTTCGATAGTCCGGACAAGATTGACAGTGCGGTGGATTCTCTAACCAAACTGGTTCAATCAGCTGTTCAGGACAACTCGCGGGTAGTGAAGGTGGATAACCGCCGAAAACTACCGCAGGCTGTCAGGGACCTGATTAAAGCCAAAAACTCAGCGCTCCGCAGAGCCAAGCTGTATCCCACCCCGTCTAACAGGACGCTCGCGAACCGCCTTCAGCGGCAAGTGAGGTCCTCTCTCTCCGACCTGAGGGAAGAGCGATGGGGCGACCTCATGGAGAATATAGCTCCCTCTCATGTTGCGTACTACAAAGTAGCGAGAGCACTGCGTAGTGACGTAATAACTCACACCCCACCACTCCACCGTCCCGATGGCACTATCGCCTTCGAGGACGAAGAGAAAGCCGAATGTTTCGCTGACAGCATTGCTTCACAATGTTCTGTCAGCACGCAGCCATGCAACGCTGCACACGTCAAATCAGTGGAGGAGGAGGTCTTACATAAGAGCTCACTCCCTCTCACTGCAGACCCCATCACAGTGTCCAATGATGAAATTAGTTCTTTCATCAAAGGACTAAACCCCCACAAAGCCCCAGGCGCTGATGGAATTTCAAATAAGGCGCTAAAGAACTTCCCAGCCCAAGTGCTGACGCTCTTAGCCCTTATATTCAACGCCTGCTTCGACCTGTGCCACTTTCCAACCGCCTGGAAAGATGCTACGGTCATTGGTATACCTAAACCGGGTAAACCACTCAACAACCCCACTAGTCACCGCCCCATCAGTCTACTTAAGGCGATGGGGAAACTTCTTGAGAGAGTAATGCTCGCTCGACTGAGAGAGCATCTCTTCTCAAATGGTCTCATAATAGACAACCAGTTCGGCTTTCGCTCCAAACACTCTTGCCCACAGCAAGTCCACCGCATAGTCAAGTATATCTCAAGCGGTTTTTATCCAAAGCGTCAAAAGACAGTAGCTGTCTTCTTTGACGTGGCCAAGGCTTTCGATAAAGTCTGGCATGGAGGACTTATATACAAGCTTTACAAGCTTCATATCCCAGACCGACTTGTCCGCTTAGTGGCCTCCTACCTCAAACATCGCTCCTTTCGTTTTATACACGAAGGAGTGCTCTCAACCCCACGCCCACTCAAGGCTGGGGTCCCACAGGGCTCTGTTTTGGCACCCCTGTTGTATATATCGTACACAAACGATATTCCCACCCCTCCCAAAGGCGTTGAGCTCTCGCTCTTCGCCGACGACACAGCCCTCTACTCAAAGAGTGTGCAAGTGTCATCTGCGTTAGCCAAGCTTCAAACCTCAGTTACTGAGTTAGGAAGTTGGTTCAGAAAATGGCGCATAGAGGTGAACCCGGAGAAAAGCTCCGCAGTTCACTTCTGTGCGAGACGCAAACTCCCACACAATACTCCCCGCTTGCGTATGCTGGGGGCGTCAGTCCCCTGGAAACGCACGGCGAAGTATCTCGGAGTCACTCTAGACTCCAGACTCTCTTTTGTCCCACACATTCGGAAGGTAGTTAGTACCGCCAGATTTTATCTGAACCGACTCAGCCCTATGCTGGGAAGGCACAGTAAAATGTCCCTCAGAAATAAGCGAACCCTTTTTTTTTTTTTTTTTTTTTTGTGACGCGGGGAAAAATGCGTTACGCACACCACCGGTGCCTGGGTGGCCTCCGGTGGTAGTGTGGGACTCCCCGTCGGCTGTCCGACGGTATACCCACTAAACGACCCCGCGAAATGCCATCGGCCGCGTTGGTGTGGTGCCCCGGATCTGTCAGCAACAGGGCACCACTGCGACTGGCCAGCCCCTCAAAAGGGGCCGGACTTCTTCTCTCTAGGGGCCATCCCGGCAAATTGGGACAGCCCCTCCGGCGGCGGGACCATTATGGGGCCAGGTTCCCATCCTGACCCCTAATCCCACAGATTAGGGAGGCGGCAGTAGGTGCGCGTAGCGCCTACGCCGCACTCCCGTCCGCCGTCTCCGGAGCGGGACAGCCAAGGGATCGTCCTCCCTGTCCCGCTCCGAGGCCTCCTTCTGGGACATGACCGTCTCACAGAAGGAGGCCATCGCCTGCCAGGCACTGTCACTCCCGAGCATGGAGCGGACCACGCTCGGGAGCGAGAGGTCCGCGCTTCCTAGCGCGGACACCAGATCGTGGCGCTGCCGAGACCACATGGGACACTGCTCCAGAGTGTGCTGGGCAGTGTCCTCGGCCGCGCCACAATCGTGGCAGCCCGGCTGCTCCTCCCGCCTCGCGACCCGGTGCAGGTACTCACCGAAGCACCCATGCCCGGTGAGCACCTGCACCATGCGGAAGGTGAGGGGTTTGCGCCTACGGCGCATCCACGACTCCAGGACCGGGCGCAGCGCATCCGCGACGCGGACTCCATACCGCGGCTGCGCCAGGTCCTCCCCCCACCTCCGCATCATTTCCGTATGCCCTCGCTGGCGATACCGCCCCACCTCCTCCAACGTGGGGCGCTCGCCGAGACTCCTCCTTTCAGCAACGAAGCCGTATACCTCGGCGAGCACCTCCGCCACCAACTCCCAGGGCGGATCGCCAGCGAGGGCGGTCGCGGCCGTCCAAGCTACCGTACGGTACCCCCTTATTGCCCTCCGCGCTATGACCCGCTGCGCTCTGCGCAGCTGAGCCCTGTTCCGAGCGCAGAGGGCGTCCGCCCATATGGGGGCACCGTACGTGGCCATACTCCGGCAGATGCCGGAGTACAGCCTTCTGCACGCGGCGCTGGGCCCGCCCAAATTGGGCAGAAGACGACCCAGCGCCGCCGCAGCTCTGATGACCTTCGGTCCCAACCGCTCGAAGTGGGGGCCGAAGGTCCATCGTCCGTCAAGGGTGAGGCCCAGGTAGCTCATCTGGGCACTCACCCTTATCCTCTCTCCTCCAATTTGGAGGTGCGCTCCCGAGGGGGGGCCCCGCCTACCGGTCCCGCGGAAGAGGAGGGCTTCGGTTTTATCCAATCGGACCCGAAGCCCAAGCCTCTCTATGCGGCTGACCACCAGTCCTACTCCGACTTCGGCCAGCCGCGCCGCCTCCACGAAGGTCTTACCCCGGGATGTGACGAGGGTGTCATCTGCATAGCAGATGACACTCATCCCGGGGAGGAGACGGCCCCGCAGGACCCAGTCGTATGCGAGGTCCCACAGGATGGGGCCCAGAACGGACCCCTGTGGGACACCGCACACGACGCGTCTTCTGACCATTTGGCCCCTCGCGTCCTCGTAGCGCACCTCCCTGTCCTCCAAGTATGCCTTCAACAGTCTCCCCAAGTACGGAGGCACCCCAAAGTATTTGAGGGCCTCCAGTATGGTACTGTGGGGGAGGCTGTTGAAGGCATTGGCGATGTCTAAAGACACCGCCACCACCACATCTCCCTCGCGCTCCGCATCCTCCGTCACCGACCTTAGGCGTCTTATGGCGTCGACGGTCGACCGTCTGGCCCGGAACCCGAACTGGGCATCCGATAGGCCCGGTCCCGGGCCATCCTCCAAGTGCTGAGCGAGGCGGGAAGCGACAACCCTTTCAAGGGCTTTCCCCGCCTCGTTCAGCAGAACGACCGGTCGAACCGCCGACCCCGAGTCCGGGGGCCGGTCTCCCTTCAACAGAAGGCAGAGCCGGCCCACCCTGAAGGGTCCCGGGCAGCACCCCGACCGCAAGCAGCAGTCGAGGAGCTCCCGGAACCTGTCTCCGAGGTGCACGAGAGCCAACGCTAGCACCTTCCCGTGCACCCCGTCCGGACCCGGCGCCCTCTTCTTGCCTCGGAGGCGGTCAACGACCGCCTCCATCTCCTGGTCGGTGACGGGCAGCGGAGCGCCCTCCTCCTCTCCTCTGGAGTCCGACGATCGGGCCATCCTCGGGGGAGCGTAGCCCCGTGGGTTGTCGGGGAAGAGTTCCCCGACAACCCTCTCCAACAGGGCCGGCTGGAGGGTCTCCGTCAGTGGGGCCGACTGAGCGCGGATTTTGTTCCGCGCTCCCCTGTACGGTCGGCCCCACGGGTCCCTGTCTAGGCCCTCCAGCAGCTCCTGCCACGCTCCCTCCTTGGCCCTACTTATGGCCATCTGCAAGGCTTTCTTCTTCTCCACGTAGATGCCGTGCAGATGGCCATCTCTTCCTTCGTCCCGGGGGCGGCAACGCCTGCTCCGAGTGTACGCTCTACGCGCCCCGTTGCAGGCGTCCCGGAGGTCGGCTATCTCCGCCGACCACCAGTAGACCGCCCGCCTTGGAGGCGGACGCCCAACGCTGGGCATGGCCGCCCCGCACACCGCCGTGAAGGCGTCGCAGAGACGACCAGCCCCCTGCTCCGCGCCCAAATCCTCCACTGGTGGGAGGCCCCAGCGGCCGACAATGGCCGCCTCCTCTGCCAGTTCCCGGTCGAGCCTGGTGAGTGCCCAACGCGGGAACCGGCTCCGCCACCGGGACGAAATCGCCGGACTGCCGGGGGCTCGAGACACCCCGAACCTGATGTATCGATGGTCCGAGAGTGTCTCTACCCCCGTCTCTACCCTCCAATCCTCGATACGGCGCGCGGTGGACGCGGTGGCGAAGGACAGATCCACCACCGACCCTCCATTCCACCGCACGCACGTTTGGACCGTCCCCCTATTCAAGAGGGACAGTCCCGCGGCCAGCGCCCACTCCTCCACCTTCCGCCCTTTGGCTTCCGTGGCCGGGTTGCCCCACGCCGTGGACTTGGCGTTGAAGTCCCCGGCCACGACAACCTGGGCGGGCGCTAGCCGCCTCACTGCCGACCCGAGAGCGTCGAGCAGCTGCTCCAAGGCCGGCAGGTCGCGGTTCGGTGAGAAGTACACACCGATTATTGCGTACTCTCCCCGAACCGCCGCCACGTAACCCGCTCCCCTCGCCCTCACCACGAGTGGGGGGCTGGCGCCAGGCCTCGTGACGATGGCCACGGATCCGTCCTGGTCCCCGGCCCAGTTAGGCCGGGAGGGCACGAAATATGGTTCCGCAACCACCGCCACGTCCACGTCCCACTCCGCCATGGTCTGCAGGAAAAGGTCCTGAGCCCCGGCGCAGTGGTTGACGTTGGCCTGTAGGAAGCGAGGATGTCCGGCCATTACTCGGACATCCTAGCCTCCGGCGCCTCCTGCCGCCCACTCCCGCGAGAGGTGGGGGGCATTCTCCCGCGGATGGATGGGGGGTTGCAGAGACGGCCCCCCATCACGTGACTCGCCTTCCGTCCGGCGTCGGCGCACACGGCACAGCGGGCCTGTGCCGAGCAGCCCGAGGCAATGTGCCCCGGCTGCCCGCACCTGTAACACAGGCGGCTGCGGTCCGCCTTGGAGGGGCACAACTCCGCTGTGTGCCCCTTCCCCATGCACTTAAAGCAGTGCATGGGGCGCGCCTTCAGCAGGTGGAGCTGCGCCCTGCTCCAGCCCACCCCGATACTGCCCAGCTCAAGCAGCTTCTTTGCTGCCGTGAGCGGGCAGCGCATCAGGGCGGAACTAGAGTTCCGCCAGTCCGGGCGGATTTCGCCCACCCGGACCTGCTCAGGGGTGCAGCCCCCCTCCCGCGCGACCGCAGCCTGGACCCGCTGTGCCGTAGCGGCGTCGTCCAGACCCGTGAGGCGGAACTCCGCACACTTCATGGGCCTGGACACCTCCACGACGCCGGACAAGGCGGCCGTCAACTTGGCCGCCAGGGCGTCAGCCTTTTCGTGACTGGAGGAGCCTGGTACCTCTATGAGCCTCGCTCCGGTCGCAGACTTCCGGATCCGAAGCGAGCCGATTCCTAGCTCCCCCAGATTCACCTCCCGCTCGGCTTTTAACAGCGCCGAGGCATATGATGCCCCCCCTTGGGCTGCCTCCGGCCGTAACTTTAATATTACGGCCGTGGAGCCGGGGAGCACCACCTTGGCCTTGCGGCCCTCCTCCTTGCCCGCGGGAGTAGAGGCTGACGCCTTGGCGGGCGCTGGCCCCGCAGGAGTCGCGGGGGCCGCGGTTTTCCGCGGCTTGCGGCGGACCACCTCGGTCCACGATGCCACCTTCGGGACCTCGGTGGTCCCTGCCGCTGCCGAGGGTGTCGCCGCGGCCCTAGATGCGGACGGCCCGAAGCTCGTCCACGACTCCTCGCTGGCACCAGTACGGCGGGCGGGACCCACTTTTGCGGCCCGCCTCGCCCGAGGGCGCACATCCAGCTCGGCCGGCGAGCTCGCCTTCTGCGGAGCCGGAGTCGGTCGTCCCGCTCTCTCGATGGCCGCTCTTGCGGCCTTGGCCACCCCCGACTTGTCACCCGCCAATGGCGGGCGGGTGACCGCGGGGGGAGGCAACCGAGACTCCAGCTCCGCGAGACGTCCGTCAACTAGGTTGCCGACGAGCCGGGCGATATTGCTCTCCAGAGCCTCGAGATCGACCGGGCCCGTCGGCCCCTGCGCCCTCCTCTCCTTCCGGAGCTCCTCGAACTCCCGGCGGTGCGCGTGCACCTCCTCCCTGAGGGAGGCGACCTGCCTCTGCAGCCGTGCGTTATCGGCGCGGAGGCGGTGGGTCTCCTCCGCCTCCGTGCGCACCACCAGGGTCTCGAGGATCTCTCTGATCCCGCTCGCAGCCTTCGCTATTTTAGCGGCGTACCCCCCCTTGAGGCTCGCCGACTTGCCGGTGAGGTCGAGGATGACGCCCAGCATCTCCTCGCCCCTCACCATGAGCTCATCGGCTCCCCTCTCAGTTGAGCACCCCGCATTCCCCTCAGGGCATTTCCCTTCGGGGCTCTTCTTTTTTCCCGTGACGGGGCTTCTCCCCTCGACGCTTCCGGCCGCCACTGCCGCGTCCTTTTTACCCGCCGCCCGCTTCTCCAGGAGCGCCTGAAAGGCCGCCTCCTTTGACTCCTCAGTCCGCTCCTTGAGCAGCCGACGGGCTCTGGCCAGACTCGGAGCGATGCCGCCCCGCTTCCCGCGTCTGGCCGTGGATAGCTTCGCCCGCTCGTCGGGCGTCTCCGTCTCCGAGCCGGAGAAGAGGCGCTTCCGCCCCAGCTCCGACTCCGAGAGGGTGGGGACCGACATATCGGTCTCCTCTCCTCCGTCACGCCCCCGCTGCAATGCCACCGCCTGTGGCTCCTCCGGGAGGTCACTCTCCCCGGACCCCTCAGGGCCCGACATCATCATCACACACAAGATACCAACAAAAAACCCAACAAAAGACAAAACACACACCAACAAAAACGGGACACGCTCACACCACCAAAACAATCAACGAAAACGTCAAATACTCCTACTCTACTCAACCACCTCGCCCACAAGTATTGTTTTCTAGCTTTAGTCACCACTCACCGGCCACTGCGTTACCGCGCACCAGGTGAGATGGGTCCAGGGCAGACTACGTGGAAGCACTAGAAAACACTTGGGGCCTGCCCCAGAAATAAGCGAACCCTGTACAAGGTTTGTATAAGGCCGGTGATGTCGTACGCGTCTCCGGTGTTCGCTCATGCCAGTCCTGCAACCATTAATAGGCTGCAGACCGTCCAAAACATCTTTTGTCGTCGAGCCACCAATGCTCAATGGGCTCAGCGTAATGCTGAACTCCACCGTGACCTCCAACTCCCATCTATCCAACAACACTTCCAACTCCTGTCAAAGCGTTTCTTCGAAACCGCTGAGACCCATCCCAACCCGCTCATCCAGCAGGCTGCGTCCTACAGCCCGCCACAGCCTCCTTTATCCCGATACCAAAACCGCAGGCCACGTAGTGTCCTCTTAGATCAACCAAATAAAATTTCGAGAGCTTTGGACCGCTATGCAGCGGCCGAAGCCTCCTTAGGGCAACACTCCTCCACCATGTGAGTACCCTTCTGGTCGCTCGGTTTAGGCGCTTATAGGGTCCAGGGTCGGCGTCCTCAGGAGGAAGTCGACCCTTCTCTAAGCGTATGCTCTTATAAGAGTGACGCTTGCGTCACCCCGTTCCCCTGGGGTGAGCGCTTCAGATGAAGCCTTTGTAGCCTTCCCGGCTAGAGGCAGTCCCAGGGGGTGTTTTAGTCGGTGGAAATCCGACATAATCAGTTCGTTCGCACGAAATGGTATCTTTGAAAGATTTCACCTCCTCCCTCCCGTTTTCCGGAGGGTGCCCCTCACGGAGGAATGACCAATGCACACCCGGCTGTGGGTTGGTCCTTCCTTTGTGGGTCTTCAACTTTGTTGGGCGAAAATAAAAAAAAAAAAAAAAAAACGGTGATCGGTACCAGTCGTCCGCTACACTCAGCGCTCACACTACCGTGAAATAGCCAGCCAAGTCACTCCGAAGCCAAGCCAGTCCAGACCTAGCAGCAAGTACCTACGGCTCCATACTTCTGAAGACAGCATCAGGCGTTTCATTCTGCACCAACCCACAGACCTGCGACTTACAACCGGAGGTCGAAGAACGAAGCCCGCCAGTACCTACATTTCTATTATTTTACATATTCGTTTACGAAAGTGTACGGGTCGTATCGAAGGGACCCGTACAATAGAGATTTTGCTTCTCAAAACGGATGTAAGTAGCTTGTACATGGTTGGCAAGCAGGTAATTGGTCTATAATAATTTGGATCTGTGGCACTTCCGGATTTGTACAGAAGGTGAGTAAGTAGTTATAAAAGTTCGGAGTGACCCGACATCATGCTCACGTTGTTGAAATTGAGATGCTAACCAACGTGTGAAATTGGTAGCCGCTTTTATTTTATACGACTAAGGTAGCATTCAAGCATACGGCCTGCCTAATGGTAAACAGTCACCGTAGCCTATGGGCATTTGCAACACCAGGGGTGTTGCAACTCATGCGTTGCCGACCCTCTAAAAACCTCTTCACGCATTTCTTGAAAATTTCCATACTGAAGTCCCTTGGAAAAACCACGGCTGGGAGCTCAGTCCACAGCTTGAGAGTTCTCGAAAGAAAACTTCTCTGGAACCGCACAGTACGCGACCATTGCGGTTCCAGCGTGTGAGAGTGAACTCCCCGCCGTCGGCTTTAGCATAGTAAAATCAAATAAGTAGGTTATCTTCATAGATACACACCGCGTTCGGTTAGTATGTGTGCGCGCCCGTACCATCCCGTACGTATGCGTCGTCGCACGCACACACTGACAAAATTATCGCTGTTAAAGGTACGCCAGTCGTGGCTACGCCGAGCTCACTACCGCACGCTCCCACGCACGCACCGCCGCTGCTCTCCTGCTCGTAATAATTTGTACGTGTACCTACCTACTTTAACTACAAATTCGTAAAGATGGCTAAAAAATAAAAATATTTTTTTTGTTTGTATGAAATGTGCAATTTTGTTATAATAACACAAATCTCCTACAGAAAAAAGTACTTTTAAAGCCTATCATTTTAGGCTACTATAAAAAAAAATGGATGCACCGCAGGCGCAAACCCCTCACCTTCCGCATAGTGCAGGTGCTCACCGGGTATGGGTGCTTCGGTGAGTACCTTGACCGGGTCGCGAGGCGGGAGGAACGCCACGATTGTGGCGCGGCCCAGGACACTGCCCAACACACGCTGGAGCAGTGTCCCAGATGGTCTCGGCAGCGCCATGATCTGGTGTCCGCGCTTGGAGCGGGACAGGGAGAATGATCCCGAGGCTGTCCCGCTCCGGAGACGGCGGACTGGAGTGCGGCGTAGGCGCTACGCGCACCTATTGCCGCCTCCCTAACTTGTGGGACTAGGGGTCAGGATGGGAACCTGGCCCCATAATGGTCCCGCCGCCGGAGGGGCGTCCCAATTCGCCGGGACGGCGCCTAGATTGAAGAAGTCCGGCCCCTTCTGAGGGGCTGGCCAGTCGCAGTGGTTTTTATTTTAAATTTATTAAAGGTTAATGGCATTTCGCGGGGTCGTTTAGTGGGTATACCGTCGGACAGCCGACTGGGAGTCCCACACTACCACCGGAGGCCACCCAGGCACCGGTGGTGTATTTTGCATTTTGGCCTTTGAGCATATTTAATGAGCGATTTAGCGGGCAGCTTCAACCTGTTACTTTTGTGTTTGTGTCTTAAAATTTCACTCATAATTTTTTCATAACGCGCCTAAAGGAGTATATAACTTCAGCACAATAGTCAGCTCCTGGTCTATGTACAAAAAATAATTAAGAAAATCTTTGTATTATAGATACCTGATGATTCACCTACAGGGGAAAATTGTTTTGTATATAGATAGACTATGCATTTTTGACGATTGTATAAACTATAAGCGACATCCCTACGTGTTTAGGCTATTATCTTTCGCTCAGGGGTACCGAGTCGGCCTACTTGTTTGATTATACTATGGCTTTAGCCAATAATTTTCGCATGGCCGTTTTCAAGTATTAGCACATACTTATAATATTCATACAGGCACATACTTATAATATGGCACTTCAGAGCTCACAAGACCATATCTAAGAGCAAACTGGTGGTGCATAGTCCTGGCTACCTGGCTGTGCCTCTACAAATAATCACACTTGGCAAGGTAAAAACAACTGGAAATAACACTCCAGATTGATTCATCGGGACGGTAACAGGCCCGACAAATGCAAGCAAGGACATAATCCAAGCGTTGAAAGTACGCACTTTGCCACCATCTGACAAAAGACTTTTAAGAACTTTTAAAAGTCTAGTCGTTGTTTTGTGGTAGTCAGTTGGAGCAACGTCTGGCGAATACGGACGATGACGTATGGTTTCTAACTGCGGCTCCTGTAGAGTTACAACGGTTTCTCGTGCAATGTGAGGTCTTGCGTTATCATGGAGCAATAATGGTGAAGATCGATTCACGAATCGGGGCTATTTCACTACCAGTTTCGCCAACATTGTTCGAATTTTGGCACAGTAAACATCTGCTGTTATTTCTTGAGTAGACCTAATAAAGCTATATATAGTAAATAACGCCATGAAGAGATCAGCAAATACTTACTATTACCTTTTTATTCGTAAGCTTTGCTTTAGGGCCATGTTGCAACGTTTGACCTGGGGACAGCCATTGCATTTTTCGCTTACGGTTATCGTAAAGAATCTACTTTTCGTCACATGTTACAATTCGATCCAATATTCATTCATTTCTGTACTTATTCAACAAGGCAACATAAGTTTCAACACGCGTTTCTTTCTGCAGGTCAGTCAAATCATGAGGCACCCATTTTTCATATTTTTCACCTTACTGATTTGATGCAATTGAGTCAATATTGTTGGTAAGGTAACGTTAAACCATGCCGCTAATTCCTGTGTAGTTTGACTCGAATCGGCTTCCACCATCTCCTACAATTCAGCGTTATTCACCTGTGTGGCCGGTCTTCCACGTGGTTCGTTCTTCAAGTCGAAGTTTCCATTACGAAAGTGGTTAAACAAAAAACGCACGGTGCGTTCGTTAGCAGTCTCCTCTCCAAACGCAGCATTGATATTGCGAGCCGTTTCTGCCGCGTTAGAGCGCGCAAAAGAAAAACCTCATAGGTATCATGTGAAAAAAGTTTCACACTAACAACACAAGAACATCGGTTTGGCATACTCAAAATGAGTTCATCCAAATCACGCTGTGGAATGGCCGCCCATGTTCGTTGCAACAACAAAAAAAGGTCGTCTTGCGACTGGATACCCTCCATATTCGGCAGAGCTCTTCTCTGTAGCATATCCCATGCATGCTCAATCGGGTTCAAGTCTGGCGACTGAGCAGGCCAGGGCATGACATTGATGTTAGCTGCGGCGAGAGTCTGTCTTACAACTCTTGCGGTGTGCGGTCGTGCATTATCATGCATTAACTAAAATAAGGGACCGATTTGCAGTTGTAGAGGAACGATGACGTCTGATACAATCGTCTCAGCATAAATTTGAGCGTTGAGGTTGCCTCTGATCCAAATCAACTCAGTTCTTCCGCCGATCCAAATACCCGCCCATACCATGATGGTTCCACCACTATAAGGATGGACTTCCTGGCAGGATTTTAATCGCTGTTGGCGTCCAGGGGTTCTCCAGTGTCGTATACGTCTTGTATCCGGTCTCATACCAAAACGAGACTCATCAGAAAAGCACACGAAACGCCATTGTTCTTCTGCCCAATTTCTGTGTTCAAGAGCCCATTGATATCGAATCCTACGATTGTGCATTGCTATAGGTGGTACCCTTAGCGGTCTTCGGGAATGAAGGTTCACTTCATGCAAGCGGTTTCTGACTGTTTGGTCGCTAATTAAGTTCCCTGAAGAGTGATGAAGCGTCACGGCTAACATCATGGCGGTTATTGTTGGAGCTCTTCGAGTTGTGATTTGAATGTATCGGTCTTGTTTCCGTGTGGTGCAGCGATACCGTCCTCCATGGCGCTCAGCCACGGTACCAGTGCTTCGGTAACGTGTCCAAAGTCGACTGATACTGACATGGGCGGCCATTCCACAGCGTGATTTGGATGAACTCATTTTGAGTATACCAAACCGTGTTCTTGTGTTGTTAGTGTTCGCGGTAGAAACACGGATTATTAATTGTTTAAGTTACCCAATAAAATTTTAAAGAAAACTGTTATTTCAGTCTTTTTTTCGAACTTTAATGTTAGTGGTTCAAATGTCAAAAATCCCTTTATTATGAAAATGGCAAATTTCTTTATTAATGCAAAGGTGACTTGGTTTATCGTTACTGTAGACAAACGAAAACACTTTATTTGATGAATCCTTAAAGAAAATTTTAATTAATATCAATCAGGAGAAAAGTTATTGCAAAAATATATGTTGATCCCTAGACACTTTTGATGTGTGTATTTTCGTTACAGCCAGTCACTTAACTGATATAAAAATATATCATCATGTATCTTCTGAAAGTTCCGATTCGGTTGTCGCGCGCGCTAGTCGTGTGCGCTCCGTCTCAATTTTTTATTCGCGTTCGCGAGTGTTTTTTCTCTGGTGAGTATTGTACTACGACTGTTTTGTCGAGTACGTCGCTGCATTACACATTGTTTTGGAGTCCAACGGTTGTATAGCTTCGGCTGTATAGCTTTTGGGTTTCACAGCAATTGTAATAGCTCGGTTTTTACCGGTGGATACCTACAGGTGCGATACGAAGCCGGTAAGCGTCCCCCCGGTACGTTGCTGGGTTCCTTCTGAACCCGGTGAAACCGGAAGATCCGAACCCAGTGCACTTGGCTCTTGCCAAGGGTGACGGTCCTTTTAACGGCTATCTAAATTAGAGATACTCGTTTTAAATTCACTCTCCCCGCCCCCCTGCCGTAAGGCAGGGAGGTCTTTGTCGCCAATATGGCAGGTTTACCGCTGTCTCCAGCGCTTTCCGATTTGTTTCTAAAGTTCACCAATTCAATTGTCGAAGCCCTTAAGGCCTCTCCCGATCTCGATACAAAAGCCCTTCTTGCATTGGTTATAAGCCAACATAACGCAGAACATTCTGTCTCTGCTGACAAATCGGACACCATGTCCACTACCTCTTCTACATCAAAGAGGACCGCTTCCCAGTAGGACTCTGACTCCTCCGGCGACTCTCAAGAGTCGTCGGACACACTTGTTGAGTCGGTTAAAGGCTCAACCCCCTCCAAACCCCCGTCCAAATCCTCTAGAAAGAGGATACGGCGCCTTCAGCGCCGTCAACAGGACGCACTATCAGTAGACACAAACAGGTCCAGTGCCTCCCCGTCTCACGACGAGGAGGTGCCTCTCCCGCCCTCTCCTGTCCCGGTAGAGATGGAGGTAGTTCCCTCGTCGTTCGACAGGGACTCCCCTCTCTCCCCGCCACCCCCCACACCCCCTCCCGCTCCCAAAGCGGCCCCTGCCTCTCAGAAGGCCGCCAGCAAGCCCGCCCCGCGCGGCACCCCCGCTCCGACCCGAGCCAACGGCCCGCCGCCTGTTTTCCTTCGTGAAAAAGGCAGGTGGGTCGAAGTCTCTAAACTTTGCGCCGATCAAAAGGTGCATTACACCCGTGCTACTAACACGGGTGTTGCAATCAAAATAGACGTACCGTCTATTGATGACTTCAAAAGTCTTACAAGGCTTTTATCCCACAATAATATTCCGTATCATACATATGCGCTCCCCAGTGAGCGCAAAGTACGTGCGGTCTTACGCGGAGTGCCGTCTGAGGTCTCCTGCGACTCCGTTAGGGACGACCTGCTGGCTCAGGGCTTCCCTGTTGAGGCGGTGTACAGGATGCACGGTCGCAACGGGAAGGTTTACCCGCTAGCACTGGTCGTACTAGCGAACGTCCCGACTGCCAGAGGCATTTTTAAGAGAGAGCTCACGGTGTGCGGCCTCTCTAATGTCAAGGCCGAGCCTCCACGTTCACGTGGAATTCCAGGGCAGTGCCATCGTTGCCAGCTGTATGGTCATGCAGCTGCCAACTGCTCGGCCAAGCCCAGGTGCGTCAAGTGTCTACTTGACCACCATACTAGGGATTGCACTCGCGACCCTAGCACTCCTCCCGGCTGTGTGCTGTGCGGCCAAGTCGGCCACACAGCCAACTACAGAGGGTGCCCTCGTGCACCCCAGCCCTCTGGCAAGCCCTCTAAGGGACATACAGAGGGTCCCAAGCCGAGGCGCGCGGCCCCGCCGCCCATATCATCTTCAAAACATTTCCCCGATTTATCAAAATCGGGCCCGGCTCCGACCGGGCGGGCCCTAGCATGGGGCCCGCGAAATGCAATCCCGCCTAAGGCGGCCCCACTTCCGCCCCAGCAGGGCGCTAAACCTCCATCCTTAGGAGACGACCTGAAGACGGTAATCACCGCCATTCAGGGAGTCAATCTGAAGGAGGTTTCACTCCTTGCGGGCAAGCTTAGAGCTGCCCGCAGCCCACAAGAGCGACTTTTAGCGCTCTGTGAGCACGAACAACTTCTAAGCTCTTTGTAGCTTATCACTAGCCTCGGTAGCGAGTCGTTAGCGGCTCGCGCCGAGTAGAGCGCAGTCCGCTCGTAGGTACCTACCTAGTCCTACCTACACTCAATCCACTTCCCAGTTCCTTCCCTCCTGTTTGTGTCTACTGAACCTTTTTAAAATTATAAGCACCCTTCTGGTCGCTTAAGTCGAGTAGTTAGGTACTAGTGTCGACCTCCTCAGGAGGAGAGTCGGCACTTTTCTAAGCGTATGCTCTTATTAGAGTGACGCTTGCGTCGTCCCGTTCCCTTGGGGCGATCGCATCAGATGGAGCCTTTGAGGTCTTCCCGGCCAGAGGCGGTCCCAGGGGGTGTTTTAGTCAGTAGGAATCTGACATAACTAGGTTCGTTCGCACGAAACAGTATCTTATGTAAGATTTCACCTCCTCCCTCCCGTTTTCCGGAGGGTGCCCCTCACGGAGGAATGACCAATGCACATCCGGATGTGGGTTGGTCCTTCCTTTGTGGGTCTTCAAATTTCTTGGGCGAAAATCAAAAAAAAAAAATAATAATATCTTCTGAACACACGCCTCCCCTCTAGCTACTCGCCTCGATCCTGTGCATGCACACATGCATTCGTCGAATGGCTACAACCCTCTGAAGGTCGTCGATCCAACTAGTGGGGAGCTGTGTCACACTGTACGAAGACGCCATTTGAGAACTTGCTTCCCCAGCGATAGTAAATTGTACGAACTATGCGGCCGGTCCATCGCCACTCAGCCAATATACTCGTACTGATCTATTTGGCTATTTGTTTGGGTACTTACCATAGCTTATCGTACATCATTCTTCACGGCTAATCGCCTGCTACCTGTAAATACATAAAGCAAATACATTTTAGTACAAATTTTGAAAACTTCCATACAAACAGTGCTTTTGCGCAACAGACTAGTCTTCATTTTGTGTTTCTGTGCTCGGAGGTTCTTCAAACGCTCCGAGAAGTAGCCTATAGATTCAGTATACAACCTAGCATACAGAGAACCACTTTGAAGTGTGTTTTTAGTACTTTTCCTCTGTTTTATTGCTGTTTTTCGATAATTTTTGCGTATTGACTCGATTTTTGCGTCCATACCTTGTCTTTTAGCGCCGCTCGTCGGTGCTAACCTCACACTACATCAGTTCTCGTCATCCTACGTAGATTCCGATCAAAAAATCGCCCCCCCACACACCCTTTACCGGTTCAGTTATAAAAACCAAGGCAGTACCGGTACGAAAAGACGACAGACGCGGCCCCTTTACAGCCCAAAATTTTATTTTAATTAGTCTTACTTGATTTTATTTTATTTTATATTACTATACAAATTTTGACTATTCAGACACGGCCTCTATACAGCCCAGGCTTTTATTTTTATTGTATTTTATTTTTAAAATTGTTCATATTATTTATTTTTATACAAAATATATTTTGATTTAAAGAGACGCGGCCTCTATACAGCCCAAGCTTTAATTCTAATTGTATTTATTTTAATTATTTGACACGCACCCCTGCGACATGTTCAGAACGCCGGTGAAACAAGGAGACGCCCGGGACGCGGCCTCCCTGACCCCGAACGAGAAGACCGAGAATATCTCGGCCACAGATGTCAGGAGGAGTATCGGTGAATGGGAGGCCGGCGTACCGGGTAGTATTACCCCCGCACAAACAATAGGACCCGCCTTGGCATCGACAACGGTCACCAAGGCGCCCCGGGCCAAGTCCAAACCCGCCCAGCCGACCGCCAAGTCGATAAGGACCAGGGTGGAGGAGGCCAGGGCCTGCAGCAACAAGGCCAAAAGTGCCCTGTCCGTCTCCAGAAATCTGAAGACGGACATTAAACAAGATGTGCTGCAGGCTCTGGACCGCCTCTACCATCTGGTGAAGGAAGCGGAGGCCGACTTGGCGGGCGGCAGGAAAAAGACCGGGTTGGCGGGGGATGCCTCGACATCGGTCGTGGCATCCGTCGCTAACCCTGTCAAACCCTCGGGAACGGACAACGGGGCGCAAGAGAACGAATTAATGACCAAATTAGTAGAAAACACGGAGCTCCTCGTCCAGAACAATAAATTATTGGAGGAAATTAGAGACAGAATTAGAAATCAAGAGAAGGCGATCGAGGGGGCGACATACGCGAGTGTCGTGGCGGCGGGCCAGACCGCGAAACGGGACGCGGAGCCGGCCGCTCTTCACTCCGTAGTCGTCTCCTCGACCGTCGAAACAGAGACTGGGGACGAGGTGCTCCAGAAAATTAGGGAAGCGGTCGATGCCAAGGAGGGATGGGTTAAGGTCGAGCGGGTGCGGAAGGTGAAGGACCGCAAGGTTATAGTGGGATGTAGGGATGAAGGGGAGCGAAAAAAGATTAGGGAGAGATTGGCAGCGACGGGGAGCGGCCTGGTCGTCGAGGACGCGAAGAACAAGGACCCGCTTCTGGTGGTGAGGGACGTGCTGAGCATTCACAGCGATGCAGAGCTCATACGCGCCCTTCGCAACCAGAACCGGGACGTCTTTCGGGGCCTCGACGGCGGGGAGGACCGCGTCGCTGTCAAATATAGTAGGAAGGCGCGAAACCCGCACAACCGCCACGTCGTGCTGAGCGTCTCCCCCGTGATTTGGAGGAGGTCGATAGCGGAGCAGAAGCTGCGTATCGACCTCCAGAGGTGCGTCGTGGAGGACCAGACGCCCCTCGTCCAGTGCACACGCTGCTTGGGGTTCGGACATGGTCGACGGTTCTGCAAAGAACCCGCCGACCTGTGTAGCCACTGCGGTGGCCCGCACCTCAAGGCGGAGTGCGCGGACGCCAGGGCGGGGGGGACGCCAGCATGCAAGAATTGCACCCGGGCAAAGCTGCTGAACGCGAAACACAACGCGTTCAGCGGCGATTGCCCGGTAAGAAAGAAGTGGGACGGGTTGCCGCGGGCCTCTGTCGCCTATTGCTGAGATTGCCTCGGGGACCACCCGCCAGTATCGAATGGCTCAGGCCAATCTACAGAGAAGCCAGCTAGCAACGCACGAATTGCTGCTGGCGGCAAAGGAGCGCAAAATATCTGTCGCACTGCTACAGGAGCCCTATGTGGGTCGGGTTGGAAGCGTAAGAGACTATCGTGGAGTGAGAGTCTTCCAGGCACTGGGGAACGGAGAGGGTACTGTGAAGGCGGCAATAGCCGTCTTCGATCACGAACTTGATGTCGTACAGTACCCACAACTCACCACAAACAACATCGTTGTGGTGGGGATCCGGACTAGTGCCTGGAAGATTACACTGGTCTCCTACTACTTCGAACCTGACAAACCCATGGAGCCATACCTGGAGCAGCTTAGACAGGTTGAGCGGGAAACCGGACCTGGAAGGTTGGTCATAGGCGGGGACGCCAACGCGAAGAGTTTCTGGTGGGGCAGCTCCCAAGAGGACTCCAGGGGGGAGATGATGACTGGAGCCTTAGGGGAGCTGGGCCTCCAGATACTTAATTCGGGGGACGTCCCGACATTCGATACCGTTCGAGGCGGGAAGAGGTACAGCAGCCATGTCGACGTGACGGCCTGCTCTGAGGATATGCTAAGCCTGGTGGATGGCTGGCGCGTCTCCGAGGCCCTAACGTCCTCTGACCACAACGGCATTCTATTTGAAATCAACTTGGCACGGGCAAAAGGGGTATCCGTGGCGAGGACCACCAGGATCTTCAACACCAGGAAAGCGGATTGGTGTCAGTTTCGTGAGAAACTGGCAGCAATCATGCGGAGGGACCGCCTGAACGTGGAGAGCGTTGAGGCGGTCCAGGTGCGGGAGGACCTGGAGGTAATCGTGGACGGGTATACCCGAGCCATAGCCGAGGCCTGCCAGGCAGCGATGCCCAAACTCAAAGGCGGGGATTCATTTAGATTGCCGTGGTGGTCGGAGGAACTCGAGGAGCTGAAGAGGCAAACCAACACCAAGCGACGCAGAATCCGAAACGCAGCGCCGGACCGGAGACAAATGGTGGTCAGTTCGTACCTCGAACAGAAGGGCAAATACGAGGCCGCAGTGCGGGATGCCCAGACAGACAGCTGGAGGAAATTTTGCGGGAGGCAAGACAAAGAAGGCGTCTGGGAAGGTATATATAGGGTCATTGGGAGGGCAACCGAGCGCAAGGAGGATGTACTCCTCCAGGAGGGCGGGAGGACGTTGGATCACAGGGAGTCCCTCGAGCTGTTGGCGGATACGTTCTATCCTGCCGACAGCGAGTTAGACGACGATACAGATCACCGCGAAATAAGAAAAAAGGCCCGCGAGGTAAACGAGCGGGTCGATGATGACCATGACCCGCCGTTTACCATGAGGGAGCTCTTAGCGGCTGTATCGTCGTTCAACCCAAAGAAGGCTCCCGGTGCCGACGGCCTCACGCCTGACATTTGCGCTCGGGCCATCAACAGTGACCCTGAGTTCTTCCTGGCCCTTCTTGATAAATGTCGAGCCCTCCGCTACTTTCCTCGGCTGTGGAAGGGGGCCCTCGTAATTGTCCTTCGAAAACCAGGCAAAGACTCGTATACCTTGCCCAAATCGTACAGGCCGATTGGGCTTTTGCCTGTCTTGGGCAAGGTATACGAGAAAATGCTGATCGCTCGCCTCAAGCACCACATTCTACCGAGGATTAGTACTCGCCAGTACGGGTTTATGCCACAAAGGGGAACCGAAGACTCCCTCTATAACCTGGTGCAGCAAATCCGCGCCAAGCTTGACGAGAGGAGAATGCTCACTCTCGTCTCGCTGGAGCCTTCGACAACGCCTGGTGGCCCGCCATCAAACTGCGACTGGCTGAGGAAAATTGTCCTCTGGGCTTGAGGAGAGTGATCGACAGCTATCTCAGCGATAGGACGGTCAGAGTGAGGTACGCCGGGGAGGAAACCTTGCGGTCCACCACCAAAGGGTGCGTCCAAGGGTCCATAGGAGGACCGATTTTGTGGAACCTCCTATTGGACCCTCTTCTGCAGCAACTCGACCTTGCGGGGGTGCACTGTCAGGCCTTCGCCGATGACGTCGTGCTGATGTTCGACGGCAACACTGCGCTGGATATAGAGAGACAGGCTAATGCCGCTCTCGAGCATGTGAGGGCGTGGGGTGTCAAAAACCGGTTGAAGTTTGCGCCGCATAAAACCAGCGCTATGCTGATCACGCGCAAACTTCGGTATGACACCCCGCGGCTTACCATGGGCGGGATAGACATTGGCATGTCTCGGCAGATCAAACTGCTGGGGTTGACGATTGACGCGGGTCTGACGTTCAACGCGCACGTGGCAACGGTCTGTAGAAGGGCAATAGCCATATACGGGCGCCTTGCGCGTACGGCCCGCGTCAGTTGGGGACTCAACCCTGAAGTAGTGAAGATCATATATTCAGCCGTAGTGGAACCTACGATATTGTACGCTGCCGCCGCATGGGCTCCAGCGGTCAATAAGCTGGGTATCCAGAAACAGCTCAACAGCGTACAGCGGGGCTTCGCTCAGAAGATCTGTAGAGCCTACCGCACGGTCTCCCTGAACTCCGCACTGCTGCTGGCTGGGGTGCTGCCTCTTGACCTCAGAGTGCGCGAAGTCGCCTCTTTATACGAGGCCAAGAGGGGGCTACCCCATCCGCTGCTCGGGGACAGGGAGATCGAGCGGATGGCCTCGAAGATCGAGGCCCCGCATCCCGCGGAGCTAGATAGCTTGGAGTTCGGCAGCCTGGTGGACGAGGAACAATGCAGGGCACACTCCAACTTTGCCCTGCGAATGTTTACGGACGGCAGCAAGATTGAGGGCCGGGTTGGCGCCGCTGTGTCCATATGGAACGGTGACGCCGAAACCAAGGCCCTCAAGCTTGCTTTGTCGTCCTACTGTACCGTCTACCAGGCGGAACTCCTGGCTATCTGTACGGCGGCCGAGTACGCTTTGAGCTGTGATGGACCCAGTATCGGCATCTTCAGCGACTCCATGGCGGCGCTCCAGGCGGTGGCGAGCGTCGAGTCCCCCCATCCCCTGGCGGTGCAAACACGGGACGCTCTTAAACTGTGCAAAAGCCAGGGTAAGAGCGTCTCGCTGTTCTGGATTAAGGCACACGCGGGGTTGGAGGGGAACGAACGCGCCGATGAACTCGCCAGGAGCGCCGCGCTGGGGTTGCGGAGGCGGCCAGATTATGACCGCTGCCCTGTCTCATTCGTCAAAGGTATGATCCGCAAGGGGACCATTGACGAATGGGACAGGAGATACACATCGGGAACTACAGCTTCGACAACGAAGATGTTCTTCCCGAGTGCGGCGGCGGCGTACGGCATCGTGGGTAAAATGGTGCCGTCGAGCATCACTACGCAGGTCCTCTCGGGACACGGTGGGTTCTCCGCGTACTTGCACAGATTCAAATGCGCGGATGACCCATCGTGCTTTTGCGAGCCCGGCGTGGACCAGACAGTGCAGCACATATTGTTTCGGTGTCCCGCATTCTCCAAACAGAGGTATGATTTGGAGCAGGATTTGGGAATGCGGGTCACCGAAACAAAGGTCTCCGAAATAGTGATGGGGCAAATTAGATCAAAATTTTTAAAATACTGCGTCAGTTTAGCCACGGCTGTCATAAATCGGAACAAGCAGAGCAGCTCCACCTAGGACTAATGTTGTATACTTCGGCTATACACAGTATAGCCGATGGGATCGCGGTGGCTAGGTGGAGCTGTGAAGCTCGCTGTCGCCCGCGTGTCTGGACTGACGCAGTATGGGGAGGGAAGTCTGGCAACATATATAAGGATAGTTCACCGGCGTTCTAAAATGGGCGAAATAAAAACTTTAGAATATATAATTGAAAGATGATGAATGGAAGAATGAAGTGCGGAATGGAAGAGAGTATGATGAATGAATGTGTTATTTACAATAGAATATTTAAAAAAAAAGTAAGATCAAGAAATTAAAAATGTATGTAAATAGCCTTGCCCATGGCAGGGGTGCACGTATTATAAAAAAAAAAAAAAAAAAAATATACTCGTACTTGCTTATCTTTTAGGCTATGTCGCTTTTTCACACCAATTTAACTTAACCCACTGCAAGGGTATCTCTTCAACTGGTTTAATGCATACTCCACCACACTGCTCAATTGCGGGTTGCCGAAAGCCAGTGTTTCAAGCCGCCCGGGGGCCACTGCCTTGGCTTAACGACTGTCATCTATCGACAACAGCCGGGACCGCCGGCTTAACGTACCCTCCGAAGCACGGCACTCTTATGTCGATTATCCACTGCTCTTTCTCTGCATGATAGAATCTGAAATGAGGATATCGCCTCATTTCAGAATCTATCAAGCAGAGAAACCCCGAGCGTACCTCTATCCATAGAACGCTGAGCATCCTTGAGTTTCCCCATACGGCTTGTTAAGGGTCGTGTCTCCGTCTCGTATGTCATCACTGACCACACACGCAGTTCGAAGAACTTGCTCTTCAGACGCTGATGTATGTGGGATGAAACATACCTCATTCAACCTCACCCGACGAGTCATTGGTCCAGTTGATTCAGAGAAAATTGGCTGTGTCGAGAGTATGTCGTCGCTATATACTAATTTCAATTTCGTGTTCTATGTACCTAGAATGTCGCATTATTGTGTCCTCAGAATGTCGTCGAATCTAATATTCCCTACACTACGCCAAACAGCTTCGTGGAATCTCCTCGTAAACGACTCGGCAAAGTGCGTTTACGATGCATCAAAGATTTTGCTTTGATATGCAAGAAGTTTATTATACAAACAACATCTGTGACTTTTCTCGTCGTGGCTACATCGACAAAGGGTTTATAAGTCCTTTGAGAGCTTTCTAGGAGATTTTCTAGGATATTTCAACTTTTGTATTTCTTTTAAGTTCTGAACGAAGCATGGAACGTAGAATATTTCTACTTCAATCTTTCAGAGCGGAGACTCCAGTGCTTATGAATAAATTTAAATATGACATGCGTGCAATATTGCTATAATATCGCGGTGTCTCGGTCTTGCAATATCTTCAAATTATTTTCGCAATATTACACTTTACACATATTGAAAGTTTACACCTTTGACATAAATATCTTATATTTAAATATTGTTTTTAGTTTAGTTTAGTTTAGTTCGTTAGTAACCGATCATTGGAAAGCGTATACGTCGGTTTGTGGAGCTAACACGTAGATGCTCCTTAGAGAAGATTAATGTAATATAGATCCGCCCCGATACAATCCACGGGACGTTAATATGACGAGAAGTGTTTGGCAGGTGTCGCGACTACTGTTGTTTTAGAGAGTAAACGGACTGTGAACAAAGTACTAGGTCGAATACATATTACAGAAGAGAGACCGACGCCTGCCATGACCATCCCATCTAATCGGTACTTCACACAGGCGGTGCCTCGTGATCTGCCTGAGCCCCTAAATACCAGCAAAAGTCGACCTGGGGCACAAGCTAATTAACCTCTCGAATGCGCATTGAGGCACCCCTCGCTAACCAAAACTTTGTTTTATTTTGCGACTGTTTAGCTTTAGGTTATAAAATTGTCACATATTTGCCATGGAAATGCTCGCGATAAACCCGATCGATTGCCACGAAAGATGTATTATTTATCTATCTATATAAAACAAAGTCGGGTTAGTTACACTGTTTGTTTAGATTCGAGAACGGCTGCACCTATTTTTATGATCTCTGTTTTGTTGGATATGGGGCGGAGAGCCCCGAATAGCAGAATAACTATACCTAAGCATATGGAAAAAAATAACAAAAAAGAAAATTATTCAAAAAATCATACATTGACCAGTTTCTTTTTGATTTGCCAAGGCGATTCATTTAAACAAATGTTGCCTCTGATATGCCACGTTATTCCACTGGGTCAACGCTTATCCCAGATACTTCAAAGTCGGGAGCAAGGCAATGTGGTTTAATATTGCTCTTTAAAATTTAAATAGTTCGACAATATACTTAATGAGGGGACAACACATCATAGCACAAGGAGGATTCCGAAATGGAAGAAGGGGATGTACGGATCAAGATTTCTCGCTTCGCAAAGTCGTAGAAAAGCATCTGGTGTCATTAGCAGAAACACCATCTGAACTGGTCACAATAATGAAAGACGTATTGAGAAAGGCTTAATATTGAACGCGAAGATAATGGTATTTGAAAGAGAAGAAACTAGAATCAATGTAAGGATTACGGTTAATGATGAGGTGTTGAGATTGTTGAACAAGTGGATGAGATTGTATATCTTGGATGCGCTTTCAGCAAGGATAGAAGGTACACCGCAGATGTGGAAAGACGAGTGAGTGCTGGGAATAGTGTGAATGGAGCATTGGGAGACCTTCTTGGCAGTAAAAACTTGAGCCAGAAGGCACAGCTCGCTAGTCCCAACGCTTACTTATGGAAGTGAGAGCTGGGTATCATAGGTATGGCAGAGCGAGCATGAAAGTAGGAGTAACGCGGTCGAAATTCGAGCGTTGCGCTAAATTTGTGGCGTTAAGCTTGTAGACAGTATTCGCAACGATGATCTTAGAAACAGAGCTGGTCTGAAAAAGAGCGTCGGTGTCAAAATAAGAAGAGGCATGCTCCGTTGGTTCGGATATGTAGAAGCAATGCAGGATGAAAGAATGACGAAGCAGACATACAATGCAAAAGTGGAAGGATGTAGGAGCCGATGAAGGCCAAGACTTACCTACCGTGACCAAATTGGTCGTGTTCTATCAGAAGGTGACGTCAGGAGCCCTAGAAATAGGCGAGCGTGCATGAGAAGAGCAATGATTTGGCGTGAAGTTATAGATAGATAGATATAACTTAATGATTCAAAACTTCTGTGTGACGATGTGTGTCTTTTCAGGAACACCGTTCCTATGAAATCTATATATTTGTCTGTGTGCGCGTTTGTCTGTGTTTGTGTGCGTGTCTGTCGCTTTTTTTCGAATATTCGAATTTTGACTTCAGATTCGGATTCAACATAAAAAAGCAGAATAGGAATGTCTGAAAAACCAACCTGCTATCTCTTAAGGAACATGGTCAAAATGGCCGACAAATTAAAAGAAATATCGAAAAGCAAATTAAAAAGTAGAATAGGAATGTCTTAAAAACCAATATCATATTTCTTAAGGAACATGGTCAAAATAGCCGACAAAGTTTTAAAAATAATAATTAAAGTGTTATATAATTGACGAGCCAGGTATTCCTCTGGCAATGCAAGCTTGCGCATTCTCAACTGGTTTAAACTTTAATCTTTTGCAAAATGACTATTATATTCGGAAATATTAAATGTCAAACGACCGACTGGGTGTGTTCTGCTCGCTGCGTTCTTCATTTAAAGTTTAATTACGCTAAATCTTGTAATCCCTCGCGCCCGGAATGCTCTAAAAAAGGGATACAAAGTTTATCTTCACTTATATATACATCCATTTAATTGAATTGTACTTGAGCGCAATATAAAAGTCAGGAATGCCTCGAAAGGTAAATCAAGTAGCGCACTAACCTCTTCACTTAACCACTGTTGTTTACCAAATGTTATCTACTTACGTGAGAATAATTTATCTATCGATATCTTCAAATGGAGTCCCTAGCGGGGTAGACAGAGAGCATCAAATGACTCTGTTCGTACACACCCACACGCTTCTCTAACATTCATAGCTTGTTTCGTGCACGCTCGCCTGTTTTGTCGATTTCTGGTAAACAAGTAAGCTAGTCGCGATTAATGCATTTTGAAAGATGCTGTGAAAATGTCACCACGGAATAGTCGCGGTGCGTTCCAATAAATTAATTTGTCGGTAGCGAGTAGGTCGTTGTTGTCTTCCAGTAAATCCATACATTAACTAAGCGACATAGTACCTAATAAGTGGTACCTAAAATTCACATGATAGTTGTCTAATTTTAATAATATGCAATATAGCGTATTGTTTACTAGACCATATTGACACATTAACTGTGTTAAAATATAGTACCTAAGATACAAGGTGCCAGGCCATAATGTTCCTTAAAAATATGCTATAGAACCATGGCGGAATCCAAATTGAGAAAGTAGGTACTCGATGAATGGACGATTACTAACAAACACTTCGCTAGTAGTTTAAGCTGTGCTATAATGTGATTTGATAATTACGAACTTACTAATTAGTGCCATGTAACTAATTTATAAATTTTCTGTTTATATTCTTCGAGAAAAAAATCTCAATTTCTATCAAATTGATCAATTTTACAATTTTCACGTGTGTGTGGTGCTCTTTCCCAGAACAGCATTATCACTACCCGTCGAGTTCCAGCCCCCATTCACACGAGTTCAAGGCGAGATTCTTGCTCTATGACACTCGGAGCCATGACTTTTGCTCGACTATCAAAATAAATAACATTAACCATACACGCATTACTTGCTTATCCAAAATCAACGACGCAACGGTTTGCTGATAACATCTCCTTAGCGTGATCGGCGAGTCTTAGCCTTCCTCGGCTCTCACATCCTTCTACTTTCGCATACCGACCAACAAACTAAGTTACTTTCGCATTATAAATATTCGAATATGTAAACACGTCACTCAGAATACAGAATAAACCAGAAGGAGCCTACAGCCGATAATACATGCGGTCCGCTGTGTCCAGAAACATTTCGCAATCCCCCGCACTCCTCATACTTCCCACCCGTACAGTATTGCTAGCTTAGTGAGAGTCGCCTCTTTTAGGGTAAATTAAAAGTGTTATATTAATATAAAAGATGTTATATTAATATACTGTTATGCATAAAAAATGCTTTAGTAAAATAAAACACAAGTAATTTACAAAAATATGTCTTTACTTAGGTACATTTTGTTGTACTAATAATATTGCCGTTTTGATTCTGAGGTAATCAATACATTTTTACGTTTCGACAAATGAAGAAGTCTTGCTCCTTGCTTTTATAATTTCATCAGTGGGAAACTGAAATTCCATATATAATAATTAGAATAGTTTTACACAAAACATTTTTGTAAAAAAACTACTAGTTACACAATTTCACATATGCAGACTATATACCAAAAACATTAGTTTAGTACGAGTATTTCAATCATTATTATTAAGCCAATAATTATTATTTATTTCAGGCAATATTTATATTAAAAGATCACAAATAATTTAAGCCTATGTTTACATTATCATATCGTAAATACATTAAAATTAAATAAATGTATTTACATATTTTATATTAATCAAACTATTTTTTAATTACTTAACATGCATTTATTATTTATTTCATTAATGTCAACTTTATAAAAAAGTAGGGAAAAGAAACCAGTAAAACTGGCAACATGAACAAAATGGACTCGCCCAAATTGTTTACCACTATCAACGAGTAAAAGAAAGTCATTATTTAAATAAAATGAGATGTAAATGCGCTAGTTACACATGAAATGTGATCCCATTTTGTTTTTTTATGCTTCTAACTGCATTCTTGCAGGTGAGAACCGCACAAGACGGCATTATTTAATAAAAACTATTGAGAATTTTTTACGCGTAATAGTCACGGTGGCCAAATATATACTAGTCGTCCAAATGTCAAACTACTCTCATTGAGAGTAGTTTGTATGGCTTCAGTTTTGAGCGTGTTTGCGGTTTCTGGTTTATTCTGTATTCTGAGACACGTCAGACCTTTTTACTTTACTGTCTCACGTTCTTGAAATAGTGTACACGTTCAGACACGTCCGCCTCACTCCTCCTCCGCACCACTCTCAACTCGACCACACACGTAATACACATTAACATTAGGGTTCCCACCCGAACTTATAATATATAGTATCCTACTATATCATAGTCGAATGTCCTATACATATATCATTGGAAAAATAATATATTTTCATAGATAGCACAATCAAAACCACACATACAAATTTAACGAATACATTGAAAATTATTCGTTAAATTTGTATTATACTATATATATATATATGTATACTGATTCATCAATTTAATTAAAAAATGAATTATTCATTTATTTTAATGTGAATTTGAATTGTTCCTAAAATTATTTGAAAATCATTGAATTTTGATATCCAATGCGAAGAGTAATAAATACACACGAAAAATTAACACTTATGTATTAAATAAATAATTAAAAATATATATGTACTATTTATTCCTGAGTTTACCAAAACTACAAGCTACAACGTATATTTTTGCAACATTTAACAAAAAAATGGTATTCATTTAAAAAATGGTGGTAACCCTAATGAAGACACAAATCCCTCACTAAGTGATCGCCGTCTGCTCCGCTCGGCCCGCACTCCTGGACTCTGTGCCTGCTCCGCGAACCTTGCATTACCCTCGATCGCTGGCCTATACTTTATTATTTTATATTTTTTCTTACTTAAATCTATCGCATAAATGCCTAGAAGTAGTTTCGTTTTGATAGTATAGTAATGAAATTCGATGGCTAGCACTAGTGCGCCCAGTATGAGGAAGGCCTGACCAGGCTTTCAACAAACGTACTCAGACATCAGCCATTCACTACATTGGTCTAAAAACTCCTGGCACATATTATTGTAAATTTGCCTACAACGAACTCTACTAACTCCACGAAAAATTTGACATCTATTATAAAATAGCAGTGATAGTAAGTTAGACAATAAACAAACAGTTTATAATATACTTATATAATTTGTGATTCGGGTTTTGGTATGAGCATGTAAATAATAATAAATAATAGTAAATAATAATAAATTCATGTTTTCGCATTTGTTGCTTGCTGTACATATTTGTTATTGCCCATAACAAATGTGTACACAAATGTACTTGCGGTGAAGGGAAACGTCTTCCAGTAAATAATATTTCTAAAGAAATATCTAGCGTACAAAAGTTCTGTAGTCGCCGCACGACACAAACAGTATCTTCGCCAAATTCTTAGTTTCACGTAATGGATCTCACCGATCCTGATGAAATAATAAATTGATAACACTAGGAAGAATATATATATATATATATATACAAACTACATACCATACACTATATAATTTTTTGTGTATCGAATTGGCCGATTCTACTAAAAAACTGCAACTGCACTGCAGCGCGGCGTGTCTCAAAATGCGTACATTTTGACGTTTCGTTAAACGATCTGACAGCGGCGACGTTTAACGTAACATCAAAATGTACGCATTTTGAGACACGCGGCGCTGCAGTGCAGTTGCAGTTTTTTAGTAAAATCGGCCTACTGGTCCTATACTACCGGTTACTATATTGCTCGACTGTGAATAACTTAGAACATTTTACCTACCTCATGTTGCTCCTAAATCTAAATCATAGTGGCTCACCTTTCCCCTGCCTATTTCGCCCGCACGTGGTGCATCATAACAGCTAGATTTAACAATCGGATTACCGTTATCTAACAGAAGGCTACAGCCAAATACCAACTACACGGAGGCCTGTTGTGTTCCTACGAGAGAGTGAGCTTACCGAGATCCTGAGAAGCTGCTATGTGAGCAGCGGGGGTGATGATGCGATCTATAAGTACTTGATGCATTCAAGTATTCATTAAGGCTGTAAGGGGCGCATGCTTGTTTGCGCCCTTTAGACGCCCCACGAGAAATAGTCTCCTCAAGTAATCTCTATGTTAATTAGTTTTAATTACTAACACGAATACAAAATGTCCCCCTGCCGTGTTGCATGTAAATTACAGCCAGCTTCCGGCCGCCACCTCCTCCGCTGTAATACCCGCGGCCTTCTCGCCAAGTATAAGAATTACATGACGGTCGTTTGACATCGTTCGACAAGTTCCGATCGCGACTATTCTCTACGGGCGACAGCTGTTCTTCTTCTTCCTAGCGTTACCCTCATACCTATCCATTAGGATTGGCGAAGATCGCTTTTTGACTGATGACACTTGTTAAGCTAAGTTAAAAATCATAGAGCGCATCGAAGCAGACAAAGCGGAAGTAACACCGCCTCACAGAAGATAGCAGTTGAATATCTGCTCCTGAAAATAGATGTGTTCCTGTGAGGAAGTGAGGTCAATAAGCTTCTGAGGAGTCGCTGTGTCAGCAGCAGTGCTCCCATACAGCCCACCCGAAGTAAAGCTGTTTGACACGGTTACGGCACATATGACTACTCGCGATACACTGTCTAGAAAGACTCTACCGAAAGAGAGCTAGAGTACATGAAGCCGACGACGAAGTACCTCCGCCTCACAGAGACGGAACACTTTAATTATTTGAATGACCAATTGCATGTTGTTTGGTTCCTGCGAGTAAGTCAGGTTACAGGAAGTCCTGAGGACTCGTTGTGACACGTGTTTCTTTAAAATAGTTCATAGGCTGCGGTAGCCACTTTATATTAAGTGGGTCGTATGCTTTCCGATGTTTGTACAAAAAGTGAGTGTAATCGGGTTCAATTTTTATATCTATCGTATAATATAGACGTAGTAGGACCGACACTACGGAGTCGTTCTGTTCACGTGCACCAGGACTGAGCGCCAGCTCCCTGTACAGCTCCCCCGGGTACATATCGTCACGACTCTCCCGTCGCGGCGGGCGGAGACCACGGCGCGCCGTGCTCGTCACCGATGTGATCTTCAAGTGTGCCTGCCACGGCCGCCGGTATCACCGCTCGCTCTTGCGCGATACACTTCTATCGTAACTCTGTTATCATTCGTTCTTTCCAAACGGCCAAACCGTCTCGGCGTACCCTTTTCAATGTTTGTCACTACATTCCACATTGTTCTCGTATCGTGCTATTTCTTACTCTATCGATAATTCCAACTCCGCGCACGCTCTCCGCCGCTCTCGTTTGTACAGCGTTTTGTGTGTAAATATATATACCATGTATTCTAACCTGTGACCTTCACGTACATAACACAATACAGAGTATCATAAAATGTTTATCAGTGAATCGGGAGTTAGCCTCCGTCCGTCGATTGTCCAATTAGATAATCACAAATGATGGCCGGCCCCAGGTCGCCTGAATCAGTGCTATTAATCGTTCCGTGTGATTGTTTAATAATTAGCCTGTACATATGTATTTGCGCAGTGTTAGGTAGACGCCTGTTTCCTAGCATCTTGTTACAATAATTACACGCTAGTTCACATCCCGCTTGGACCACTATGTACGTAAATGTACGTTGACATTCTGGACAGGTTTACCCGAAATAGCACGAGATTCGAACCGAATTCGAACCAATCATCATTTAATATTTACGTTTCTCATATACCTACTATCTACATTTTGTAAAGTACCCGTAGACATAATTCATTCTAGCTAATAATTCATCAAGGATTACATAGTAGAGTTAATTCGCCTTTATAAACAATAATATTAAAATTGTTTGTTGAACTTGAACTTACTTCGCTGTTTAGCAATTTTTAAAGTATCTTGTGATACCTTATTATTTATTCGTAGTATGATAACTTAAAAATAAATCGTCTACATTCGGAATTCGAAAGCGACCTTTTGAATACGGGAAACTGGCCACATAAGTAAACATATGGCTCCAACTAGTGGATTCGATTGATAGCTAAGAGGATAATCCGATCCGATTCTCAAGTTGTGGAATAAACACCCTGCCGAGGTTTTCCCCGAGGGACTACAGTATTGGGTTCTTCAGTAAAGTCAAAGTCAAAGTCAAAGTCAAAATCTTTTTATTCCGTAAAAATGGCTACATTTGTTTGGAATCGTCACAATTTTTTTCCCTACCGTGCAGTTTATGACTAGGTGAGCACTGATAAAAATACTGCCAAAAAACTCAGGCATCCCTCTTTTGGTATCCAAACAAATTTACATATTTTATTAATTACATTATAATTGGATCGACTCACTCCCAGGCATTTTTATCATTAATATAGTCAGATACTTTATAATATGCCCTGCTACACAATTTGGCTTTAATAGTAGTTTTAAATTTGTTAATTGACAATTCTCTTATATTGTGACAATTCTCTTATATTGTAAAGGCGTGAAGAGGTTCTTAGACGGTCGGTAATGCATACGTTAATTATATCTGGTGTTGCAATGTTCGTACGCTACGGTGACTGTTTACCATGAGACAGGTTTTTTTTTTCTTTTTATGCTACGTCGGGAGAAATACATGCGCACGGCCCACCTGATGCAAAGCGGGTGCCGTAGCCAATTAACGCTTGTAATATATTAAGTATCACTCGCGCGATACCTTCTCTGCTGCTTACACAGCAACTCCTTGGGAGTATACTGTCATCGTAGGTCGTAAGCGTGTTCGCAGCACACAAGGTTGCGCAGCGTGCGATAAAGAGGACCACGCTTGGAGTTTCGTCCGGACGATCCGTAAATTAGCACATCTGTAGTGTGACTAGATTTACCGGCGTGGTTCTTAAGGTCAGCAAGCTGAAGTGGCAGTAGGCAGGCCAGGTACCTCGAAGAACAGATGGTCGTTGGAGCAGATAGTTTCCCGAACGGCGACGAATATAACATCTCAGTGGATGCGCTGTTTGGCTCGTCGGACCACAGTCTCATCCAAACCCAAGTGCCTCGCATCACACCCGACCCATCTCGGCCTACCAGATGGCGTCGCATATACCACTATAGGCAACAGACTAGGATGGATTGCGTGATCTCTAAAGGCAGCTTTGTTTCAAATCAGAAGACATTGAATCCTGTGCGACCACAGTGACTGCGATGAGATTGTATAGCATTGAATGCTACATTCCCAACCGTCTAGTGGCTGCTGCGGGAAGCGACCGTGGTTTAATCGACCTTGTAGAGAAGCCAATCTTCTCAAGCACAGTCTGCTTGAACCAACGAGGGTTGAACCACGGCGTGTGCTAAACGGGATCCTGATGTAGCTGTATTGAAACGCAAACTGAAAGCTGCCTTGAAATCCAGTAAGATCGTGAATGCTAGAGCAAAATTTAAGAGAGAAGAGTTGGCGAGCGGCTTGTAAGCCTTCCCGGGGAGCCAGATGTACACCCAGTGCCCAAAACGGGCGATAGATCAGATTCATCGAATTAAAGGCCTAATTTGACAACTGTCATAGGATTAACAGAGACAATGTAATGTATGTTGAAAATATCTAAAAATGTTTTTCAATATATATTATTCAAAAAGGTTATTAAAATATCAAGTAAGTTTGTTGCTTAATAATGATATGGTGTATCGAAGTTACCTGGATGCGAAGGTCAAACTGACGCCCAGGAAACTTGGTGTGCTCGACAGAACTAACCAGTATTCAAGGTAATGACTTGTGTTATGTAAGTCCTAAGTCAGATCGCATATAGAGTACTGAAGCTGGGGCACCTAGATACCAACTCGGACCTTGTGGCTCGGTGCAAAGATGAACGGAGAGAAGCGTCGATGATCTTAAACTCAGACACGATATTGAGCCCTTGAGTTTAAGAAGACATTTTGCCTTCATTTACGTGTTCTACCGATTATACAAAGAATTGGGTTCTGAGAAGTTATCTGAGATTATGCCAACTGCCTTATTTTACAATCACATAGATCGCCGACAGCTATCGGTTTATCATCACACAGCAGCCGCAATTTTTAGCGGTTCCAGAGAAGTTTTCTACCGAGAAATATTAAGTTGAAAGAATGCGATCCCTGCCAAATCTTTTCCCAAAATTCATCCAGTGTGAGGTTCTTCAGGAAAGGTGTAAATAGGTGTTCAATATCCAGGTCACCTGGAGAAGAAGGAGAAGTTCATGCTGGCGTCCAAAAAAATTGGTGTGCTCAACAGAACAAAAAAGTAATTCAGCTCGGGGCAAAGACATATGTAATATAAGTTTCAATTTAGACTACACATAGAGTAATGCAGCATGCGGATATTAGCTTGGACCATGTCGGTATAGAGACGAGATGGTGCGCTTACACACGATATTAAACCCTTAAGTTGAAGTACAGATTTTGTGTGTTCTACCGATTGTACAACGGTTTGTGTTCTTAAGAATTGTTCGATGCCAACAGCTTTTTTTTATAAGTACACCGCTTCCCGGTGTATCGGGACGGGCGGAGGGCAGCTCGTGATGAGCGAGAGACACATCAGGGTCGGGCGATCGACGTGTCGGGACGGGCGGAGGGCAGCTCGTGATGAGCGAGAGACACATCAGGGTCGGGCGATCGACGTGTCGGTTTAAGGAGGGCTCCCATACAACAACCGTATTTTTTTTGCCTTTTTATAGATAATGGTACGGAACCCTTCGTGCGCGAGTCCGACTCGCACTTGGCCGATTTTTTTTTCGATATCACGACAATATTCTCCATTCGTTTTCGGCATACTTGAAAAATGTTTTTATTAAAATAATGAAATATGTATGTAAACAATACACGTGTACAATAGCACGGGTAGCGTTCCCTGGACTCCGCAGCGAAGGCGTGGGACGCGACCGGGGTTAACGCTCGGATGATGATGATGAATACACGTGTACAAATACACTACGGTTGTTATGACGCCTTATCCTAAGCCTCGTAATACGCAGGCGCGGAGACACTCGTTTTAACACTCGTTCTACGCTCGGACCCTGTAATGAACATTGTATAATGTCTTCTATCTCATTCTCTCGCACGTTAAATCCTATAGTATGTATGTATGTGGTTGTCTCTATTTACTGTCGCTTTTTCGTTTCATCGAGTTTCAAATCACAACGATGCTAAAGAACTTTTCACTTCAAACACTTAATGAAACTTATTTTTTTTTATTATAACGTCGGTAGGCGATAATAAGCATACGGCCAATGTGATGTAAAGCGGTTACCGTAGCCTATTATCGCTTGCAATACATTATCACTCGCGCAATGCCACCTCCGCTGCTAACACAAAAATTCCTTAGGGGCTCACTGGTGACCTCACTAACACGCAGGTAGACAACAACCCTCCAGGAAGATGTTATTTGACTGCGGTTTTATTTGAGGTGGAATTTCTTACTTAGACGGAAGACTTTTATGCGCTCTACGTCTCATACTCGTACAATAATAAAATACATACAAGAAGAGTCATCAGACGCGGGCTGAAGTCTTCTCCCTCCTTGCCTAACCCCTAAGCTGGCACAGAAATATAGTACAGTAGAGGTAGTGTGTTCGTTTATTTACTTGTGTATTTCGCGAATTACTTAACTTTTGTTTGAGTGGCGACGGTGGTCCCGCAGGGAGCCCCTTAAGTTTGTGGTGCTTGTTCGCACGTAAAGTGACCTGTTTTCTGGAATACCGCAAATTTACCTCATGTTGCTGCTCTAGTCTTTAGAATATAATTTCTATTTTTTTCATAATTACACAAACAGCGAAAGGGACATGAATGGCAGACCACTGAACGTTAGCGAAGAGACTCCGGTGTGTATAGAGCGAGGCATGTGGCGCTCCGCTCGCCTGAGAGAAGGTGTGCTGGCAGTATCATATATCCCGGCGACTAGACAAGTGTGCACGGGGACGTTTGGATCCAACACGTGGAGCGGCCCCGCATGGAACGTATCACCAGCTTCATCACAAGGGAACCTCACTTGTTAACCAACGCCTGGTCGGCGGGGTGCTCATACTGCTCATTCCACAACTTAACGTCTCTCCGAAGAAACCATTCATTTATATAACTTTTTAATATATCTTTTAGCGAGCTTCGTATTTCTTCCATGACATTCCTTCAGCCCTTTATGTTTCCCTCGAGTTTTATACACGAGATAAATGAATAAACAGTTTTCTTCCATCATAATCTTTGACGAATGATTTGCGAGCCCGGTGGTGGAGTTGGTCGATCGTGATTTCGATTCCTACGCAGGTCAAACATTGGTGTGATCATGTCTCTTTGTCTTGGTCTACGTGGTTTTAAGAGAAGTACCTCCACGTCAAAGAAAATCGCACTGATTTCACTGCGGTTGGAAGGTCGTTGTGTTCCTGCGAGTGAGTGGGGTAATCTTCCAAGAAGTTGCTGTTATACCGGTAGAGTAGAAGAAGCACGAGGAAACAAGTACGGACTATTAGGTACGGATATGGGTGCATCAGAGTAGCTTTATTTAATAGAATGTTTTCAATGGGAAACTCATCACTACTGGACACCACTGGCACAGCTGGACGCGGTGACCATTGCAAAATAGTTATTCCTGCCGAGCGGTAGTCCTCCCGCCCCCGTATGGAAATACCTGAGGGAGTGCAAAGTCTAAGGCACGTATCTATCGGAGCCCCACTTTGCGTCGCCCAGAAATCTCTAAGGCGATTAATAATTATAATTGGATGAATAATATTTACCTATCACCTATATATTCACGCCAGGTCACAGACGGGGTAAGCAGAGGGAACCGAGCGCGAGACTCCGCCTCCACGCACCTGCCTCGCTTTCTCTCTACTCTTACTACGCTACGCTAACTCGTTTCATTATCTTTATGATAATTCACTAATGGGACAACAACACGCTATTTAAACGGAATCGAAGTCGTTGAAGAGCGTATTGCGAACTGTAATTTCCCTTTAAATAAAACAAAGAACTAGCGAAATCAGGGTTGTACATAAACTAATTACAGTGGCATATGCAGTATTCTTTCTAACGCCAGGTCCCAAACGGGGTAGGCAGAGATATGCGAGCGCTGTAAGACGCAGCGCACCCCCACTTCTTTATTTAAAATCTCATGATGCAGAACATAAGTACATACCTGTTTCACGTCTTCCCTAAGAAATACACAACGCGTGATGCGTAGTCAGTGCCATTTGTCGACGATCTAGCCTTATCATGTTTCGCGCAGATATTGAACCGTAAACATGTCGCTGTTTATAAACTACGGGCTGACCCGGCGGACGTCGTTCTGCCATATATTTTTTTATGAAATATTCTTTACGACCTATTCAAAATATACGTAAAAAATTTCATAAAAATCGATCGTTCCGTTTCGGAGGAGTGCGACCACAAACACCGGGACACGAGGTTTTTATATTATAGATAAGTTCTTTTAACACTTCATCGTAATAATTTTCTGGTTTGTACATGTGTATCTCGTTGTACAGTACGACACATTATGTAAGTTAGTCATGTATGTATGTTCATTAAGCTTATCGACTCACATTCTTCTGTACATTATAGAAATACTTTGGTTGAATTTATACATTTATTTGAGTAACATCCGAAACATCTCTCGCCCATCCGTCACTGTCAATTACATTTCGTGATCGTTTTCGGTTGCGTCATCTCATTAATTCTTTTACAACTAATCGACTGCGACAGTGAAGAGTGTGTCACAACTTCTAAATCGCAGTATTCATTTAACCCTGGAGAATCCACAGGAGGATACAATGTGCCCTCTTCACCCGAGCTGCTCGGATCACCGTCATCGCGATCTATAAAGTTGGTCTGAGTTATTGTTGGGATGAACTGCGGTATCTTTCTGAGAAACGTTTTTAAAATAATCAAATTTCCACGGATTAAGTTATTTTTATATTGACTCATGACGCCAGGGTTAGGTTTTCTTTGGTAGTTTTCAATGTTGCCAGTAAACAAAGTATATTTTTGCTATGAAAATATGTCTAGACCGCTTTGAGCGATTTTTGGTAGCTGAAAATTGGGTTCACGTCACTGACATACTTGTGCAAATTTATTGATACTAGTAACCAGACAAGGTCAAGTTTCATGCATACCTTCAATTCTCCTTGCTAGAAGTGTACTTCCAAATTCCCATGTCTAGATACATAGGTATATACCTGCACGCCTGGTCCCTCACGGGCAAACACCGTGCGCCACATGGCACGATCCTTTCACACCCCACTCGCTTCTTTAACATTCAAAACTCTGTTTATGCGCGCTCGTCGTTTCGTCGAGTGCCTTTTTATACCCATATCACCAAAGTGGAAAAGGTTTTGTTTCCAGGTTACTCTCGTTAGTTATTGTCAGATGATCACATTTTTACTCAGACGTTGTTTTCCGGAAGTCAAATTTAAAGGGAAATCGTTCTTTAGTACATTGTCGATTCCACCTCCATTGGTAGTGGAAGTAAAAATGCCAATTAACCAAATGTTTGTTACATTGATCATAAATATGATACGTACACAGAGGAACATGATTGTCCAATGCCCAATTTTAACGGATTATATCAAAATTATATTGATGCTCTTTTGCAATGCATCGTGCAAATTACAGACAACAACTAGTTTGTTATTGTATAAAAAGAAATGTAGATGCAAAATCTGGCATCTGGCAAAAATACCCGAATACAGAGAAATGGTTTCGACTTATTGTTTTATTATTATTTGACTGTTGTATTACATTAACATTTATTGATATTTTACAAGCTGTGGTGAATGTTTGAAGCTATAAAGTTTAATGACCATAACAAGAGAGTCTTACCTCATTGGTTAAAAAATTAAGGGATATATAACTCATCGTCATCGAAATGTTCGAGATTTTCAAAATCATACATTTTTCTACTTTCTGCAACTTGTTTGACTATGTTAATAATGCCAGTTATTTGTCCACTATTACTGTTGTGTGTCGCTGTGACTTTGATATGATGCTTCTAATAATTCATACTCTCGTGCAGCGTCGTGAACATAATAACAGTCGTCAGCCGATTGTGGGTGCGTCAGAGGATTTTTAAAGGCAGGTTACGATGGTGCCAAAAATCAAGATAAAATAAAAATGGACATCATAACGTCACATCAGAAATCTAAGAACTTTGGTAAGTTCTGGAAAGCAACTAACAGACTCAATATTAGGCCGGGTCTTCCTGTGAGTGTGGCGGGATGTAGTTCGAAGGAGGATATCGCGAACTTGTTTAAGCAGCACTTTAGAGTTGAGCCGACAATAACGCGTGTGGGCTGGTCGATGCTGAGATATGTCACAACACCGTACCACTACGTTTGTCTGCCAAACAAGTCAGAGATACAATAAGAAAAATGACCAAAGGCAAATCACCTGGTCATGACGGTCTCAATATCGAACACCTGAAGAATGCGGGTGTCCATCTACCGAGAGTATTGGCCATGTTTTACTCATTGTGTATTACTCACTCATATATGCCTCCGGCGGTGCTTAAAACGGTAGTTGTTCCGATAGTAAAAAACAAGACTGGAGATATAACGGGCCCAGCGAATTATAGACCAATATCACTTGCCACAATAATAGCTAAAGTGCTGGATAGTCAGTTTGATAAAGAACTGGATCAACACCTAAAGCTTCTCCTCAAGCAGACTGCCCAATACTACACATCGCGGCAGACTCCGGTGTACGCCTGTTTCCTTGATCTCTCCAGGGCTTTCGACCTCGTAGCATATGATGTGCTATGGAGGAAGATGAGGGAAGCAGGTGTACCGATAGACTTGATACATATGTTCTGCTACTGGTATAAGAATCAAGAAAACAATGTTCGATGGGGTGACTCGCTCTCTGAAGCGTACAAGTTGGATTGCGGCGGCACGGTGCAGCGGTGGGTCGACCTCGTCAAAACTCTTTAATTGGCACATTAATGATCTCATTGTTGAACTCGGTGACAAACCTGTTGGATGTGAGATTGACGGCGTCAGAGTCAATAACCTCAGCTATGCAGACTCTCTATTTAAAAGTTATTGTCAAACCTTCTACCCTGGTTGTCTGCGGATCAACTATACGTAGTCGCCCTGCAGCTCCCTGCGCATATTGGATAATAATGGTTTCAGGGCAGTGATGGGGCTGCAGCGTTTCTGTAGCGTCTGGCATGTTCGCGCTTGCCCGAACAGATGACTTTTATGCCATGATAAGGAAAAATACAGCATCCTTATTAACAAGAACGCGTAATAGCTCTAACAATATTCTGAAAACATTAATCAATAAATTTGATTCGCCCATGACACAACACTTTATTACTGTGCTAGTTAGACAGAGGTAACTAGCTGGCGGTAATACCTCTGGAACTAAATTGTCGGTTATATAATGCATTTCTGATTTTTTTTATGTTAACAAATATTAGCTTGTAAGACAAATTGATACTAACAAATGGGCCCTGCTTGCCAAAATAAACCAACATTTCATTCGGCAGTCTTTCCTTTGTAGCGTCTGAAAGGCGACGGCGAGTCCTACGAAGGCACCCAAAAACATACAAGCATACGGTGTATTAGGTGGTCGAAAATAAGTAGGTACCTCTATTACTGGATTAGTTTCCAGATGTCGCTCATATTGATATAGTGAGTGTACTCACCCTGAATATTATGCAGACATGCAAATATTTAAATAAGATCCATTATTTTATGGAAAATCGTTGTGTAGTACTCGGCCGCTGCGCCCCTCGCTCGTGTCGCGGTCCGAGCGATGCAGTTTAATGTACGACAGACGGACACCGTGTACCAGTCACAATGGAGTATGTACGTGCAGTCATTTAGAAGAAAATTAGCATTTTTAGGGCGCCGCTGGAGAGTGTACTCTGCAGCGACGCCACTAAGAATTCTTGTTTTGGGTTTTGTTCCTGTACTAGCACTAATTTGTATGTATGTAAGAAAATAATGAAGAAAATGTGATCGCTCATCGTTTCATCTACCTTCAAAAGAAACTCCTTTCTTTGCATCTTTCACTACTTTTCTGAAAATTTGCTGATGAATTATTGTAAGGCACTCCAACAAAGTAGAAATTTGTAACGAAAATGATTAAAATATATTTATTTAGTTACAATTAACAGATAAACCACATTGCCTGTATATAATTCATTATATAAATAATACTTTCCAGAGCATCAGGACCACCCCGTGGATCAGGAACCACTCTATTGTCCGACTGGTCGCCGGTTTGAATACTGGCGGGATATGTATCACTAAAGTCGGATTTACACATGTCCAAGAAATTATATTTCGTAATTCATGTGACCTAACACATAAAAGATCTGGTTTTCCTGTATGTCGTGACGGCTGACACACCACATAAAAATCAGTATCTTCGGCAAATCCTCAGTGTTGGGCAGCGGACCGCCGCTCATAATGGACAGGAAACGGGATAACGCGAAGAAGAAGAAGACAACCACAACTTTCACTCGAGGGTAATATTTTTACAACGTGAAATAATTGCTTATAATCCTGAAGGGCAGGCTTTTGCTCTGCAAGACACACTGAACCTCGTTTTGTGCGCTTCATATTTTTAACCAATAAAATAATGCTATCAAATAAATACAATTGTTGACAAAACCCCGAACCAAGTGGTTATTGATATGTACTTGTAAAATGGTTTTAACAACTACCCTCTTCAATACTTTTAAAAATTAAACCAAAACGAGTATTGTTATAATTACAACATTTAACATTTGACTCATTATGTAATGAATAATATTCAGGGAATACGATTTTTCTGTTAATTGTAACTAAATAAATATATTTTAATCATTTTCGTTACAAATTTCTACTTTGTTAGAGTGCCTTACAATAATTCATCAGCAAATTTTCAGAAAAGTCGTAGTGAAAGATGCAAAGAACGAGTTTCTTTTGAAGGTAGATGAAACGATGAGCGATCACATTTTCTTCATTATTTTCTTACATACATACAAATTAGTTTTCGTACATCAACAAACCCCAAAATCAGCATTACATTATATCTGCATACTCCATTGTGACTGGTACACGGTGTCTGTCTGTCGCACATTAAACTGCATCGCTCGGACCGCGACACGAGCAGGGGGCGCAGCGGCCGAGTACTACATAAATCATTATTTACATGTTATGTCCTATACATATATAATTATTTATTGCATCGGTTCTGTCATTACTATAGGAATTATTACACTGATACAATATGCCGGAAGATAATATTAATAATCGATATTAAACAATCGTTTTTATTATGTTTTTTTGTTGTCCATAAATTCTTCCACAGTATGAAGGCGATGTGCTCAAAACTAGTTTGTCAAGATTGCCTTAAATCTATTTTATTGCAATATTCAATTCTTCAGGAAGTTTATTGTACAACGTGATACGCGCATGTTGGAAATGCTTTCTCCATAAATATTAAGATTACAGAGATGTCGGTACAGTCGAGTTTAAAATTTCTCTTTTTTTGTCGTGGATGGACACCGACATACTCGGTGAATAAGTCTAGATGTTCATTTACAAATAGACTGACGTTTCTAATATATAAACAAGGCAACGGTAAAAGTTTTAACTCTCGAAATAATAGCTTACAACTGTCATTATACTATGCGTTACACATTGTTCGAACGCATCTTTTTTGCACCTTAACGGCCCTGTCTACAGAGTTACCCCGCAAAATGAGACCGTAAGCATTGACGGCGAGGCAAGACGAGCAAGGCAGCCTGCGATGTAATCGCTGCCTCGGTTAACAGAGTCTGTCGAATCATTTTTAAAGCAGAAACAAACCGGTCTAATTTTTGACACACCAAAATGTTTGTCTCTCAACAGGCCTGACAGTTGTACAGTGTCCGCCTCGTTGTTCTTTATTGCACTGAACACTAACTCGTAAAAGATCGCCATTGGATGAAATAAATTGCATCATTGATGTTTTTACTAACGTTCACCTGCGGTCCATTATCATTACATATGATAATGAAAAAAAATGTTTATTTACTTAAATATACAAGGTTAACAATGTTTTGCTGGAGCCTCCTAGAAACACGAAGCTGGTGGTTACCAGAGTGTGAGTACGCCTCGACGTCATCACACTCCACTTTGTCAAATCAGCCTCACACTCGCGGCGTGTGTTGCACTCAATATTTACCTCTCTATTTATCTTATAGTATAAGGTCGCGGAACGAATATCATATTGTCTACTACCGAATACAGTTTTAGTTACAGGTCAACATCATATTTCCAATTTTTCCTTCCTAGTATAGGTTTAGGTATATGTAACTTTTTTTTTGGTGAGATATATATATGTATAATTTACAAACTCATAGTAAATTACTTATCTATATATATGAAAATGAATGTTTGTCTGTATGTCCTCTATGGACTCAAAACGGCTGGGCAGATTTTGATGAAATTTTCATCAGATTAATCCAGCGGGTGATCCTGTGAAGATTGGTAGCGATCAGGCCAACCGTGCGAAACCGGTGCGAAAGGTGGGTAGCTAGTTTGATATAAACTAGTAGTATAAACTCATAATACGGGAAATTATTTTTAAATATACTGTCATAAATTGGAAGCTAAAACAATTAAAAATGAACATCATTGCATCGGTTGCCAACAACAATAAGGCCCGCCTCAAGTGAAGCGGTCACCGTACAAATACAAATACAAATTCTTTATTTGCAGAATACAGTACAGATTGATGTTACAAGTATTTATAAGTGCAGTGTATTCAGCTTGCATGCAAGCGTGCAAAATATTTATAATAGTTATTTGAAACTAGTCTACTCGTATTTATAACATAAAATTCAATTTGGATATTATATTTAACATAATATTAAATAATATAATATTGTCAAGAAGATAATTACAGATGTCAAAAGATACGAAAATTATTACAAAAAGAAATGATAATAATAGGATTCTTAGTATACAGTTTATTCTATTAAAATGTTGATTCTTTATATTCCTTAATACTATAGAAACAATGCTTCAATGTCCATGCGGTCATACGAGATTTAAAATCACCATCTTTCAGAACTTTCAAATCGTCAGGTAAGTGATTGTAAATCGACACGCACATGTTAAAAACATTTTTTTCATAAATATATTTATGGCATGGGGGCTTATACAATCTATTCATAAGTTTTGCTCTTGTTTGTCTTTGATTGACTTCGCCGCGCGTTTTCCAATAATCACGGTGAGAATTGACAAATGTACAAACATCTCTTATATACATACTTGGCAGTGGTAAAATATTATATTTTCGAAATAAAGGCCGACAACTGTCGTCGAACCATGCATTGCACAATGCGCGGATACACTTTTTTTGTACTTTAAAAACTCTCTCAACATCAGTCGAGTTTCCCCAAAGTATAAGTCCGTAACTAAGGACGGAAGATAGCGTACAGACACTTGCAACGTAAAATATTGCACGTACGCCGCTATCTCCACCGCCAACGCAGTAACGCTGTCCTTCCTGACGATATCACTAACTCGCAAGAACCCAACAAGGATAACTCTCCTGAGAAATAATCTTTTATGGGATCTTTATGTAAGGCAAAAACTCATATCTACCTACCTAAGTTTCAATTCAAGGAAAATTCTTTTGTTTTTTTCTAAAAATGAATATATTTCATGGAATTATTATTAAAATTAGTGTAAAAAGAAAAATTTATAAATATAACCAGACTACTCTTTTATATTATTTCACACCATATATTTTAATCTATTTTGATTTTTATATATTAAAAATTAGAAATATTCACTAAGATGTTTCACATTTGCCGGGCGTCCCGTGACGGCCAACATTTTTTTATAGAACGTCGGGAGGCATACAAGGCCACCTGATGCAAAGTGGTTACCGTAGCCTATGAACGCTTGTGATGCATTGAGCATCACTTGCGCGATGCCACCTCTGCTGCTAACACAGCAACACTTTTGAAGCTTACTGTTGACCTCACTCACACGCAGGAAAACAACAAGCCTCCAGGGAGTTGTTATTTGTCAGCGGTTTTCTGTGAGGTTGCTTCGATGCGCGTTACATCTCTTAAAAACATCCAGACAAAGACAAACAGACATGTTCATGCACACAATTTTTTGTCCTGCGTGGAATCGAACCCACGACCGTCGGTTTCGATGTCGCGTTGCGCCACCGAGCTCTTCATTGTTTAACCGTGTGCCTATGACTTGTACTTATAAGTAATTAAGACGTTAAGTGTAAAGATTTACGTGTTGATGAGATTGTATACCGGAAGCTCTGCGTGGAAGGACGAGAGAGACCAGGGAATACTAAACGAGAAAGAAAACTTCTCGACGGTCAAAACTTAAGCGTAGGCCAATTCTGCTAAATAACTGCAACTGCACTGCTGTGCGGCGTGTGTCAAAATATGTATATTTTTACGTGTTATTCTGTTAAGCTATCTGACAGGAGCGGCGTTGCAGAAACGCTGTAGTAAATGACTCGCTATTCTGTTAAAAACCTACACTGCACCTGCACGTTTTCTGCAATATAATTGTATTCCGTTAAATTGTTTCGACATTTATATAGCGATGATAGAAGTTTTGAAGGAGTTTATCTGTAGTTTTGCTATAGTCTCAAGCAAATTTTGAAGAGAAATATTCTGAAGCGGTGATTTATATTACAAAACATTTGTTTTTTTTGGAAAATATTTGTAGGAATATATTATTAATTAAACTTCTTTTCAGTTAGAAATAACTCCACGCCGGTAAGCAAGGGCAATGGGGTGTAAAACTATAGGAGTCAACATTAAGTAAAAATCCAATTTACTACATTGAAACTTGACAATACAGGTGTTAAGTAGTTCATTTGCAGGATACGCACAGTTGCAGCGTAGTTGCAGTGCAGGAAATTTTAATAGAATACACGTATTGGCACTGCACTATTTCTGTTGATATTTTTATTTTTTTTAGGATGACACAATTGTATCCAGCGATACACCTAGATCCCTCACTAGCGATACTCGAGCGAGTGGAGCATCGCTGAAATATAAGACTGAGGAAAACGGACTCGTAAATACTAGCGGTCGAAACTCGAGCGTAATTGTATTCATGTCATTTTGTACGAGTATGAAGCACGAATGAGAGCTCGATGGCGTCGCCGAGCGCGTCGTTCTCACTGGTTGATGGGTTCATCTATCTCGAGATTCTCCGCGCTCGGAGGGCACGTGAAGCCGTCGGACCCGGCCGTTGTCGATACAATCGTTAAGCTAGTCGGTGGCCCTCGGGCGACTTCAAAACACTGGCCTTCGCCAATCCGCATTTGAGCAGCGTGGCGGAGCACGCTCCAAACTCCTTCGGCTGAAGGGAGACCCGTATCCCTGCAGTGGGAAGAGTAAGGGTTGATGTGGTATTTTTTTAAATTTAAAATTAGACAAACTATGACATTATCATATTTAGGATTAGTTTTGACATTCAGTATAAGAGAATGCACAAATAACACGAAAGCCCAATGAGTAATAATATTTGCGTGTGTCAGACGTATGGTAGTGTATGTCATGATTTATGTTCAGGAACACCGTTCCTATATGAAATCTATATGTTTATCTGTGCGTTTGTATGTGTTTTTGTCTGTCACTTTTTTCGAATATTCGAATTTTGACTTCAGATTCGGATTCAGCTTAAATTTAGAATAGGAATGTTCAGGAACACCGTTCCTATCTCTTAAGGAACGTAAACAAAATGACCGTCAAATTAAAAAAAAAATGAATTGGTATATAATTGACGAGCCAGGTGTTCCTCTGGCAATGCAAGCTAGCGCATTCTCAACTGGTTATTAATTTAATGTATTTTCCAAGCATTATTATAAAAAAAATACTTTTCTGCGCTCGCTTCTCCATGTAAACTTTAACTGTGCCAAATTTCACACTCCTCCGTAATTTTCGTAAAAAGCGATGCAAAGTATTTGCTTCACGTATTAATATGTTGATCTACGAAGGTCGAGTTTTATCAGTAGGTGTAGTCAGGGGCCCGACAGCCGGCGCGCCTGCATCAGAACAGCTACAATGGTTTAATAACCATTTCTATAGACAGAGGCAGGTCCACTTTAGATGCAGATTCAATTCTTATTTTTTACACAACGTCGGAACTCGACAAGCGTGCTCGGCGTCGGCACGTGTAATGTTCCGAAAGTGACTTGTTGTCTATGAATACATGGAAATTATCGCTCCGGCGCTGGCGCTACTGCTACTGCACACAACCAATCCTCAGAAGCTTGACCAGAGGGAGATTTTGTATAGTCGTCGTCTGCGCGGGTACCCCTGTCTCACCTATCTCTACCGCCAACCGGCTATATTTATATAGCCGTGTTCCGGTTTGAAGGGTGAGATTGTACTGTGACGAAACATCCTTAGGTCACAAGATTGGCAGCGCGCGAGTAACATCCCCGTGGTGTTGCGAGCGTCAACAGGCTGCGGTGACCGCTTACCACTTAATGCGGGCCGCATGCTTGTTTGCCAATCTAGTATCATAAACAAAACAAAAGCTTTCTGGTGACCTCGCTCTCGCGTAGGAACATCAACCCTCTACAGAGTTGTTACCAGTTGTGGCTCCTGTCTAAAGTGAGATGGAGGTACTTCCTCAGTTGGAGAGCTTTGTTGCGCCCTACCTCTCTTACGTTAGTCCGGGCGTCCCGCGTGCAGCTCAGGTTGGCTTTGGCTCTAAGCCGCCGCCTACGCTTCAAATCTCCTTGTAGAGGTCGCAGCATTCATCCACTAATATATTATTTTTGTGACCATTACTAACCGCGATATTTGTAATCAATGTTTCGCCTTAGTTATAAGGATCAAACTCGGATGGAAATATCCAAAGAATCGTCAATAGTTCGCAGATGGTGTGAATCGCGCCCCCGCTCCCGCCCCCGCCGCGCTGCGTCACTCGTTGGCTGCGCGCGCGCACCGAACGCAGCGATGATTTCATCGGACTGTTTCACACTGCCGGCTTGTGACCGTAGAAGAGTCATAGGTATGTTATTTGAGAAGCGATGGACCGTGAACCGGCCGTCGGCGAGACGGCGGCGCCGCCGGCGGGCCGCGTGCGGGCGTCCGGCGGCTCGCCGGCCAGGCGCAGCTCGCAGCCGAGGCGGTAGTGTTCGGTTGTTCGCGGCGGGCGCCACTTGTTCTTATAAGTGTATAAACAATTCGGAGTCACCGCCATGCACGACACCATTCGGAATCAGGTAAGAAGCCGTCACATTCTCATTACGGACGACATCAGTGTACGCTCGGCGCCAAGCGAATATTCTGCCTGTGTATCGTAATGAATGTGCGAACATTTGTTTATGTTGCGGTTTTCTCGTGATCCATAACAGAAGTCCTTACTGCGAGTAGCCGAGTACGGCGCAATGCGGACTTTATTACGATGACAGTTATTACGGTGTGGACTTCGAACTGACCATTCTGGAACATATATAAATATATTCTTATAACGAATACGGTTTTAAACAAATTTGGAAAAACAATGTATTCAGATATGGTTTTACTTTATGAATATATTTCTATGCGTCATTTTTTTTAATGCAATTACATACACACTAAAATAGAAAAACCAGCGAACGAAGAATGTGTTTGCCCCGCGGGAATACATATTGTGTTGTTATTAATAACACAATATATTAAATTATCGAACATATAGTCATTATAAGACCGTGCCATTTGACCGACAGACAGATAATATCGTTATCTAAACAGAGGAGTCGGCCGCGTCAACGAGCAGATAGTGTGTCGTTCATTAACAACACTCTTTCAAATAAATAATACTTGCCGTAATAATGTTCGGTGTTACAAACATGAGTTAGTGCTAATCATCTCGACAGTTTGATGACAACGAGCGGTCAGTGTCTCTTTACTGCCACAATTCCCGCCATAACGTGAATCTGATTTATTATCATCGTTCCAAAAGGAGACGACCGTCCCACCGCTGAGCATAGGCCTCCCCTTAGACTCCCGCCGAGTGCTGTCCTGTGCCGCTTGCACCAAATATACAAAAAAATCGGCCAAGTGCGAGTGGGACTCGCGCACGAAGGGTTCCGTACCATTATCTATAAAAAAGGCAAAAAAATCACGTTTGTTGTATGGGAGCCCCCTTAAATATTTATTTTATTCTATTTTTTAGTATTTGTTGTTATAGCGGCAACAGAAGTACATCATCTGTGAAAATTTCAACTGTCTAGCTGTCACGGTTCATGAGATACAGCCTGGTGACAGACGGACGGACGGACGGACGGACGGACGGACGGACGGACGGACAGCGGAGCCTCAGTAATAGGGTTTCGTTTTACCCTTTGGGTACGGAACCCTAAAAACTAGAATAAAATAAATATTTAAGGGGGCTCCCATACAACAAACGTGTTTTTTTGCCGTTTTTATAGATAATGGTACGGAACCCTTCGTGCGCGAGTCCGACTCGCACTTGGCCGATTTTTTTATACAATGTCGGGAGCCATACAAATATAAGGTCCACCTGACGTAAAGCAGGTACCGTAGCCTATTAACGCTTGTAACATATATCAATTGCGCGATGCCTCCTCTGCTCCTTACACAGCGACTCTTTAGGAGCTTACTGGTGACCTCGCTCACACGCAGGAACACAACAACCCTCTAGGGAGTTATTATTTGGCTGCGGTAATCTGTGAGGTGGAGGTACCGCCACAGACGGGCTGCTTTGATGCGCCCTACCTCTCTTAAAATATCTAGATCGAGACAAACAGACATGGTCGTGCACACAAATGTTTGTGTCGTGTGGGAATCGAACCCTCGAGCGTCGCTTCAAAGTCGCGTCTTTCGCGACTGAGCCGCCGAGCTCGTCGAAAAATCTAGTTGGTTGTGTATTTTACACACAATTTGTTAAAAGTATTGGTTACCGCGTGAACATTGAATTGAGACGGCAAGTGGCCGATGGCGGCCGTACGGCCCGCCGCGCGCCGGCTGCCTCGCCGCGCACGGGTATCGACTGTATTCAATAACGGACCACAACCTACGAGTACATTGTCACAGACAAATTACAAAGACATACTTAATGCCGGCTACTTCCCTTCTTTGGTACAACGATAACAATCGGTCATGACCGACGCCGCGACGCTTCAATTGTAAACCGTACGATGTATACGCACCTTATATAGTGAGTGAGTCCACACTAGCGATGCGAAGGTATTCGAGTAAAGTGCACCTCGAGGAACTTTCGCTTCTTTGACATCTCATTAAGGATTTAGAAGTTTTTTTTATCAACGTAATCTACACGCGGCACTAATGAGACTTAGCGGCCCGATACGATCCCAAATCTTTCGTTACAATTTACTCGAGCTGGAAACGCTTATCTTATATAAATATAAAATACTTATTGAGGATTTTCAAAATAAACTAGAAATCGTTTCTCTGTAACCAAAGCAAGCAATTTATTATTATATCACAACAATTATTATATTAAAACGCTTAATTACGCTTATATCTCACCTGTGACCAAAGAAACGACATTTAAAGTTTATTCTATAACACTTGTTTAATTATATCAGTTAGTTTTTATAAGTTTTCTATTTGACTTTCATAACGTAACCATCGATCGCACGCCGCGTATTCCAAACGTCAATCACAACATGTCACTACTTATTGTCTATTACTACACATAGTTTATATTACAAGAAATGTCATTTCTTTACATATAGTTTTACTAACTAGGCAAGAAAATGTTTAGGCAACATTTCTCATTCAATGGGTGTGAAAAACATTTATTTTTATATAACGTCGGGAGACATGCAAACATACAACCCGCCTGATGTAGGGTTTCTTTTCTACCGCAGCCGTGTCGCCCGCGCGATGTCATCTCTGCTGCTAACACATCGAGTCCTTAGCCGTTTACTGATGAGCTCGCTCGCTCGCACGAAACAAACAGATCGAGAGAAACAAATGTACACAACACACGCGCCGAGTGACACTCGCGCACACACAGTTTACCAACATTACGATATCAACCGTAATCCTTGGACTTTCTCTCTTTGAGGATTAACTTTGTCTCTTCGCATTCAGTTTTAAAATTATTACTCTTTGATAGTCAGATAATATTAAGCTCCTTGCGAGGGAACGCTGAGATAATTGTTGAGAATTACGCAATATTCTGAAGCTCGCTAATTAATTGGGTCGAGAGTCCCTGTGCCTGGCGGCGACCTCCGCCTCGCGGCGTTTACGACAAATTCATATCGAGACTGAACTAGAATTCAGCGCTCGACTTGTTTGGATTTACTGCACTGAATTGAGCGCCCGAACACGTTTCTATCTATACTCACGAAAAGTCCCTTGCGGCGCGGACGGAGCATCGAATCTATGTACTCGGTCCTTACACGCCTCTCTCTCTTCGTGCACACATCACACCCGTACGTGCGTCCCTGAGACCAACTTTCAGTAGGATAGTTTTAGAATGTGTAAGGAATTGTTGTTACGGATGTGTCACGAATGATTTTGGAATATTTCAGGGATGGTTTTAAAATATGTTCAGGATAGTTCCAGGATACGTAAATAATAATAGTAATAAATATTTTTTATTAAAATTTACATATATAAACTTACTAGCGGCCCGCCCCGGCTTCGCACGGGTGGACATTTATTTTTTAAACATTTTGGGATAAACGAAGAGTACTCGTAAATGTATCTTTAGAGAGATTTTTAAATAGTTTTTCTTAAGTAGCTTTTTTTTCAGACAAATTACTTTAAGTGGTACGTACTTAGTGGTATTTAATTTTTTATTAGTTTTTATCCATAACCCTAATTACAATCGGAAAAATTATGTTTTATTTATTTATATTGTTTTTAGTTTTATTTTTACATTTCTTTTTAACATTTATTTTAATATATATAACATATATTTCGAGACTTTATATTAAATTAATTTAATAGGTTTTACTTTTTTAGTTTCCAATATGTCTACCTTAAGGTCGATGCCAAAGATCGAGAAAGTTTGTCCCTGGGATTTGTCTTTATTATAAGGGCAAACGATACCTTTAACGTTTTAAAAGACATGGGCAAATCTGTTGGTATCATCGGGATCCGCGGAATGTGAGCTAGCTGTCCGGCCGTGGGACCGGTGATGATTGTTGCTATAATCAGATTGTCTCGTAATTCCTTTATCAAAAGCCTTGTGCCATTACACACATTGGGAGGGCTTAAATTTCTCAACAGCATAATGGGAGTACCTACTTTTAATTTCAGTTCGTGTGGTGGCAACCCGGCGGGATAGAGAGAATTTAAAAACTCTTGTAGATAGTGCACTGTATCTACGATGTTGCACACGTTATCAATAGATTTATAACATTTAAAATCACCTGGTACTTTTTCAATGATCATTTTGTTTATCTCATTTACTGAGCTGTTTTTCGGTGAGAGGATCTCCCTCGAAAAGAACCAATCGAAATTTCTTTCTGTAAGATGTTCGATGTCGGGATAGATTGTCTCTATAAGGATTTCTAGACTGTGAACAGTGTGTGCCAATTCATTATCCAATAATACTTGGAGGCTATGTGCAATTGGAGATGGTAATTTTCCGCTTCCAAGTTTAAGTAATTTTTGTGAGAAATTGTCGTTGCCGTCATTACTTAAACGTGCTCTCATATTCGTGCGCAAATTGAGAGTTTCAATTGATTGCCTCAACGGTGATTCAATGTCGCTAGCGCGCGAATGAGCCGCGCGGATACCTATCTCATAGATGTGCGCATGTGTCTAATATCTTTGGAATGAAATGTCCGATTTCGCTAATTCAAAGAGTAACCTACAGGCATTGAAACATTCTTGAATACGAAATGATTTATTTGGATAAGGATTAATACCAAGGTACGAATAATGTGGCCTAGTTTGTACCGGCGTTACTATAGCATATTTTAACATGAAAAAGTAGTTATTGTGACCTAACTGTAATAGTTAGACATATGGTATCGCGGTCTTTTTTGTAGATATTGTTGCCTCTATAAAACATTACTTTGCTCTATTGTCAATAGTTTCAGCGTACGCGGTATAAGGATTTTTTGTTATCTTTTTCACACATTATCGAAGTTTTCATACGGATCCCTAACTATTTTCAAAATATTTTATAGCCTATGTTAATCATTTATATTGTAGCATTCTAATGATGAAAGAATTTTTGAAATCGGCCCAGTAGTTTTTGAGTTTATTCATAACATACATACAAATTTTTCCTCTTTATAATAATAGTATAGAAGTATAGATGTACTAAAGTACAACAGGCGGTCTTAACGTTTTAACTAGAGATTTGAATGAGGAAAAAGATTGAGCACTTCGGATTTTAAACGGCAGAGCATTCCAGAGGTGCACTGAACTGAAAAAGAATTAGCGTAGAATTGAGATGAGTGTAACGGTGTTTTAAGACGAAGAAGAAGGGAATGACGTAACTCCAGACCCTGACTGTCACTGTAAAAAGTAAAACGGTCTTTGAGGTAACAAGGAGTGGCGGGATTGAAACAAATAGACTAGAGCAGACACAATGAGTGCAGGTTACTGCGAAGAGTATTAGGGAGCACTTGAGCTGAGTGCGAAGCGAACGGAGTGGTCATATTTGCGAAGTCCGAATATAAACCGAATATTTGTTAAAGTACTGCTGTACTTTTTAATTTATGTAAAGTCCGATATCTCAGATCTCCGGTACTTTAGAGGTACATTCTCCTAATAAAAATTTAAGCCAAAAATATTAGTTTCCATTTGGTATGTACGTGTTCAGTGTTGATTCTACTTCAAAAAACAGACCAGAGCGCCCATCATTCTTTCGGGAATGGTTTTAAAATATATTTAGGGCAGTTTTTGTATGAGTAAGGTGTGATTTTAAGATATGTTACGGATGATTTTAGGACAAATATCTTTGAGATAATTTTAGGATTTGCAATTAGTAGTTTGAAGATTTATTATGAATGATTTTAGGACATTACAGCTGGACACAATATTTTGCTAGAAGTACAGTGGATAGTCCAGTGGTTAATTTTTATTGAGGGAATGGCCCGTGCTTCTACTCCTGGCGTATATTACCAAATTCGTTATTTTGTATTAATGTACTTATATTTGTAATTATCACTCGCTCGGTGGTGAAGGAAAACATCGCAAAGAAACGCGCACATCCAACAAATTATATTTCGAAACACGTGTCACCTTACCTAGGAACGATCTGCAGTTCCCTCTGAGTGGTGGAGGTCGCGTCATGTAAAAATCAGTAACTTCGCCAAATCCTTTAGCTTAGGTTGCAAACCCTGGTAATCCTGACGGAAAAGGAAACGGGATAACGCTACGACGAAGAAGACAATATTTTGCTAGAGAACGAATTTTGGTGCTGTTTACAATTGTGGAGTTAACGTGCGCAGAAGAAACAGACGGGACGAGTTCGAGCGACGGCACGCGGCGGTCCAGTCCCGCGGTATATTCTCGGCCATGTTGATCACAGCTCTAGGAATGTCAACATGCATTAATATTGTTATGTACCTCCTTATTAGGTATTGGACACGCTTTAATCACGTCAGACAACCGAACGAAATCGCGGCGAGCCAACCGCTGAGCTCTGAGGCACTGCAAATCGCTGACCTACGCGGTCACATAAACCCTACAATATATTTAAATATATATTTATTTATTTTTTATTTATTTATTTATTTATTTCAACAAAACTTACAGCTATCATTACAGGCTAACTGTGCCTAATGCGACAGTGTAAGGTAACATTCACTTAAAAATAATAAAAACATCATTCTGTTCTAAACCTAAATACTCTTATACCCTATAGCTAACGACATATAGCCCCACCCTTGTGAATTCGCTCAGACTACACATGAATATGTCCAAATCGTCAGCCATAAGGTTGACAGTGCGGAGCGCGCGCGTCAACGGTGCCTCGTGCAATAGATTCGTCCTGCCGTGAGGCACCGCCAGTAACCGAGGCTGGCGCCGTCTTTCCAAATATTTATTAGGTACAAAAAGTCCTATTTGCTCCAAAATTACTGGATTGAATATTTTCCCCCGAAATACTTTAAATATGTAACAAAGTACTTGCAACTCCCTTCTAACCCTGAGTTCGTTGTATCCAACCATCCCCAGTATAAATAAGGTTGGATACATTAGCGGGTAAAACGGGTAAACTTTATACTGTTTCATGTATAAGTACCTTATGAATTTATTTTGTACCCGCTCCAACATAACACTATATTTCACTTCATGTGGAGCCCAAATGAGTGCATTGTTTTCCAATTGGCTTCTAACCAAGGCGTTATAAAGCGATATAATGGCTTTTATATTTGTAAACTGGTTACATCTACGCAGGACAAAACCTAGGCTCTTGTACGCTTTTTTTACAGACATTAACTATGTGCTCCCTGAAAGTTAAATCTGCACTAAACCAAACTCCTAGGTCCCTTACCTTAACTACCCTGCTTAACGGTACTTCGTCAATCTTATAATCGTGCAGTATAGGAGTGCGCGCTCGAGAGAAAGTAATAGTTGAGCACTTGGAGGTATTAAATTGCAGGAGATTGTATTTACTCCATGCTACCACCCTATCTATGTCTCTCTGTAGCTTCTCACAGTCTTCCCTGTGTTTTATCGGGAGAAACAACTTGAGGTCATCCGCGAACAGTAGGCACTCCGCGTCCTTTACAATGCTTGGCAGATCGTTTATCATCAATAGAAACAGCAAAGGCCCAAGGTTACTTCCCTGACTCACGCCAGATCGCGTAAAATATGGTTCCGACCTACATCCCGCATATTCCACATATTGCTTCCTATCGCGCATGTAACTAGCAAAAAAATTTAATAAGTGAGGTGTGAAGCCAACACTGGCTAACTTTTTAAGCAGCACGTCATTATTTACTAAATCAAAAGCTTTTTTGAAATCAAAGTTAGCAGCATCGACCTGCCCCCCACCATCCACAATCGGTATAATTTTAGTACAGTAACACAATAGATTGCTGCTGGTACTTCTACGCGGTCTAAATCCATGCTGAGCATCTGATAGTTGCTCTCTGATCTGTGAGTATATGCTCGTGTACACCGCAGATTCAAGGACCTTCGCTGGACTGGATAGTATTGCTACAGGTCTGTACTGATCTACTTGTGCAATCGTTCTCCCCTTCGGCACCGGAACAACTCGCGTAATGCCCCACCTCTCAGCACTTACTGCCGCTTCCAGATGTTTATTATATATATGAAGCAGAGGCTCGCAAAGCACCGAACGACAGTCCCTCAAGATGTAGGGTGGAATGCCGTCCGGCCCCGCAGATCTCTTCGGCTTGAGCTGTTGGAGTGCTCGTTGTACATCCTGCAAGTCTAACCGCTCCAGGTGCACTCTCGCAGCTCCATTCTCTCCGCCCGCTTCCGCTATTGCCCTACCTACGTTAAGCTCGGCTAGTTCGCTACTGTACACCGAATTAAAATAATCTGCAAACTCTTTGGTGCATTCTTCCACTGTCAAAATTTCCCCTTTTTTAAAAATATTCTGTCTGTTATTATTATTATTTTTAGATTTAATGTAATTCCAAAAAGCTTTCGGATCCTCCATCAGCTGTCTTTGGACACGGTCTCGATACTCATTGTGCGCTCTCTCTATGCTCTTTTTTACTTTGGTCCTACACTGTGCAAACGCTTCATAAGCGGTACTTGCTCTAGTTTTCTTGTACCGTTTGTGAAGTTTAGCTTTCGTTTTTATGTCCCGTATTATTACGCTAGTGTACCATTCGGGGTAATTGTACCTCAATGTTCCACCATACGGTTTTTTCCTAGGAACACATGCATCTATAATCGCATAAACAGTATTATAAAAATAAGTCAAAGTAGCGTCTATATCCAAACTATACATCGGAGACCAGTCTACGCTCGCTATTTGTGAGTATAGTAATGGGAAATTCGCCTTATTAAAATTCCATTGTAATTGTACCTCTTTCGTGTGTCCTCCCTGTGAGTACGCTCCTTTATCTAGCCCCACGTCGACGGCACGGCGCGAGCTCAGCCGCACCTCAATCTCGAGCGGCGGGTGATGTTCATCCACCGGCACCAACGGCTCGTACGACGCGCGCACTTTTACACTATCACCTTCCCCGAATGTACTCAACACTAAGTCCAAACACCGATCATTACAATTCAATACGTTATTAGTCTGAGCGAATCCACAATAAGCTAGGAAGTACTCGAAATAATCTTTGATATTACTAGAACAAGAATATAAATTAAAGTCTCCTATTACTAAAACTTTATCGTATTTATCACAATATAATTCAATAATCCTAAATAATAACATAAATTCCTCATCATTACTATCCGGCGGTATGTACACCACGCAACACAAAAATAAAAATCTATTCTGCAAGTAAACAGTCGCACAAACCAGTTCGAAACAGTGATTGTCAATGTTTACGTCGTGCAGTACCGGTGCATGACGTATCTCTAACTGCGGTGTGGCCACTAAACACGCGCCTCCTTGTTTACGTCCGTCCGCGCGGTCGCACCGTATAATGTTGTATCCCGGTGGGATGATTTCTGCATCGTATATGGACTTATTACAGCCTGTTTCAGTAATAGCGAATAAATCTAAGCTAGCGGAAGAAATACCTATATTGAAAAAATCCAACTTCGTTCGTAGACCTCTTACATTCTGGTAGTAAATCTCTATTAAACTATGATTTACTTGAGTGGTAGGTCGATTCTGGTTTTCGTGAGTTGCGAAACCAGATCCATTCACAATATTCAATATTTATAGCCCAATTTTCCGGTCTACATAACGCTTCGTATTTACTTTCAGGAACGCCTATTATGAAGGATGCGTAATCTCTTTCTGTCTTGTGCTTGATTTTATTCACAGATACTTCCTCACCACATATACTCTTTACATATTTTTCTACATTTTCTGCTGTGGTTCCTACCTGTAACCGCCATACATGTAAATATTTCTTCCTTTCCATTCCCCTAATTTCCAAGCTTTTCGTGCTACCACCTTTTTTTACTTCGCTGTTAGGATACCTACTTTTCCTCCTTTGTACAGTTTTCCAGGCTTCTTCACTCTTCTTTACAGTTTCCTCTTTTTCTACAGCATTCTCAGACATAGTAGGCAATATTTTTCCACTATTATTTTTCGTTTTTGTTTGTCGCTCCTGTTCGCTGTTCGCTATAAAGTTAGTTTTCGTGGCCCCACCTTGTTTACCACTAATCATATCTGCATTGTTCGTTTCTTGATTTTGCTTCACTACCTTCGCAAACGATATTGGCTGAATTTGTTTTTGCATCTGATGCTCCTGGTTGTTGTTTTTACTAACTTTTTCAACACTTTCAACATTCTGCCCCTTAAGGCAACACTCCAACTGTTCGTTCTTTTCTTTCAACAACTTGATCTGTGATTCAAGTTCCTCTACGCGACTTGCGTTATCTTGAACTACCTTCAATATATTTTTTATTTCTTGTAATTCGTTTTCGTTGCTAATAAATTTATTTTTAATAATTATGTACTCCCTTGCTTGTTCGTCCATTCGAAGCTTCATTTCTTTGCGAAATTCTCGTAGCTCCTCCAGTATCTTGAGGTCATTGTCCATCATCACCATGGACAGGTCGCCGGTGCAGTGGCGATTGCCGCGTTCAGTGCTTACGTAACTGGTCGGTGTGAAGGTCTGGTTCATCAGAATGCTTCCTCGTATCGGCGTATTCGTATTATCCCGTTTTGGAATACTACTCGTACATTCCGGACATATCCATTGCGCCTTCTGTTCTGTGGTGAATGCTTCAAATTTTTCCGTTGTAAACCCCAAGCATTTTAAATGATATAATTTTTTGCATCTATCTTGCGAGCACTCCATAAATGATATGTCGTAAATCACATTATCGCAACCATTGCACTTTGTTGCCATGCTTATTGAACCATCTGAGTGACTATTATTATTTTTTATTATTTCGCGTCACGCTCACTAGTAACTAACACGTCCGTACACTCTCGCGTTCAGATGCCGAATTATATATAATATATGTGATATTTTCTTTAGATTTATTACTCAGGAAGTTTGTTTTGATTTCTTCGGTCACAGAGTAACTACGGCGCACTATTAATTGAATACAGTCGCATCTAGATCACGTCACGTACATACCTCGACGGGAATCTCTTGGAACGAGTTTCCTCCGTTGTTACTAACATTGTGACGGTCGTCTCGAGCGCTGCGCTCGGAAGTTTCAATCCGTGTGTCATCGGCAGCGGTGCAACGCTACTAAATAGTTAAGCTTGCGATACAACGACGCAGAAGCAGCATGAAAAATACATTGACGCGTTTTTGCCAAGGCTCGTAAACAATGATATCTAAAAGCGTTCAATGTATTTAATTAGTGTCACATCGCCGTCAAATGAATCATAATATTAAATCTACCGTAATTGACATAAATGTTGTGTTCTAATTGTCCGCTCATTAATTGTATTTGTTATTAATGATCTCCCAAATTGCCGCGAGTCATTATTCACAGCCGGCCTCTCCACGGAGACATTTTGTATAAATGTGGACAATTTAAACGACGATCTTTTGCCAAATAAAAAAATACTTCTGATTTTGACCAAGGTGTATAATATAATATAATATAAGTTAAACAACGTAGACAGAGTCGGTAGTTTAGACCAACAGTTGCGTGTCGTGGCGGACCGCCGGCAGTCGAACTCGAAATCAGTATTCTTTGTAACTCTTCAGGTCTAGGTCGGGGTTGTGAGTAACGCGACCCCACCACCGCCATTACCGTCGGGATGTATATGATATATATGTCTTCAGTCCAAAACACGCCGGCGACCTAAACCGTTGGAGCACGTTCTCCGACGCGATATCCTTTGTTCCAGTAAACCTAAAGTAATACTCGCATCTTTCCAAGGTAGGTAACTGACATCGCCGTGTTACACACGACCAGTTTGATGGTAGGTGAGTGTTGACCTTCCTCCGTCCCCCATCCTTCCACTATATATATATATATATTTCGCACTCCTCCGAAATGTCTCGACCGATTTTTGTGACATTTAAACAATAATAATTAGAAAAAATAATAAGAAATAATTTATATTTATACAAATTGGTACATACGCATTCTCCATATTATAGATCTGATCGCTCGATGTGTAGTCAAGTTGCCCGGGACATAACTCCAGAGTTAACTGACGAAGGTCGGGCTCAACGGAAGTGGAACGTACTCGTGCCGTACAAGTCCGGCTGGCGTGCCGCCTCCGCTGTACGAAGGACCGCGGCCAAATAATAATTCCCTGGAAGGTTGTTGATTTCTTGCGATTGCGTAAGAGCTACCAGTCGGTGACCTCTTGAGAGTTGGTGTAGTAGGTTGTGACGGCACTCGCCGTACTGCTAGTGTCCATAAGCCACGGCAGCCCGTTCACTCGCGCTGTCGCCTCCGGATTTCGTTTTGTAAAGAAGTTAATAATGTCAGTGTGTATATCGGTGCGTGTGTGCGCGCGTCGTCTCCGGAACACGTGAACTCGGCTCCCGCGCCGCCGCCCGCTCCACGAACACTCCCGAGACCCGCGACTCTACCTGTGTCTACTGCTAGGGCACACTGATAATCCATTGCGGAGTTTACATTATTGTTAATGTGTAATATACTCGTATATTTATTTACATTAAGTATGTACCTGCATTCATTGTCGTATGTATATGTGTACGCCAGCCCGCACACGCGCCGCGGCAGAGCCGAGCGCGCCGTGACTCCACTCGCCGGGCCCTGCGCCCTGCGCCCTGCGCCTTGCGCCCTGCGCTCCCGACGGGATGTCGGTGGTGGTAGAATACTGATACTCTCTTTCATACTAATTTACCTTTTCACATCCACATTGCCAACTCGGTCTACGAGTGCTACGCCGCAGATTTTGCGTAATGTTCGCATCTCGACGGCGTCTATTTTATTTTAATGCTCTGCTGCCTTCATAGTCATGTCCGAAAGGCCTACTATTGAAGGCGAAGAAAACAAAGATAGTGGTAGTTGAAAGAGAAGAAACCAGAACCAATGTGAGGATTACGGTAGATGATGAAGTGTTGGAACAAGTGGATGAGATTGTATATCTTGGATGCGCTTTCAGCAGGGAAGGAAGGTTCGCGGCAGATGTGGAAACGCGAGTTAGTGCTGGGAATAGTGTGAATGGAGCGTTGGGAAAGTTCTTGGCAGTAAAAAGTTGGGCCAGCAAGCACAGCTCGCTATACACAGTGCCGTGCTGGTCCCAACGCTAACTTATGGAAGCGAGAGCTGGGTATGACAGAGAGAGCATGAAAGTTGGATAAATAAAAAACAAGAAAGAAATGCGAGCGTTGCGCAAAATTTGTGATGTAACGCTTGTAGATCGTAAATTCGCAATGACGGTGTTAGAAATATAGTTGGTCTGAAAGAGAGCGCAGGTGTTAAAATAAGAAGAGGCATGCTCCGTTGGTTCGGACATGCAGAAAAAATGCAAGATGATAGACTGACGAAACAGATATACAATGCAAAAGTGGAAGGACGTAGGAGCCGAGGAAGGCCTAAACTCACCTACCATGACCAAATTGGTCGTGTTCTATCAGGAGGTGATGTCAGGAGCCTTAGGAACCGGCGAGCGTGCATGAGAAGAGCAATGAATGTTAAAGAAGCGAGTGAGGTATGTAAGGATCGAGTCACGTGGCGCTCGGTTCTCTCCGCCTACCCCGCAAGGGATCTGGCGTGAAGTTATAGATAGATGGATAACTGCTTCCATATTCCTATAAATACCTATACCTCAAAGATCCTTTCGCATAAACCTGTCAAATGCTTTCTCAAGATTCCTTCTTCAAGAATCTAGTGGTCTAGACCCAGATGCCTCTCAATGATATAGTGGTGTATACACGACTCCACACACAGCAGTTGTGTCTGGCGGGCGGAAGACGTGTGCAGCAGGCGGTGTCCGGCGGGAGGTGCGACCACGGGACAAGGGGCCGGCGCCGCACGCCGCGCGCCGCGCGCCGGACGAGTGCCCAGTGTGTACTTAAAGTGTTATGGATGCACGGAATTTTGTATCGTAGTGAGGATTTACTTACAGCGCACATTACACTTTGAAATGATTCACTAGCCTCACCTGCACGCGGCGCACCCTGCCTGCTAGCTCATGGGACTGTGGAATCCGAGGAAGGGCCAAACGATCAGGTGGACCGTATGCTTGTACGTCGCCTGACGTTGTATGAAAAAATGTGAAGTGCGAGCCGCGCCTCGTGCGTTAAATCCGGAGCCGCGCGACCGGCGAACTAACTTTAATTTACATATGAAAGGCTCACTGACTGATACACCGATGCTCAAAAACCTGAAATGTCACCTTCAAAGGGATATATTTTGTTCCGAAGTTAGTAAGGAAAGATAGTAGGCTGCTATAAGTTGCTATATGTACACACAGGGAACATTGAAGTCCAAAAAAATACGGATTGCACTCCGGAAGTGCCGGCAGATGTGAAAACTTGAACATTAACGTTGCGCATTTTTTAATATTTTGGAATGGTTAGGGACTAATTTCGCACGAATTGCCTTATTTATCAGTATAAAACTGCTATCATGTATGTGGTAAAATCTCTAAAACTCAAACACACACGCACACTCGCGCAAGCGCCCTGCGCCGCTTAAACCAAACAGCGATGTTGATAAACTACGTTGAACGAATCGCGTAAACGCCAACAATTTCATGGCGCTTACAACGTTTTGGCCGCGAGAAAATAATACCCTATGAACGATCTAGCGCTTCATGTTTTAATTGTTTAATTATAGGTAACTAATGTTTTAGCGCTGCAGCGAACTTAAGTTCTAATTCTCACCAAAATCTTACAGTCAGGTTCACGTGTCCTGACGCGAGTTTAATATTTTTTACTCATCCCAAAAAGTGTACAACGCCGCTAAAGAAGTTTTCACTTCAAAAACTTAGGTCCCTGGTCTCGTGGGGTATCCTAATCACCCCTATGTATGTTCCGCGACTTTTCATAGTTATCGAGGTATGAATATTTTTTTAATTTTTGAGAAAACTTTTGAAACGGAATCTTAACGAGTTGTACTTTTATGCATAAAATAATCAGCTTCGTAACTTTGATGAAAGATATAAAAATGTTGGTCTAAAGTGAAAAGATTACGTTCGGTGAATTATGACTTAAATTTTCAACTTTAAATTAAAAATCTGAGCAGGTGACTTCATGGTCCCTAAGGAGACTTCAAGAATGCGCAAAACTCCCAGCTTTCATAATCATTAAAAAATGTAGTATTTTACGGCTAAACTATGAGTTTTTTTTAAATGTTAAAAGATGCCTTTTCGTGGTCTACTTTGGCTAAAATCGGCTTTCAAAGGTGTTATATGCGAGGTGGAATATTCTTAAAATTAGACATCTGATTATAAAGTTTTTGCCCATTTTATCATTCTTTAGGTTAATTAAAACTGTACTAAAATTCGCGAAATTACGTTAATTTGTTCACGTGAAATCATTACCAGCGGACTGCCACACCGACAGGCATTTTAAACGTTATTTAATGTTTCCAATCTCGACAGTAACAACCGGACACTTATATTTATATTATAGGATCACTCGGCCGTCTGTCTGTCTCTGTCCGTGTGCGTTCTCAGAAACGCGTGGAGGTATCAATGTGAAATTACCATCAAATACTCAATTCAAGTCTCCAATCCCTTGGAGCAGTGACAAAATCAAAACATTAAGTCAACGCAATCGAAAGATACGGCCGTTTATGTCGCAACGGAATCAAAATCTACATATAACGTACTTCTCGTCGACCTACAATCATGATTAGGCAAAAAGCAATGTTATGTAACAAAATAAATCCGAAATTTGTAATTAATTACATCCCCTTTTTATTTTTCTATTGTAAACTTTTATCTTTTGGTAAACTAAACGCGGCCGTGTCGATGTGCGGATGCAATAGTTTTTCAACGGCAAAGTTGAGTTTCTACCTTATTCCAGTTTTTTTTTCGTTAGACGTTTAGTGCTTTTACAGTTCACAGTTAGTAATGTTACCTAATTATTTTGGTGAATGTAACTGTACGTTATTTAACAGCTAAAAATATAAGGATAAAAGATAACAATTGTTTATTACTCGCTGTCTTTAAATTTGTTTGTTTAACGGGAGGCAATTCAGAAAACTGATCACATAATGGGGAAATGCAGTGTGGTTTCGTTCTTACATATCTATCACTTACATTCATAATTAACTTTTACCTCTTGATAGCTAAAGAATCAAAGAATTCGTTACGTTAAGTGAGGACTGTGATGCATCGGGCGCGGGAGAAGGAAAGCCATAACAGCACGGCGCACGGAGATCGAACGTCGTTTTAACGAAATCATGAAGTTATCATTCCAGATACCTGTCATGGTGACAAGGGGAGGGCGTCGCCTTCCGAAACAGTATATATATACGTAGACGAGAGATCACCCTGACTAAATTCGGAAACTTAAAATGAAGCTAAAATAGCAAGTATACAGGTAAAAGATACGATTAAGAATATCTATTTATCGATAAGTTGAGGCCGGAGCCCTTGCGCGGTGAGCAGGGAACATGCTCGTGTTAACAATTAACAATAGGCTGTGAAAATAAATTTAAAGGGGAAAGGTGTTGAATTTTCTACGCAACTTTTTTTTATACAACGTCGGGATGGCATACAAGCATACGCCCCACCTGATGTAAAGCGTACCGTATATCGTATACCGTAGCCTATTAACGCTTGCGATCTATTAATTACTAGAAGAGCTAGCTAGCCCGCGGCTTCGCACGCGTGTCATTTGAGCTTTTTGTAGCCTATGGTCCGCTTCAGCCTTCAAATTCTTTCTGTTAAAAAAAGTCAAAGTTCAGGCCCTAATTTGAACAGTTTTTCATTTCTTACGCAGGAACTCTAAATATTTACGGGATAAAAAGTACCCTATATTCTGCTCTGAACAGTCCTCTACCTACCGGTGAAAGTCCCGTCAAAATCGGTTCAACCATTTCGAAGATTAACCCGGACGAACAAACAGACAGACAGACATGAGCTTAAGATAAAGGCTTTATTTTGAAATCACAGACAGACACCTCAATATTATTTATATGTATAGATTACTCGCGCGATGCCTCCTCTGCCGCTTACACAGCAACTCCTTGAGAGCTTACTTGGTGACCTCACTCACACGCAGTACACAACCACCCTCAGGGAGTAGGGAGTTGTTATTTGGAAAACCTTTCATGGGACTAGGATATATGCATGACAGTTATTGAGGAGACAGTTAGTGTACGCGCCTGCTGAGGTTGACATTTATGTGTTTTAAATGAGAGCTCGATGGCGTCGTAGCGCGTCTCATTTTAACCGAACACGCAGGTTAAGCAATGCCGACCGCAGCCTGTTTACGGATGGGTTTATCTATCTCGAGTTTCTCCGTGCCGGAGGGCACGTCGAGCCGTCGGTCCCGGCTGTTGTCGATAGATGACAGTCGTTAAGCTAAGTCGGTGGCCCTCGGGCGGCTCGAAAACGCAGGCTTCCGGCAATCCGCATTTGAGCAGCGTGGCGGAGTATACTCTCAACCCCTTCGGTTGTCGACAGCTATCTCAGCGATAGGACAGTCAGAGCGAGGTACGCAGGGGAGGAAACCTTGCGGTCCACCACCAAAGGGTGCGTCCAAGGGTCCATAGGAGGACCGATTTTATGGAACCTCCTATTGGACACTCTTCTGCAGCAACTCGACCTTGCGGAGGTGCACTGTCAGGCCTTCGCCGATGTCGTCGTGCTGATGTTCGACGGCAACACTGCGCTGGATATAGAGAGACAGGCCTGTTGTTAGTTAATAGTTTTAATATGGCAATGTTTATATAAATATTTTTAGATTGGTTGCACTGCACTGCTATGTCATTGTCATGTTGGTATCATTGACTTTGATTTTTTGACTCTTCCGTTTGCTCGCTTGTTCGGATGCTGTTTATTTGTAAACGTGGTGTCAAGTAATAAAATAAAAGTTCTTCTGGAAAGCTTCTTTTATTACCAAAACTACAGGTTATGGGCCCAGTCCATGCCTGTTAGTTGTAGATTGGCGGAAGATACGACAGCAGCGGCGGCAAAATCGGCGAGAAGGAAAAGTGAGGTTATATCACTGCAGTCGTGGTGCTTGAGCAATTTGGTTGAGCACCGCGAAACATCGTCGAGGAGAACGGAGACAGGAGTACTTGTTCTTAGTTGGCAAGGACAAGGTCAGAATGGAGAGCAATAATAACAACGTCAATGTGATCAAGCTGGAAGGTTCCAGAAATTGGAATATCTGGAAATTTCAAACAACAGTACTGTTGAGGAGCAATGGCTGGTTGGACATAGTGGAGAGAAGAAAGCTGAAGCCTGAAACTGCCAGTGAGATTCCTGCATGGGAAGCTAAAGACGCAAAGGCGCAAACACTGCTGGTTACTCGGATGTCGGAGGAGGCCATGTTACATATTATTACATGTACGAGTTCTGCTGAGATGTGGAGAAAACTGCAGAGCGTATATGAACAAAAAACGGAGACGAGCGTGCATATAATACAACAGAGATTCTTCCAATATAAATATGAAAAAGGCACTGACATGTCTGTTTTCTTATCCAAAGTGCAAGAAATGCAAAATCAATTAAAACAGATGGGTGAAGAGATTTCGAATAAATTTGTTATTACAAAAGTATTAATGTCATTGCCGGATGAATACAAACATTTCGTTTCTGCTTGGGAGTCCGCGCCTGACGACAAACAAACGTTCGATAATTTGGTCGCCAGATTATTAATTGAAGAGGAAAGAGTTAAAGGGAAAAATGAAGAAGCGCAACAATCCTCATCTTCTGCTTTCTTTGTGAAAAATAAGAAGAATATTAAATGTTTAAAGTGCGGTAAAAGTGGACATTATCAAAGTGACTGTAAAAGTAACAAAAGTAACAGTGAAGGGAACATGAGTAAAAATAATAACTGTTTCTATTGTGGGAAGTTTGGACATTTCAAGTCTCAGTGTCGTTTTCGTAAACAAAAACTGGCTAAAACTGAACATAAAGTGGACAGTAACGCGTTTGTCGTGTCTGACTCGTCGCATAAAATGCAAAATTCCAAATGGCTCGTTGATTCTGGTGCTAGTGAGCATATGTGTCGGGATCGTACATTATTTACATCTTTCACGCCAACGGCGCCAAAACCTGTAATAGTCGGTAATGGCGCAGTGATTAGTGCACTTGGTTACGGACAGATGGCAGTTCAAGTTTCGAACGGAAGTGAATGGATTGACACAGTGATTGACAACGTGTTGTACGTTCCTGAACTGAAAACTAACTTATTTTCGGTCAATCGCGCCACTGATAAAGGTTATGTCATGATGACAGATGTCAGTTCGTGCAAATTTTACAAGTCAAACAGCATTTGCGCGTTAGCAAAAAGAATTGGAAATTCCTATTATATGGATTTACGATATATCAGTAAATGTGAGATCGCGAGTACTGCGAAATTAGTGCCGAACGATCTGAATGTGTGGCACCGACGATTGGCACATCAGAACTTCACTTACGTCAAAGATATCTTGCGGAAAAACAACATTGAGGTTAAACAAACATCCAAGCCCGAGTGTGAGAGTTGTTTGGTCGGAAAAATACACAAATTGCCGTTCGGTAAAAGTGAATACAAGAGTACTAAGACATGTGAGCTGATTCATGTTGATACCTGCGGCCCCATGGAAGAACCGTCAATTGGTGGTTCAAGATACTTTGTCCTGCTGAAAGATGATTATTCGAACTTCAGATATGTGCAATTTGTGAAGACAAAAGATAAGATCAAACATGTCATTGAAGATTTCCTGAATAAGGCTGAGAACATAACAGGAAACAAAGTGAAAACAGTCAGAAGTGACAATGGCCTGGAGTTTGTCAATAGCGATGTGAAGGAGATTTTTGCGAGACGAGGAATAACACACCAAACTACCGTGGCTTATACTCCAGAACAGAATGGGAAAGCGGAGCGTGAGATGAGAACATTGGTGGAAGCTGCCAGGACTATGATTCATGAGAAAAATTTACCTAAGAAGCTATGGGCTGAAGCTATAAGTACAACAGTGTTCGTGCTGAACAGAACTGGAAAGAGTCATGAACATGGAAAATCACCATTTGAGGTTTGGACGGGAAAAATATATGACATTCACGAATTAAAGGCCTTTGGTACAGAAGTATATGTACACATCCCAAAGGAAAAGAGGAAGAAATGGGATAAGAAAGGAGAGAAGGGCTTGATGGTCGGTTATGGGGAGGATGTAAAAGGATATCGCATTTATTTTGCTCAGAAGAATACAGTGGAGACAAAGAGGGACGTTGTCTTCTTACAGGAAGAAGGAAAGGATAAACCTCAGATGAAGGGAGGTGAAAGTCAAATTGAAGTGTCATTAAACTGGGAAGAGGAGGAGAAAATGCCAGAGAGCAGTTCCGAGAACCAGGTGTCAACTGTTGATGAGATAGTTTCCCTAGAACCTGAAGAAACAACCCATACAAGCAGCACACTAGAGGATGATGAGGAAAGTGACAGCGATTACTTGCCATGCAGTGAAGAAGAACACCTACTGGAAGAGAACAGCCCACCTAGGGAGGAAAGAAGCAAGCGTGAGCGTAAACAAACTTCGTTCTACAAATGTAATAATGTGCAAGTGGACAAAAGTGAGTGCGAGCCTGTCACATATAGTGATGCCATGAGCAGAAGTGATGCTAGTGAGTGGAGTGAAGCTATTGCTAGGGAACTTCAGACTCTGAAAGACAATAACACATGGGAGTTTTGTGATTTACCTGTAAATGCAAAGCCTGTAAGTAGTAAATGGGTTTTTAAGGTTAAAAATGCAAATAATGTCAAACAGTATAAGGCTAGGTTAGTTGCTAGGGGGTTTGAGCAACAAGATATGTTTAGCTTAAATGATATTTATGCCCCAGTTGCTAAGCTAGCAACTTTTAGGTTATTTGTAGTAATTGCAACAAAATATAACTTACCTATTTACCAAATGGATGTTACAGGGGCTTTCTTATATGGTGATATTAAAGAAAATGTGTATTTAAGTTTGCCAGAAGGGGCTTATTCAGGAGATAATAATATTGTAAAATTGAATAAGTCATTATACGGATTGAAAAGTTCACCTAAATCTTGGAATATAAAGTTTAATTCTGTTATAACACGAGAAGGGTTTCAAAGGTCTCAATGTGATTCATGTTTGTATAAAAAATATAATGGTACAGATAAAACTTATGTATTACTATATGTAGACGATCTGTTGATATTTGGTACAAATGAAAATTATATTTTACAGATAAAAACAAAATTAAACAAAGAATTTAAAATGAAAGATTTAGGCCAAATTACAGACTTTTTAGGAATAAATGTAAAACAAAACTTAGAAAATGGCATAACTGTATTATCACAAAGAAATTACTTAGAAAATGTTCTTAAAAGATTTTCTATGGAAAATTGTAAACCCATGTTGACACCCCTGGATTTGAATTTTAATACTAAGATATTTGATTCTGATACTAGTATTGATAAAAAAATTGAAAGAACTTGTAGACAAATTATTGGCTGTCTTATGTATGCTGTCTCGGGCACTAGGCCTGACCTTTGTTTTGCTGTATCTTTGTTAAGCAGATATCAAAAATGTGCAAATTCTGTATTGCTAAGTGCACTTAAAAGAGTTTTGCGTTATGTAAAGCATTCTTTAGATTATAAAATTATTTATAAGTGTAATGATAGTATGCTGGTAGGCTACTGTGATGCTGATTGGGGGGGTGATCAAAGGGACAGAAAGTCCACATCTGGTTATTTATTTCTCTTTGCAAATTGCTTGGTAGTATGGTCTTCAAAGAAGCAGTCCTCAGTAAGCTTATCTTCTACGGAAGCAGAATATATTTCTATGAGTATGGCTGCAAGTGAGGCTTGCTGGATTGCAAATTTGTTGCTAGATTTTAATTTTCAAAATGTTTGTCCAGTAACTTTATATTGTGACAATCAGTCGGTTATTGCTAATGCAACCACTGAGTCAGTTAAACGCCTCAAACATGTGGACATTAGGTACCATTTTACTAAAGAATTAATTAAAAATAACAAAATTGTTATTAAGTATATATGTACTTCGCAACAATTGGCTGATATGCTTACAAAGCCACTAAGTGAGGATATCTTGATAAGATTTTTGATAGGATGTGGTGTAAAATGATAAGTGGTAGTGTAGTAACATTAATGTTTGTTTAATATAAGTTATATATTTGTATAAACATTGAGAAGGGGTGTTGTTAGTTAATAGTTTTAATATGGCAATGTTTATATAAATATTTTTAGATTGGTTGCACTGCACTGCTATGTCATTGTCATGTTGGTATCACTGACTTTGATTTTTTGACTCTTCCGTTTGCTCGCTTGTTCGGATGCTGTTTATTTGTAAACGTGGTGTCAAGTAATAAAATAAAAGTTCTTCTGGAAAGCTTCTTTTATTACCAAAACTACAAGGCCAATGCCGCTCTCGAGCATGTGAGGGCGAGGGGTGTCAAAAACCGGTTGAAGTTTGCGCCGCATAAAACCAGCGCTATGCTGATCACGCACAGACTTCGGTATGACACCCCGCGGCATGTCTCGGCAGATCAAACTGCTGGGGTTGACGATTGACGTGGGTCTGACGTTCAACGCGCACGTGGCTACTGTCTGTAAAAGGGCAATAATAGCCATATACGGGCGCCTTGCGCGTACGGCCCGCGTCAATTGGGGACTCAACCCTGAAGTAGTGAAGATCATATATTCAGTCGTAGTGGAACCTACGATATTGTACGCTGCCGCCACATGGGCTCCAGCGGTCAATAAGCTGGGTATCCAGAAACAGCTCAACAGCGTACAGCGGGGCTTCGCGCAGAAGATCTGCAGAGCCTACCGCACGGTCTCCCTGAACTCCGCCCTGCTGCTGGCTGGGGTGCTGCCTCTTGACCTCAGAGTGCGCGAAGTCGCTTCTTTATACGACGCCAAGAGGGGGCTACCCCATCCGCTGCTCGGGGACAGGGAGATAGATAGCTTGGAGTTCGGCAGCTTGGTGGACGAGGAACAATGCAGGGCACACTCCAACTTTGCCCTGCGAATGTTTACGGACGGCTGCAAGATTGAGGGCCGGGTTGGCGCCGCTGTGTCCATATGGAACGGCGACGCAGAAACCAAGGCCGTCAAGCTTGCTTTGTCGTCCTACTGTACCGTCAACCGTCACCGTCAGGCGGAACTCCTGGCTATCTGCACGGCGGCCGAGTACGCTTTGAGCTGCGATGGACCCAGTATCGGCATCTTCAGCGACTCCATGGCGGCGCTCCAGGCGGTGGCGAACGTCGAGTCCCCCCATCCCCTGGCGGTGAAGACAAGGGACGCTCTTAAACTGTACAAAAGCCAGGGTAAGAGCGTCTCGTTGTTTTGGATAAAGACACACGCGGGGTTGGAGGGGAACGAACGTGCCGATGAACTCGCCAGGAGCGCCGCACTGGGGTTGCGGGGGTGCGTTGAACATTTGAGGGACGAAAAGGCGGAAAAGGCTGGCAAAATCGTACTTCAATTATTGAATGCAGGGTAAACGTATGCGCCAATTATTTTAATCGTCGTGGCCCCTATCCACCCAACTGTGCCCCCTGTTCCCTGAACGAAAACTGTACAAACATAAAGAGATATGAAAAACGTTTCCTGCTGTTAATGTTGTTGGTGAAGAAAAAAGACGAGCGAGGGGAAAAGTCTGCCTTCACAGAACACGACTATAACAACCGGCCAAGTGCGAGTCGGACTCGCGCACGAAGGGTTCCATACCATTATCTATAAAAACGGCAAAAAAATCACCTTTGCCGTATGGAGGCCCCCCTTAAATGTTTGTTTTATTTTAATTTAATTATTTATTTTTAAAGTGAATACATAACTACATCGTCTGTGAATATTTCAAGCGTCTATCTGTTGCCGTTATCAATATCGAGCAAAAACGAGCAAAAAAAGCACGTTTGTTGTATGGGAGCCCCCTTAAATATTTATTTTCTATTCTAAATATCTATTTTTTGGTATTTGTTGTTATAGCGGCAATAGAAATACATCATCTGTGAAAATTTCAACTGTCTAACTATCACGGTTTATGAGATACAGCCTGGTGACAGACGGACGGATGGACGGACAGCGGAGTCTCAGTAATAGGCTCGCACTTACTTAAAGAGTCGCATAAATGAATATCAAACACTCGATCGGAGTGACCCGCGACCGGCGACCGGCGACCGGCGCAGGCGGTGCGGGTCTCTCTCGTAGTCTGCGTTATGATCTCGTGGTACGTTCGGTGAGATGCTTCGAGTGTGCGGCGCGGCCGCGAGCCCCGGCACGTGCCGGACACCGGCACGTGCCGGACACCGGCTATTATAGCAATACTCTCGTTGCGGAACAATATTATTAAAGGACTAGCTGTGCCCGCGACTTCGTTCGCGCGGAATCTAACAAAAAAGTTTGTTCAGTTATAATTTTATTCATTTGATTCGATTACAAGTACCCAAATAAGTAGATTAAAATAGCGAATAGGAAAATAATAATAGATATGTATTATGTACTTCGTCCGCGCGGAATAGTTATTTTTGTATTATTTATTTATATTAATAAAAATTTCTAAAATAAAAGTAGCCTAAGTTAGTCCTTCTTACATCAGCTATCTGCCAGTGAAAGTCCCGAGTCAAAATCGGTCCAGCCGTTTCGGAGATTAGCCGGCACAAACTAACTGACAGACAGATAGACTGACAAAAATTGTAAAAATATTCATTTCAGTATATGTACCGTGTATACATCCATATGTATTTAGTAAACAGCGGTTATTTTAATACGAGTATTACAAACAGACACTCCAATTTTATTTATCTGTATAGATTACCAACTGTTCAATCGACACTTCCTCGGACTGAGGACGAGGATGTGGGACTTGTCAGTATCGAGATACAATCAGTAGTACTCGGACATACGCGTGTAGCACGTGTACTGTCGGCGGCACGCAATGTACGCCCTCGCAGCAGGCCGGGGCGCTGTATTACGACTATCATTTTACACGACCTCGGAAGACACACGGGCACGCGAGCCGTCTGGTGTAAAGTAGTTACCGTAGCCTATGAATGCTTACAATACTAGAAATATCACTCGCACATTGCCACCTTGGTTGCTAACACAGCAACTCCTTAGGCGTTTACTTAACCCCACTCGCTCGCACGAACACGACTACTCTTTTTATTTACAACGTCAAGAGACATACGAGAATACGACCGCGTGTAACGCCTATGAACGCTGCTGCTAACATCGCTGCTCCTAACAAATGTTTGTCCTCTGTAGGAATCGAATCCACCAACGTCGGTGTTAACGTAGCATTATTAACCTCTCCACCACCGGCCTCGTCGACCTATATTAACCACTGTACAACGAGCGGTCCACAGGCATCTTTGTTTCCCGATGTTATAAAAAATGTCATTTTAGACCCCTGTAATGGCAATGACCGCAGGCAGGCGGTGCTGTTCTGATGATGGAGTACGGCCGCATCGACTCCCATCACCGACACTTGTCTCTTGTCTGAGCTGTGAACGATGTTCTTCATTTTTTTGCCTCGTTTTCCTTTCTATGGAGCTTTCTTATTAATACTTTATCTATATTTCTCGCACGTGTATCGTATATCTAAAATACTAAATACTATTTTTGTCTATTTCATTTCGTTTCTTTTTGCCGCCACTCCCGCGCCCTCCGCGGCGCATAACGTTGAAATAAGTCCACCAAAATAGTTATGGTCACGATCGTAAATAGACGAACATCGCGGGGGCGCGCCCGTGCGGGCGGGCGGGCAGTGCGGCGGGCGGGCGGGCAGTGCGGCGGGCGGGCGGGCGGCCCGGCGCACGGCGCGCCCGCAGCTGCGCACTTTTTGGACAAATTCACATTTTTATCACGTAATAAAGATTCAAAATATTTCTAAATTTGAAACTCAACATCGCCTTACCTGCGTCATCGCTCTCTCCGTGCGGATGAAGTGTGCCGCGATTATTGTTTATCGATAAATGTTGTTTCTTTTGCCGGAATTTTCATGAAATCGTTGTGAGGGTTTATCTGTTTAGTTGATATCCTGCGTGTAGAGTGACGGTACGTCGCGCACTCGATGTCCTGAGCACCGTCGTGCGAGGGCGAGGTAGCGATGGGGCGCGGATACAAACGAGTATCTTAATATGAGCCTGGACCAAACTGAGAACGTACCACGGGGAAAGAACAAATCTTTACTTTAATAAAACGTGTGCATATGTAATACTAGCTTTTGCCCGCGGCTTCGTCCGCGTAGATTTAGACAATTTTACTTATTTTTATTTTCCTTCTTATTTTTAAATACAGTCATCATTAAATAGTCAGTAAAAGTACCAAATATCCTTATTTATGTAGTAATGAAGATATATGACGATTTCATTAACTATTTGATACTGGCTGTATACACTCGAAGCACCTCGTACATTGTTTTTATGCCTCGTTTATATGCAACATTGCCTATTTTAAAAACATAAAAGATTCAAGTCACTAACTTGAAAAACATTTTCTGGGTTGAAATTCAAAAAATCCTTTCTTATCTCTCATATGCATTACAAAAGCAACCTCTTGATGAGTCAGCGAATTATAATATATATTAGCGTCTCGTCCAAATACAATTTAGACTCCCTTTTCATCTCGCCTCACCTCGCTAAGGGTAGAATTTTTAAAAACGTAAAAAACCTCTTTTTTTGTATACTAGAATACAGAGAGTATATCTCTATTAGAATACAAAAAAGAGGTTTCAAAGTTTTAAGTCACTAACTGTACGATACAGGCGTACATACCACCATCGCTGATATTTATCATGGAAAATTTGATATCCACCTCATCACACCTGATCAATTGAGAGAGGAGCTAAGTATCATTTCCGGCCAACTGTCCAAGGAACTGGCAATACCTATCAGCAACATACAAACAGACCTAATTAAAATATATCACCTGCTCAAGGTTAAGGCTCGAGTCACCGAGGATTACTTAATCTTTGAAATCATAATTCCTCTCGTCAGCAGAGACAGCTACGAAGTTTACGCGACGATACCGATTCCTCAAAAAATCGATAATAATAATAATAATAATCTGTTTATTTCGACCAACAATGAGTCAATGGGTTAGTAATATACATAAATCTTATTTCTATAGTTAGCAAACACAGAAAAATATATATTTAACATTTAGACAGCTGTTTGTTCCTCAGCATGTGAACCATTGACAAATGGTTCACATACTGAAGATCAAACCTACTTCCAAACATGCTCAGGATACCGTGAGGACTATCCCGAATCCTACACATCAGGGACGTGCATCGTTTCCTCATTATGGCATAAAAACAATCTACGCGGGCATCGGCGAACATTCCCGACGCGCTACAGGACCGGGGCAGCCCCAGCAGCACCCTGAACGCGTTATTATACTGCACTCTTAGGGCGCTGAACTGTTTTTGCGTGTAGTTCACCCACAAACTGCTCGTGTAAAAGGAGGTGCAATATGATCTGAATAAAGTAATTTTTACTTCAGTGGAGCAACGAACAAACTTGCGAGCCAGCATGTTGGCACGCACACACAGTGCCCTGCGCTCTCGTTCAATATCTGTATTGTCCTTCAAGTCAGACACAACCCAATGGCCTAGATATTTAAATCGTTCGACCCTTTTAAGCACTGTTCCATTCAGCTTAATAGATGGAACATTAGGTATACTATTGTTTCTAACTTGAAAGACCATACACTCGCTTTTTTGAGCATTATATTTTAGCCCATGTCTAGAGGCGTAAATTTCACACATGCGTAACAGTTTATGTAGGCCACAGACAGAGGCGCTAAGCAGCACCATGTCGTCAGCGTAGCTAATGTTATTAATACATATATTGTTAATATGGCAGCCGACATGAGTGCTGCTCAGCTCCCCTATTAGCGCATTTACGTACAGATTAAATAGCTTAGGTGAAGTGAGTCCCCCCTGCCTCACACCGCACTCCAATCTGTATGGCTCCGAAAAGGCGTTAGACCATTTCACGACATTGATCTGATTTAAATACCAAAACTTGAAGATGTTATTCAATTCTATAGGAACTTTTAAGTCTTCCAATTTCTGCCATAAGATGTCGTAGCAAACTAGGTCGAACGCCTTTGAGAGGTCGAGGAAACAAGCAAATACTGGAGTATTCCTATCTGTATAGTACTTTATAGTCTGCTTAAGACACAAAATTGCTGACTCTGTGGATAATCCCGGTCTGAAACCGAACTGGTTATCGTGAAGCTTCAAATAATTATCCAGTTGTATATTAAGCAGACTATCTAGCACTTTTGAGATTACTGTGGCTAGTGATATCGGTCTATAATTCGTTTTATCACAAATGTCACCTGTTCTATTTTTCACCACTGGGACGACCACTGTTTTCATCATTTCGGTAGGTAAGTAGGAGTGACCCATACACAAATTGTAGAACATGGCCAGAACTCTAGGTAAGTGCGGGCCGGCATGATGAAGGTGCTCTATGCTGAGACCATCGTGGCCAGGAGACTTTCCTCTCGACATATCCTTTATAGCGCTGCTGACAGTTTTAGCTGTAAATCTAGTACCGATCTCCTGACCTCGCGGCCCAGCACCGCACACTGACTGTGATGGTCCCAGCGGTGACTTTACGGAAAAGTGCTCTCTAAACACATTGGCTATATCTTTGTGATCATTAATACCGTCAACACTCACAGGTAGGCGCGGTTTATTACATACTTTATTCGTTGATTTCCAGAAATTATGAAAATCGCGTTTCTCATGATGCGAGGCAATGATGTCCATTTTCAACTGTTCCTCGTTATTTTGGCACCAGCGTAAACGCGATCTAAATATTTTACGACTTTCTTTTATTTCGTCATATACCGTACCATCTTTAGGCCTACCGTATAGCACCCACATTTGAAATTTAGCCCTCGACCTCCTGTGAGCCTCACTCACATGCTTATTCCAGCCTACAACTGGCTTTTTCTTATTTCGATAACAATGTTTAGTACAAGAGCTAACGATCGCTGCCTGACTTATGGCGCTTATTATGTCATTATACATTGTGTCAATAATGCTTCTGTGTTCATGCATGTCACATATAGAATCACAACAATAATGAAGCTTCACTGGGAAATCAATTAATTTTAGTCTTTCGTGACACTCTCCACGATACAGGTCGACTTGTTTGGGAGACCGATTCCCCCATACAATTTTGTTACAAGAAAATTCATTTTCATTACTACATAATATTATCGGATTTATATTATTTAAATTACACTCAATAAATAAAGGAAAATGATCAGACCAGAGAACATCATATTTAATGTAAATATCACTAATAGACCGCTGTGCGGCTCTCGTGACCACACAGTGGTCGAGCCATCTCCTAGACCCATGAGCGTCACTTATATACGTATAACTATTGGAATATATACCTAATCTAACAGTATCCGCGCAGATCCAGTCTTGCTCACTACAAAAATCAGACAGTTCTTTATAGAATAGTTCTGTGGGATGGGCATTGTAGTCACCTAATATATAAACCGACTCCGTATTGTCATTACTAATAATAGCACTCACCAGGCTGATACAGTCTGTGAATTCCGCTAAGTTATCCAGCTTATCGGTAGGCATATAAATACTGAACACTAACAGCGACCTCTCACCCAATGCGATTTTTATTGCACTCACTCGCGGGTTTCCACAGTGCACTACCGAAACATTCTGAAACACTCGTTTATTCCATAGCAACGCAACTCCACCATATGGTCGGCCTCGCAGGATACCCGCCGCCGTGTCGACCGCCGACGTCCCAGTGTACTCGAAACTGTCATCAATAGTGTTGAGAAACGAGATCTCGTCCGGCGGCAACCATGTCTCTTGTAGTGCGATAATATCAGATGTTAAACACAGTTGCCTGATGTCATCAACTGAACGCTTTGCACTTTTACAATTGAAGCTTACGAGCTTGATTTTATTTAACATTTAATTGTTTCGAGCCGCTCACGTTATTCTGCCTATGATAGTGCACAAATCGTCTAAAAATAATGCCTTGAGGCCACAGTTTGTCATCTAAAAACATAGGCAACTTTACCTCAGACACGAAAAATTTAAAAGCATTGTAATTTTTATCCTTTTTAAATGTAATTCGTTCTAACTTGACATATTCCTGTGTCTTTCTATGTATGTAGTCGGTTATGTCACTTTCGGTTGTGTCCTTGTGAACTCTAGTAATGAAAATCGGTACCTTGGTTTCTGCGGCTCTGAACTGCCCCACATTTTCATCACAAATCCCCGCCTTACCGGCATATCGATAATTAGTTTTTACCCTCCGACGCTTCACCACCTGCCATGCGTCGCCTTTTTTCGTTATATCTGTAGGCTGACTATTGTTTATCACCCGCAAATCAGCTGACTGGGTATTACGTACCGCTGCCAGCTCCGGCGAGCCCGCCGCATCTGGCCCCCGCTCCCTTTGCTCGCCACCGGCAAGCACGGGCGCCTTCTCACTCGTGCTGACATCGCTAGTTTGATTTTGCGGGCAGATAGACTGTTGACAATTTTTCGCGGAGTTACCCTCTCGTTCCACCATCGGTGAGGAATTCTGGATATAGCTTCTATCACTGTTAGGTATGGTTACATCAAAGTGTGACATCCCCATGGGACCGCTATCCATATACGCGCCTCTTTTGATATTAATATTAATGTCTCGATATCGGTTGGGGGTGGACTGGCCAGTCGTTGACGTCACTTTTAAAAATTCCTTTTTTAGTTCTTCCAGGTGACTCATCGTAGCATAATTAGCTTCTATGTCACTTATTTTAGCTTTAACAATGACCAATCCTTCAACAGCTGACTTACGTCACAATGGTCAAACGTCACGGGAGGTAATTTATCTAAATCCCGGGCCACAAACACAGGAATCACTTCTGGATCCTCTCCTTTAAAAAGAGATATAATGTCTTGTAGATCACGATTCGCCTTTCCTTGGTTTTTACGTTGTATTTTTCGCCTATGCGTAGGCAACGAGTCAAAAAGTAACGACTTTGATTGCTTGATTTGATTACTATCAAACGTCGAAACACATATTTTGACCAGGCTGTATATATAATAGTGATAATATGATCACTATTACTCCGATCGCAGACCAACTAGCTATCAATATTCAAAGAGATACTTATATACGCGTGTCTGAAAACGAATATCATTCATGTGTACCGTATGATGACGACACACGATTGTGTCCGCTTACGTCACCAATTTATCAAAAGAAATCGGACAACAATTTTTGTCAGAAAGATCAGTACGATGAACAATGTAAATATAAAGAGGAGGTGTGTACGAACATATGGCAACCGCTGACCAATAAAAACGCTTACATATACTTTTGTTGTGAACAATGTACCGTGCGGCTCAATGCGGCCATCAAGTTTGGGCGCCGGCCGACGCTAGTTTAACGTGGCATTATTTAACCGGTGGTCGAAGTTCATAAGCTCAAATTGCCTACACATTTGCCTTTCGCAAAATAACAGATTCAGGTGTTATTTTAAATAAATTTAATAAACATGTTAAAATTAAATTTTCAGTTTCCTTTTTATTTTAGTAGATTGATATATACACTCGAATGCGAACTGGCAGCTCGCCTCGTGTCAACTTATATGAAAACTTTATATATTTAATTATCAATGTAGTCGGTAATGTACGTTCCATTCCGGTGGCAATTGGGATAATTGGATGAGCTTATTATGACGGCGCACACAGCGCAGCAGAGGCATGTCGAGGCGCGTCGCATGTCGTCCATGTCCCCGCGCGTGTCCACGTGCCGCTTACAGGCACGCCGCGGTAATCCGAGCGACGTGTCCGCCGGCGGACGTCACGCGCCTGGGGCCTGAAGCCTGCCAATGAAATGTCATTAAAGGTCACAGCCCACTCATCTGCAGTCTGAGTGCCCGGCTTGGTGCTTACAATTTCATGCCACACTGTATACAGGGACTTTACTTATTATAGATAGACGCGGGAGATAACATGTACCTAGTCCGGCCATAAGTAGTGTTTACAAATGAATGTGCATTTATCTTTTTATGAAGTAAAGTAATCTTAATAAAACTTACATGTTACATATTTATAAAAGGCTCAGTAAAAACATTAAATAATGATTTTATGCGAAAAGGCCACCTATGGCTTTGATACAGGCCTTTAATCTGTATGGCCACGAATCTATGGATTTACGCACTGTTTTCATGGGAAATTCAGCCACTGCTTGCTGCAGAGATTTCTTAAGACACACAATGTCGGGGTGTCGTATCGAGCGGGCCATATCCTCGAACAACTGACCATAATTTGACCACGGTACATTTAAAAAGTGTATTGCTGAAAGGTTTCACAACACGATCCAAGACAGTCTTGATACACTTTGGCTGAAGTCTTCGCTACTTTTTCACAAAAATGAAGCTTTGTGACTCCTTGATAAGACCATCCACACACAGTCACAGACGCTGTTAGGCTCTGTAACTATAGTGAGCACTGAACAACATGGTTTCGACTCTCGTACATGTATGTATCAATCTAGCGAGGACTTTAATAATACAATGTAGTGTAGCGCACGTCCGAGCGAGCGCCCGCGGCCACTAGCTAGTGTTGACGTGACGAGCTACGGCGCCGAGCGGGCGGCCACTAGCTAGTGTTGACGTGACGAGCTACGGCGCCGAGCGGGCGGCCACTAGCTAGTGTTGACGTGACGAGCTACGGCACCGAGCGGGCGGCCACTAGCTAGTGTTGACGTGACGAGCTACGGCACCGAGCGGGCGGCCACTAGCTAGTGTTGACGTGACGAGCTACGGCACCGAGCGCCCGCGGCCACTAGCTAGTGTTGACGTGACGAGCTACGGCACCGAGCGGGCGGCCACTAGCTAGTGTTGACGTGACGAGCTACGGCGCCGAGCGGGCGGCCACTAGCTAGTGTTGACGTGATGAGCTACGGCACCGAGCGCCCGCGGCCACTAGCCAGTGTTGACGTGACGAGCTACGGCACCGAGCACCCGCAGCCACTAGCTAGTGTTGACGTGACGAGCTACGGCACCGAGCACCCGCAGCCACTAGCTAGTGTTGACGTGACGAGCTACGGCACCGAGCGGGCGGCCACTAGCTAGTGTTGACGTGACGAGCTACGGCACCGAGCACCCGCAGCCACTAGCTAGTGTTGACGTGACGAGCTACGGCACCGAGCACCCGCAGCCACTAGCTAGTGTTGACGTGACGAGCTACGGCACCGAGCACCCGCAGCCACTAGCTAGTGTTGACGTGACGAGCTACGGCGCCGAGCGGGCGGCCACTAGCTAGTGTTGACGTGATGAGCTACGGCACCGAGCGCCCGCGGCCACTAGCTAGTGTTGACGTGACGAGCTACGGCACCGAGCGGGCGGCCACTAGCTAGTGTTGACGTGACGAGCTACGGCGCCGAGCGGGCGGCCACTAGCTAGTGTTGACGTGATGAGCTACGGCACCGAGCGCCCGCGGCCACTAGCTAGTGTTGACGTGACGAGCTACGGCACCGAGCGGGCGGCCACTAGCTAGTGTTGACGTGACGAGCTACGGCACCGAGCACCCGCAGCCACTAGCTAGTGTTGACGTGACGAGCTACGGCACCGAGCACCCGCAGCCACTAGCTAGTGTTGACGTGACGAGCTACGGCACCGAGCGCCCGCGGCCACTAGCTAGTGTTGACGTGACGAGCTACGGCGCCGAGCGGGCGGCCACTAGCTAGTGTTGACGTGACGAGCTACGGCGCCGAGCGGGCGGCCACTAGCTAGTGTTGACGTGATGAGCTACGGCACCGAGCGCCCGCGGCCACTAGCTAGTGTTGACGTGACGAGCTACGGCACCGAGCGGGCGGCCACTAGCTAGTGTTGACGTGACGAGCTACGGCGCCGAGCGGGCGGCCACTAGCTAGTGTTGACGTGATGAGCTACGGCACCGAGCGCCCGCGGCCACTAGCTAGTGTTGACGTGACGAGCTACGGCACCGAGCGGGCGGCCACTAGCTAGTGTTGACGTGACGAGCTACGGCACCGAGCACCCGCAGCCACTAGCTAGTGTTGACGTGACGAGCTACGGCACCGAGCACCCGCAGCCACTAGCTAGTGTTGACGTGACGAGCTACGGCACCGAGCACCCGCAGCCACTAGCTAGTGTTGACGTGACGAGCTACGGCACCGAGCGCCCGCGGCCACTAGCTAGTGTTGACGTGACGAGCTACGGCGCCGAGCGGGCGGCCACTAGCTAGTGTTGACGTGACGAGCTACGGCGCCGAGCGGGCGGCCACTAGCTAGTGTTGACGTGATGAGCTACGGCACCGAGCGCCCGCGGCCACTAGCTAGTGTTGACGTGACGAGCTACGGCACCGAGCGGGCGGCCACTAGCTAGTGTTGACGTGACGAGCTACGGCACCGAGCACCCGCAGCCACTAGCTAGTGTTGACGTGACGAGCTACGGCACCGAGCACCCGCAGCCACTAGCTAGTGTTGACGTGACGAGCTACGGCACCGAGCACCCGCAGCCACTAGCTAGTGTTGACGTGACGAGCTACGGCGCCGAGCGGGCGGCCACTAGCTAGTGTTGACGTGATGAGCTACGGCACCGAGCGCCCGCGGCCACTAGCTAGTGTTGACGTGACGAGCTACGGCACCGAGCGGGCGGCCACTAGCTAGTGTTGACGTGACGAGCTACGGCACCGAGCACCCGCAGCCACTAGCTAGTGTTGACGTGACGAGCTACGGCACCGAGCACCCGCAGCCACTAGCTAGTGTTGACGTGACGAGCTACGGCACCGAGCACCCGCAGCCACTAGCTAGTGTTGACGTGACGAGCTACGGCGCCGAGCGGGCGGCCACTAGCTAGTGTTGACGTGATGAGCTACGGCACCGAGCGCCCGCGGCCACTAGCTAGTGTTGACGTGACGAGCTACGGCACCGAGCGGGCGGCCACTAGCTAGTGTTGACGTGACGAGCTACGGCGCCGAGCGGGCGGCCACTAGCTAGTGTTGACGTGACGAGCTACGGCGCCGAGCGGGCGGCCACTAGCTAGTGTTGACGTGATGAGCTACGGCACCGAGCGCCCGCGGCCACTAGCTAGTGTTGACGTGACGAGCTACGGCACCGAGCGGGCGGCCACTAGCTAGTGTTGACGTGACGAGCTACGGCACCGAGCACCCGCAGCCACTAGCTAGTGTTGACGTGACGAGCTACGGCGCCGAGCGGGGCGGCCACTAGCTAGTGTTGACGTGATGAGCTACGGCACCGAGCGCCCGCGGCCACTAGCTAGTGTTGACGTGACGAGCTACGGCACCGAGCGGGCGGCCACTAGCTAGTGTTGACGTGACGAGCTACGGCACCGAGCACCCGCAGCCACTAGCTAGTGTTGACGTGACGAGCTACGGCACCGAGCACCCGCAGCCACTAGCTAGTGTTGACGTGACGAGCTACGGCACCGAGCACCCGCAGCCACTAGCTAGTGTTGACGTGACGAGCTACGGCGCCGAGCGGGCGGCCACTAGCTAGTGTTGACGTGATGAGCTACGGCACCGAGCGCCCGCGGCCACTAGCTAGTGTTGACGTGACGAGCTACGGCACCGAGCGGGCGGCCACTAGCTAGTGTTGACGTGACGAGCTACGGCGCCGAGCGGGCGGCCACTAGCTAGTGTTGACGTGATGAGCTACGGCACCGAGCGCCCGCGGCCACTAGCTAGTGTTGACGTGACGAGCTACGGCACCGAGCGGGCGGCCACTAGCTAGTGTTGACGTGACGAGCTACGGCACCGAGCACCCGCAGCCACTAGCTAGTGTTGACGTGACGAGCTACGGCACCGAGCGCCCGCAGCCACTAGCTAGTGTTGACGTGACGAGCTACGGCACCGAGCGCCCGCAGGCCACTAGCTAGTGTTGACGTGACGAGCTACGGCACCGAGCGCCCGCGGCCACTAGCTAGTGTTGACGTGACGAGCTACGGCGCCGAGCGGCGGCCACTAGCTAGTGTTGACGTGACGAGCTACGGCGCCGAGCGGGCGGCCACTAGCTAGTGTTGACGTGATGAGCTACGGCACCGAGCGCCCGCGGCCACTAGCTAGTGTTGACGTGACGAGCTACGGCACCGAGCGCCGGCGGCCACTAGCTAGTGTTGACGTGACGAGCTACGGCACCGAGCGCCCGCGGCCACTAGCTAGTGTTGACGTGACGAGCTACGGCACCGAGCCCGCGGCCACTAGCTAGTGTTGACGTGACGAGCTACGGCACCGAGCGGGCGGCCACTAGCTAGTGTTGACGTGACGAGCTACGGCACCGAGCGCCCGCGGCCACTAGCTAGTGTTGACGTGACGAGCTACGGCACCGAGCGGGCGGCCACTAGCTAGTGTTGACGTGACGAGCTACGGCAACCGAGCGCCCGCGGCCACTAGCTAGTGTTGACGTGACGAGCTACGGCACCGAGCGCCCGCGGCCACTAGCTAGTGTTGACGTGACGAGCTACGGCACCGAGCGCCCG